>OX451736.1:601536046-601873709 GCA_948472305.1 Vicia faba | reverse complement strand
ATATATATATATATATATATATATATATATATATATATATATATATATATATATATATATATATATATATATATATATATATAAATATATATATATATATATATATATATATATATATATTATATATAATATATATATATATATATATATATATATATATATATATATATATATATATATATATATATAAATTTATTATTTTATTTTATTCATTATCCGGTTTAACTGTGGTTGAATTGGTTGGACCAATTAAATCATGACCTGGAGTCCTCACTGGTTCAATGCCTGGTCTGGTTTTAAAACATTGGTTTCAGTATAAGGAAGTACGGAATTTCCTGGGATATGAATATATGACTAGACCAAATTTCACATACTCATATTCAATATGTTGTTGACACTATCATATCGTAGGGGTTTGTTTACCAGAGATAACTGGTCATTTATTAGGACTATCATGCCTTGCACAAAACAGTGCCTTGTCCTACTGCATATAACCTATATACTTCAATATTTATCACAGAGTGGATGTTATAATTGAAACAAGTAAGAATTTTGAGATAGGCACAACTAAATGATTTAGTAGATGGAAGATTTGAGTTTTCAGTCTGTTCAATCTCCATGGTCCATGGTTTGCGATATTCTTTTTGTTATGTTTGAAATGATTAAATGAACGCCCCAAAAAAATGAATTTCTTTGTTAATGGTGTGCTATAGAGGTGGTAAGAAGCTACTGGTGGCTGCTATTCGGAAAATTTAGTGTCGCAGTGTGGTCTGTATGAGAGTATATATTTTAACATTTAGTTAAACTGATGTATGATGTATCAGTTAGTTAGTGTCAGCTGTAGAGACAATTTACTAGCCAGTTTTGACATCCTAACTACTAGGTCCATGATGCTCTAATACCATATCAAGGACCAACTGTTTGGTGAAACTCCAGAATGAATTCATATCTCCAACAGTACATACTTATCTTCATTGTTAAATTCTCTTCTTTAATAGTTGATGTTTTTAAGTTCTCTTCTCTTGCACACATGTGATTAAAATCCTTCACATGATTACATTTGCAGGCATTATAATATGAACCGCATTAGATTAGTGTGGTCTCGCATATGGAATGTTCTATCTGACTTCTTTGTGTCAGTTGGATTGTCAGAAAACCTGTCAGTTGCAATCTTTGCGATAGATTCACTACGACAACTTGCAATGAAATTTTTGGAGCGCGAGGAGCTGGCTAATTATAACTTCCAGAATGAATTTCTGAGACCATTTGTGATTGTCATGCAGAAAAGCAACTCAACTGAAATTAGAGAATTAATAGTTCGCTGTATTTCACAGATGGTCCTTAGCCGTGTCAGTAATGTGAAATCTGGCTGGAAAAGTGTTTTTATGGTATGTTGAGTTATAGCTTTGGACATGGTTTTAAATTATTTGGTAGGAAGTCAAAGTTTTAAATCGTCAAGTATTGCTGAACTGTATCTATTTAGTGAAAGAAAATTTGTGTTTGTTTATTATTCTTTACATTTGATTATGCATGCCTTTTTTTCTTCTGTATTTGTGCATATATTTAAGTTGCATATTTGAACAAAGAGGGGTTTAGGAAGAAATGCTCATTATTGCGTTTCTTAAAATCTTGAGTTTGTTATATAAGCATTTCTAGTAAGGAAAATGCAAAAATACTTATACACATAATATATGTTTGAACACCTCTATTTTTGTGTGTGTGTGTGTGTTGGTAAATTAGGAAGTCCAAAGCATATTCTAATAACACCTTAACACTAAAATCGTAAAATTGTCAATAAAAGTTGTACTCTATAAACTTGTTAAAACGAAAATGGACACAAACAAGAAAAAGGGCATGAAGAACACCTAAATTATTAATGGTTTTTCGACAATCTAGAACAACCCAGAAGTTTAATATCCCAGCAACTTTTTGATGCAATGACATGTAGTACGTTCACCTATTACATAATGCTCAGATATGGGCTTCATATAAAAGACCAAAATTGTAATCATATGCATGTCTTATTGTAAGGATTTGATAATTTAGGGCATGGAAATATTTGGACTTATCATGCAATTTTCTTGTCTCAGGTTTTTACAGCTGCGGCAGCTGATGAGCGGAAGAATATTGTATTGTTAGCCTTCGAGACTATGGAGAAAATAGTGCGTGAATATTTTCCTTATATTACTGAGACGGAAACAACGACCTTCACTGATTGTGTTGGATGCCTTTTGACATTTACAAATAGCCGGTTCAATAGTGATGTTAGCCTCAATGCAATTGCATTTCTTCGTTTCTGTGCAGTCAGACTTGCGGATGGAGGACTTGTATGCAATAAGAAGAGCAGTGCTGATGGCTCATCAGTTATATTAACAAATGGTGTTTCTGATGTACAAGCTCTTACCGATAGCGATGATCACGTGTCCTTTTGGATTCCTTTGTTATCAGGTAAGATGCCTTCAGATGCTATTAATTGCTATGGGGCAAGATGTTTTGTACAGTTTTTACACCACTATGCATGAGGGACAGTAAAGCATATTCTTGCCCCGATAAATTGTGTATTCTGTTTGGTTGATTGCCTGCATAAATCTGAGATGTCTATTGCTTATAAGTTGTAACCATATTGGTGCTGACCCTTACCATACTGTATCCGTAAGCTTTACATTAAATTTTTGTGTTAAAATCAAGTGATTATTGCTGCAGTAGGTCAACAGAATTGCCTACTGCACTTCTCTTAATAAAGAAGGTGGATCTGTGTATCCTTAGCTCCTAGTTAGTGTCAGAAAAGTAAGCATGAAGTTATTTCCCCACACTTTGTGCAGCATTGGATAACCCCAATCTTTCTGTGTTAGGATATTTATGTCCATTGTTTTGTAAACCCTGTCTGTGCTTTCTGTTTTGAAGTATAGTTTTTGTTTTTTTTTGCAGGGTTGTCAAAATTAACTTCTGATCCAAGATCAGCTATCAAAAAGAGTTCTTTGGAGGTTCTTTTTAACATTTTGAAGGATCATGGCCATCTATTTTCACGTAAATTTTGGAATAGCATTTTCTGTTCTGTTGTTTTCCCTGTATATAACTCAGTATGTGGAAAGCGAGACATGAATATACCAGAGGGTCAATGTTCATCTTCAGTATCTGTGCATACTGAAGGAGGCACATGGGATTCTGAGACTTCCCCGGTAGCGGCCGAATGTTTAATAGATTTATTTGTCACCTTCTTTGATATGGTGAGGTCTCAGCTACCAGGTGTTGTGTCCATACTGACAGCGTTCATTAGAAGTCCTGTTCAAGGTCCAGCTAGTACTGGAGTTGCTGGATTAGTGCGTCTCACAGGTGACCTTGATAACAGGCTTTCAGAAGAAGAATGGAAAGAGATTTTTCTGTGTTTGAAAGATGCAGCTACATCAACAGTGCCTGGATTCATAAAGGTTTTGAGAATCATGAGTAATATTGAAGTACTTAAATTTTCACAGTCTTCTGATCATGATTTGACAAATGATGAGTATGATGATGACAATCTGCAAACGGCCACATATGTTGTCTCAAGAACAAAGAATCATATTGCTATGCAGCTACTTATTTTACAGGTTTACTTCTTGCTCTTTCTCAACTAAACATAAAAGCATGATAAGAATTAACATTTTAAACATGAGGACCAAATTTCCCGTGTTTGGTTCTCCATGCATCCCCACTGGTTTTGTCCTTTTCTTATACTTTGTGGTCCATATTTATCCTTATCTGTCTTTTTTTTTCTTCATCTCTATCATAAACTACGCATGCTACTTTTCTTAGGATATGGAGTTAGTTTTGGTTGCTATACTTAGTTTCACCTTTCCTGTCTTCTCACTTACATGACAAAATCTTTCCACCTAAACCCTACTTTTCCCTCCACCATTGTCACTATCTCTGTCTTCAATTGTCATTGCCACCATTCAACTCATCTCCCCTTCCTTATACAGCTCTGTCCGTATCTTCTTGGATCACACGTTGTTAATGGCCAGGTTGCACACCATATCATGGGTAAAAAAGAGATTGATCACTCCATTTTTTTGGTGGTTGCTCTTATTCATGTCAACATATCTTTCTCATGCATGGAAGTTCATAAGTAAAACAGTATCACTTTTAAGTTTCATATTGGCTTGAGTTCATCTTGATGACAACTTTTTGTGTTCTGATTACAGGTTACAACTGATCTATGCAGAAAACACCAGCAATCCTTATCAGCAGACAACATCAAAGTCCTTATTGAACTATATTCATCTGTTGCTTTGCATGCTCGACAATTGAACAGAGAGTCAGTCCTGCTGAAAAAGTTGCAGAAAGCTTGCTCTATCTTGGAATTATCTGCCCCGCCCGTGGTTCATTTTGAAAACGAGGCCTTCCAAAATCACCTCAACTTTCTACAAAACTTACACGACGATCATTATTTTGTGCACAAGGAGATAGATCTAGAACAAGAGTTAGTAACTGTATGTGAAAATGTATTAGACATATATCTGAATTGTGCAGGCTCTGTATCCACATTTCACAAGTCTGATACACAGCCAGTGGTACGAAGAAAGCTCCCTCTGAGTTCAACAAAGAAAGAGGAAATAGCTGCTAGGACATCTCTAGTCATCTCAGCACTGCAAGGTTTGGCTGGTCTGGAAAAAGATTCGTTCCGGAGGTATGTTCCACAGTTCTTTCAACTATTGGTTGATCTTGTGAGGAGTGAACACACCTCTGGAGAAGTTCAGCTTGCCCTGAGTAATATGTTCCGTTCATCTGTAGGCCCCATTATAATGGAATGACAATAGTGACATATTTTTTTTTTAAGGAAGTCGTTGAGTTTTAGTTGAGTAATTCTTTATAAGTTGAGGCACAGGCCATTTGTATAGGCATAGCTAAATTTACTCACCATTGCAGCTATGGCGTGCTACTTTTGAATTTTTGTGATTATGTGCCATAATGTAAATGATAGATTTATTGAAGCAGCAGTACGAGCTATCACATATAATCTTTGCCAAGATCTAGTTGGGTTGAGTTTTAAACTTTGAAAGGGGAGGGAAAAGGAAGTTGAGAGTTGCCAAGATATATTGTTGTGTACAACTCTAGTAATATTACCTTATTTTTATAGTTTTTGAGATGTCGAGAAAATTGTGAAATATTTTGTCAATGCAGTTGAGATGGTAAAAAATTGTGAAACATTTAATTTAATGTCCTTAGGAGCGGGTTGGAATATGCAATATTATCTGTTTTCAGCACGTGTGTTTATTTTGTTCCTAAGCTTTTTAAAACAAAATATATAGCGTTGATACGTTGAAAGCCATATTTTGTTTTTATCATCCTTGCCACAAAATTGATCTATGACATTTAGAGGGTGTTGGAATCAAACCTCAAATAATTCGAATCAATTTTGATGAACAAGAATCAATCTATCTGATTGATTATGTCTTTTGTTTTCCGCTCTTCACTCGAGTGAATCAACCACACATTAGTTGCAAGATGATTCATGATGAACATAAATTTTGAGAATAAAGAAAGATGAATTTGGGAAGAAAGGGGAAATTCGGGGTTGGGAAGAAGAAAATTCTGTAGAATATCTCTCTGTCTTCAAAACTGAAAAACTATTATTCAACTTTTCTCCACTTCTTTACAATGATAGGGTACCTCCTTATTTATAGTTGAGTTTGCTTGGACACCAAAGAGACTCTAACTAACTAACTTAGGTAAATCATACAAAAATGCTAAGTTTAAATTTGTCAAGGGTAACTCCTTCCACAATTATACATTTTGATTGCTACATGTATTTCAACAATTACTTGTTGTATTCGATTCTCTATCAAATATAACTAACCCAGACTCTGTCGAATTCCTACTTTGATACTAAGAATTACACTTTCAACAAATCACGTAATTCATTGTGTCTAAGACATCTACATTCATCATAGTTCTCAATTTCTTGAACAATTCGACCTACACACCCTTCAACATGATGTCTGCAATTTGATTCTCAAGTCTGTATTGTTCCAGGTTCAGCTTATCATTTGCTACTTGCTCTCAAAGATAATGAAACTTCATCTCAATGTGTTTGCTTCTTCCACGTGCTATCGAATTCTTCGCCATATTGATAGTAGACATGTTGTCGATCTTCATGGTTATTGCTCTATTATTCTTCTTTGTAATCTCTTCGACTAAATTCACCATTCATGTTGCTTGATATGCACAAAGAGAAGCATCTATGCATTCTGCTTCACACAACGATAATGCTACTACTGTTTCTTTTCTTGAATTCCAAGCAACTGGTGCACCACCTAGTATAGACATATAACCAACTGTGAATTTTCTATCCTCAGCATCACACACCAACTCGAGTCGGTGCATTCCACTAGTTTGCATTCTTTTCCTTCATCAGTTACAAGAAACAGAATACCATAGTCGAGAGTTCTTTTGAGATATCTTAGTGTCCTCTTCGTTGTTGTGAGGTGTGATACCTCTAGCTTCTGCATGAATCTACTCACCATACTTATATTGTATGTTAGATCAGACCTAGTGTGACAAATGTATCTTAATGATCCAACAAGTCTTCTGTACTATGTTGGATCGACATCATCTTCTTCTGAGTCTTTCAATAATTGTAGTCTTAGTTCAATAGGTGTGAAGTTTCACCAAGGGAGGCCTAAGGTCACAGTCAATGCCAGCAGAAGTAAGACAACACAGAATAAAAAAACCACAAAAATCTCAAAAAAGAAGAAAAAAATTGACGTGAATAAACCTTTTTCCAAATGTTGAATAACCTTTTGCCAATGTTGAACAATCTCATCTCAATGTTGAATAACCTTCTACCAATATAGATCAATGTTGTACCCTAAAATTTGCTCTCTCATTTCTCAAGATTTTCTCATAATATTTCTACTGGGTCAAGAATGCACAAGTTTCCATGGATCATATTGAGCTATCAAGCATCAAATCGAAGAAGAGAAAGTTTACTTTGATTCATAAGCTTCAATTGGGTATTTGGCCCCCTTCGATCAAGCCTTGGTCCATAAGCTTCGATTTGATATTTGGTCCCCTTCGATCAAGCTTTGGTCCACAAGCTTCGATTGGGCGTTGGGTCCCCTTCGAGCAAGCTTTGGTCCACAAGCTTCGACTGGGCAATATCTCCCTTTGAAATAGCTTGCTTCGATTCAAAGAAGTGGCCTCCTACTGGTCTGCTTTGATTCACAAAGCAGTGGCCTACTGCATGCAAGCTTTGATTGAGCATTGGCCTCTTACATGCTTGCTTCACAAAGCAGTGGCCTCCTGCATGGAAGCTTCGATTGGACAATGTCTATCTGCATGCAGGCTTCGATTGAGAAATGACCTCCTGCAGGTTTATTTTGATACACAAGGCAATGACTTCTTTCATGCTAGCACCCACAAGACAGTGGCTCCCTTTGAAACAACTTGCTTCGATTCCTCCTTTAAAAACCTTTAACACACATAATGACACACAATTGGTGGCCCATTCGAAGGACATGCATTATTGGATTTAAAGGACATACGTGGGTGTCCCATTTGGAGGACACAATTGGTGGCTCATTCGAAGGACACACATTGTTGAATTTAAAGGATATACGTGGGTGTCCCATTTGAAGGACATACGTTGGTGGCCCATTCGAAGGACAAATGTTAATCCCCATTCAAAGAATTACAAGGGGTGCATTCGAAGAACACACATGTGGTCCATTCGAATGACACAATTGTTGGAAACAAGTTTTGTTTTATCTTTTGATGAGTTATATTCAAGATGCTTACTGACTAAAGTCCTATGTGTTGCCAAGCCCAGGCCTGCTGTACTGGCCACAACACTATAAAACTGCTGCAAAGTAGTCCTACTATGCTGCTCCCATATTTGCACCAAATTGGCATACAAAAACAGCATACCCAATTTGTTTAAATTTCTTTTGTTTTCCCCCTCAAATCTCAACCAAATTCTTCTATAAATAAGATGTTCCACAACACATCTAAGGGGGGGGGGGGCTTTTTGGTAGCTGGAGAAACTTTTGTGGTGTGAAAAAATCATCAAACACTTAACACACTCTTAAAACCAGAATCAAAGACTCACACCCTTGTTTTTATTCTTTCGAATCCTGAACAATAGAAACACAACACTTGTTTCTTTCCCTTCGAACCCAGAATCAAAGAAAACACAACTCTACTTTTCTTGGCTTTAGAATCCAGTCAAAGAAACACAACACTTGTTTCTCTACCTTCGAATCCAAGAGCATCCAGGGTAACCACTCAAGGTCCAGAAGCACCAACTTCAGAATCAAGGTAAGTCTTCCTGACTTTAACCCTTTTGTTTCAAGCATATAACTAATCTTTTGCTTATTTTTCATTTTTATCCTTTTGTTTGTCTGTTTTTTTTGTCCAAATATATGTTAGAGACTAACCTGTACAGGCCATATTAGCATGGCTTCGACCCATACTGTTATCATGTCCCAAACGAAAGAAAACAGAAAAGAGGGTGTGTGAATCAAAGGGTGTGCTTCGAGACACACTGATTTGCAGGCCCAAACGAAAGGACATGGAGTGTGAATCGAAGGATGCAACACTGGTTACAGGCCCAATCGAAAGAAGGAACAAGTGTGGGAATCGAAAGACATATCCTTCGATCCAGGATGTTTTTTTTCTTTCTCTCTTTCACACTATTTTTATCTTTATATTTTCTATATATTTACATCTTCTTGCTATTCAATATGGTTGTAATAATTATGACTTTTATTGCTTTTCAACCCCCATTTGTAAACTTGTATACCCCATCCCCTAAAACATGTAATAGCGTAGGACATTTATTTTCCGCATTTTTATTGCTTTCATAAAATGCTAGAATTAGGTTGTGTATGGCAAGATAAAATCAACAAGTAGACAACCCTAAATTTAAAGACTAAATGCATGCAATCAAACACACTACATGCACCTCTAAGATAATCTCACTTGTTGCCTCGAAAAATAGTCATGTCCCTCGAATATGGGCGTTTTAGCAAATACCATCGATAAAAAGATTGTAGTTCCTCGATGTTACCTTCGGTAAATGATCTAGTCCCTAACGAAATTGCTAAAACGTCTCATATGTTACCTTCTATGATTATACGATTGACCCACGTTCGTCCCTTCACATCCAACGATGGGGCTTTTTATCAATCAATGGTAAGATAGCAACATCTAAAGGAGGAGGAAAAAAACATAGACCTTTTGAGTAGGTAGGATGCTCGTATTTTCTTGCTCTTGAACTAAAATCATTTTCCACACTTACACTTTCAAAAATATCTTCAAAAACAAACATCTCTTTGAACTATTTTCAAAACCAACACTTTATACACATTCTTATAGAGACAAGAATCATTACAAAGTTTACCGCAACAAAGGCATTTTTGCAAAATATTTTCAAACTTACACCACAAAAGCACATTTTCAAACAAAACAAGTGATCTAGCAAGCAACTAAGAGCCCGTAGATAACTACGGATGAAAAAGGTGCTAACACATTCCCTTTTCATAATCTACCCCCGAACTCAAGAAAACATCTCTAAAGGTCATTCCTATTCTTTTCACCCTTTCCTTATTGGATAAAAGAAAAGTTTGTGGCGACTCTTGCTATCCGCAACAATTGCGATCAAACGCAAAACAACCAAGTCAGTTCTCCCGCCATATTGCAGAACTGGCGAATCTGCTGAGGAATAACTAAAAAAGTGGGGTTACCTTAGGGCTAGATCACCTTTACTTGCTTTCCTTGTTTGATTTGCTTGCTTTACATTATGGGTCCTTGTTTGGGTTATTGTTAAAGATCCTACACTCGGATCTGAGGCACCTTTTAGGTAAGTAGCAATAGATTATGGAAACTGTACGACATAGACCGATATGGTTGAAGCAATGGCTACGTTAGTGTGACGCATTTATTGGTATCGATATCCCTTGTGTTGAATTGAGGAGAATATGGGGCCGCTGAGCGGTGTCATGAAGCACTAACTGACCTTAGAACCTTAATTGAAAAACTTGACCATTAGGAAGTAGTGAGATAGCCGACTTTGGTGTAAAACTGAAGATTGGTTGATACTCGATGTTACACTCATTGAGATCAGACTTTTGGGATATCTCGGCCGCAAGAAAAGATTGATTATGCTGAGGCAATGCCTAAAATAAAGGTCAGTGATATTGAGATCCCCTAGAACCCGATTACTTTCTAAGACAGGTTGAGCCAACTAAACTTCAAGAGGGTACTTAACTATGACCCCATACTAGCCTAAACCTAAGGATTTGTTTGTTTTGTTTGTGCATAACAACTTGTTTGCTTTTGCTTGTGTATGATTACCTATGCATAACATCATAAACATCATAACATCATAAACATCATAACATCATAAGCATTCTCACTAACCATTTCAAGGATTTAGGAATTTATCTTTGTTCTTTTTTGTAGGCCATGATTCTCATTCATAGGAATACCATCCGAATCAGCTTCCTGAAAGAACATCCTCAACTTCGAGAATTGGCGTCAAGGGTGCCTGGATATTCTCCCTTCACCAAGAAATATGGTCTACTTCTCAGATTGGCTACCTCAATCTTCCAAGAAGAAATGATGTGTGTGCTCTTCCAATTCTTTGATCTCATACATCATTGCTTCACCTTTCCTGACTATCAATTGGTGCCTATATTAGAAGAGTTCTCTCAACTGTTAGGAGTGCCTGTGCTTGATCAAATACCATTCATCGGTTTAGAGGAGACTCCAAATCCTTAAGTCATTGCCAAAGCCTTGCATTTAAAGAGAGCCGGCATTATAACGAATTGGGAGACAAGAAGTGGAGTCAAGAGTTTCCTAGCCAAGTTTCTATTAGAGAAGGCTCGTTCATTCTGGGAGGATATGAATTTTAAAGCTTTTGAAGATGTCTTGGCCCTTCTAATATATGGTTTGGTTCTATTTCCGAATCCGGGCCAACTCATAGATGTGAATGCCATCAAGGTCTTTCTCTCTCGCAACCCTGTACCTACCATGCTTGGAGACATTCTACATTGTCTCCACACTCGCACCATGAAGAAAATAGGTAGTCTTTTGTGCTGAATTCCCTTACTCTCTAGGTGGTTTATTTCACATCTACCTCGATCAACATTGAAGAATGATCAAGGCTTGACATGGTCTCAAAGGATGATGTCACTCACACATTCTGATATTCATTGGTGTTCTCGATCCTTGGAGGACATTACTATCATCGACCATTGTAGGGAATTCCCTAATGTCCCTCTGCTTGGTATTAAGGGAGGTGTGATACGGTGGAAGAACTGACTGTTTTTGGAATGCTGGTTTGTGTTTTGTGTTTTATTTTCGCAAAATGTCGCGGTAAGCAAGAGTCGCCACCGTCTTTTATTTTATCCAACAAGGAAAGGAAAAAAGCACAGAAAAATCCCTTTTTCGAGATATTTCTGAGTACGGGGGGTAGATTATAGAAAGGGAAGGTATTAGCACCCTTTCTATCCGTAGTTATCTACGGGCTCTTAGGTACTTGCTCATCATTTTCAAAATTGTTTTCTTTGTGTTTGTGAGTTTTGAAATTTTTTTGTTTTAACTTCGATTTAACTTTTGCGTCTGTCTTCAAGAGTGTAATGAAGTGTTTTTGAAAACTTGTTTGTAAAAGAGTGTAAGTGTGAAAAAAAGTTTTATTTTGGATGAGCAAGTATCTAAGAACTAATCTACCTACTCGAAAAAAGAATCGTTCTATGCTTGTTTCCTTTAGACAATGCTAGCCCGCTATTAGTGAGTAGGTAGCACTGTCGTTGGAGTTTGAGGGTCAATTCAAAAGAGGGACATACAGTCACTAAAGCAATGTTAGGATGTCTTAGTGGTAACCCTAATGTCTTAGATCATTTATCCGAGGCAACGATATCCGAGGCAACTTATGATCTTTTATACAAGAGGGCGACCTCCAAAACAACCTATACTCAATGACAGTTACCGAAGGCAACCAAGTGGGGTATACCCTAGGAGTGCGCATGTGCGAGTGTGTTGATTTCAGTTATTTTTATCTTTGCACAATTAAGGGTGATCTAACTGTTTTAAATTTAGTCATTCATTCTTGTCATGTAAACCCTATTATCAAACATCTAACAATTGAATATTTGCAGAAATTAAAGGAGGGAATTTAAACTAAACTATTACAAGGCGTCGGGTATTTACATCGCCAAAAACAAACCCTTTGAAATTTAAAAGCGGTAAAAATAAATAAATGTCCTAATTTAATTATTACAAACCGGGAGCAGATACAATAATTGGGTAAAGGAAAATAAAGCGTGCGAGAAGATTAGATCGAATGCGAAAACTAGGGTTTTGACCCTCCTAATTAAAAGAAAATGTTTTTTTGTTGTTTTTATTTTTTAAGAAAAGAAATTAATTCCTAAAATTAAATGCTAAAATAATTAGTTATTAAATTAATTAATGAAAAATAATTAAGACCTATTTTTGGATTTTTGTTATTTTAGGAAAGAAATAAAATAATTAAATTAATAATAAAACCTATTGATTCTAATTGATTTTAATAATTTGCAAAAATAAATTAAAATTATCTAACGTTAATAACCTAATTAATTTAATTAATATTTATTGATGAAAAATAATAATTCTGATTTTAGTTGGATAAAAAAATATTTTTGGTAATTTTTGATAAAAAATAAATGGTTTTATTGGTTAGTAAATAAATAAAAATAATTAAGTGAAATATAAACAAAATATAAAAGAGATAGATGGGCCTGAAATTGGGGGGGGGGGGTGCCTAGCAAGAATCTGGGCCCAATGATGCTGATCCACATTGACTTTTTTGATCCTATGTGTTGCGTTTGACTGACTTGTGGTGCACTCCCAATGGTGGCCACCAGATCTGGCCATCTGGCCATCTGACGCGTTGATGAGGAAGGAGTATGGTGGGCATCCTGGCTTACATGCATATTGGATCTCCTGAAATAAAATATGAAAATGGCAAATGCTGGAGGCAGGGATCGAAACCCTGACCTCCAGCCTTCCAAGACCTTAATGCATAGCTGGCTTCCGCTGGGACGTTTGTTTTCATTTGTTAATTAATCAAACATTGAAAGTAATATGTAAAACAAAAGAATATTGGAAAACAAATAAAAAATGCGCGCAATAATTTGAATGGGCGAATAAGATGGATCCACGTATTTGTCTTCCTCCCTGTACCGTGGCTAAAGGTTTGAAACCCTATACCCACGGATAATGTCTGTTGCAATACCCCTGTCCACTCTCAAAATCTCGTACATGCAATGTAAACGACCACCAAGGCCATGGTTAGAACTGCCTCCTTCTTCTGAACACAACCGTACCATTCATGAAGGCTAATTGTCCCTGAAAATAAAAACCCTAAAACCAAATCTGAAACCCTAACAATGGTGGATTTCATTACAGACCATATAAATGAAATTGAATAATGCCAAAAGTTTGAAAATGCTCTATAGGTTAAGAATATGTCATCAATTCATGTTAACAATGCCTAAGTTACATGATGCGAATTCAAGAACAGGGGTGTATCGTGATGGACTTACAGCGTGTTATAGGGCTTGAAAACAACTGCTTTCGATTGCTTTCGCTTGTGGAGACTCCCTGGAAGCGATTGAGATCGTCAAAGAACCTTGAAACTGCCTCTAAAGGGGATTTCGAAGTCACACTTTTCTTGGTATTTTTCAGATTTTGTTCTAGCTCTAGCGCCTCTTTCCAACCTTCCTTTTAATCTGCACGCCATCCTTATGTATTAGTGAAGTGATCAGGGTTGCAAATTGCATCCAAATCTTCTTCTTTCAATGCTTTGGATATTGATTGATTTGCTTTGAAAACCTTCCAAATTTTGCTTCTCTTCAATCTTTTTGTACACTCTATGCATTTGCACGAATTTGAATGCTTACAATTTGTACTTTAAGACCTGAAATAATCACAAGATCCTTTGTTATCAATATTTTGGACTTTATTTGATTTATTATGATTTAATTTAAATTAATTCAAATAAAAATCAAAATAAATAATAAAAATAAGATATGGAAAAGTGGCAAGGGCTAGAGCACGTGGGCTATGTTGTCAACTCAAACCAAGTGAAAAAGAATGGGCTCATTTGGCAAAATTTGAAGTTTTGGGCATAGTTGACTTTTGGCAATTTTGCAAAAAAGGCCAACTTCAACAATGCATAACTTCCTCAATTTTGACTCTTTGGAGGTGTTCTTGGACTTTTTAGAAATATTGATCTATCCTATAATCAACCCTTTTGGTCTCATATCATTTTGATATTCCATGCTCATGTATAAAGCTTTGACAAAAAAGGTGTTTTTGTTGACTTTTCAAATGACCTATAATGTCCAAATTCATAACTTCTTGTGTGTGCATATTTTGAACTTGGGAGATGAATATGGATTGTAGGTAATTGTATCCTCTTCAAAATTAGCTTTGGATGGGTCATTTCTCATAAATTATGAGAAAGTTATGCTTGGTCAAAGTTGAGTTGACTTTTCCTGCAAAACCCTAATTTAGCAACTTTTGAGTCTTGATGAATTATGAGCAATCCTTGATGAATCATGATCAACCATTGATAAAATGATGAAATATACTTCCAAATGAGAATGTTGACAAAAAATCTTGAAGTTTGACTGTATGTGGGTCACAATTGACTTTTGCCCTAGCACAATCGATTTTTGGACTTTTGAGCAATTGACTGAGCAAAATTCCTCTGCAAGGCTTGAAACTTGACATGGATGATCTTGAGAACATATTAGGAAAATTTTGAGAATTTGGGACCACTTGGACTCAAGTATATTGATGCAACATAAAACCCTAATTTGGGGTAGACTGCCTTAGGATAGAGCTTGTCTGGCCAACCCTTGGACTACCTTGAGCAATTTGGAGGTCTTTCTTGAAATGTTTTGAGAAATATGGGAGGGCAAATTTTGGGGTACAATAGCTTCCCCTGTTCAATCTTATTAAACCTGGGGATATATATTGGCTTTCGTGCCTTTCGTGATCCGAAGGTGGAAGAGGATTGAACACTAGAGTGCCCAAAAATTTGCACTCGCGTGAAGTGGTAATTGTCTTGTGATATCGGGAATGGGCTTACAAATTCCATTTGGAGATTGCTAATGGGATATGGGATTAAGGATTCCATCCGAAGGAGTGTCGATCGCATAAGGGATTCCTTAGCGAGAGCCTGCATACCTGTTGTTGAGGAAAATTCCGCTGGGGAAGTCTGATCTTCGTTGAGAGAAATAGAACTTTAGGAGCTTTGTCGTCCGTTATTATGCTGGTGAGTCATCTCTGTTGATATTTAAGAACCTCAATCGCCCATACTCAACTGAGGAATCATCTTCGTTGATATTTAGGAACTCCAATCGCCCGTACTCAACCGAGGAGTCATCTCTGTTGATATTTAGGAACTTTGATCGTCTGTACTCAACTGAGGAAATATTTTTGCTGAGATTTAGGAACTTGTCCGTAATTCAACTGAGGAAACATCTCTGCTGAGATTTAGGAACTCGTCCGTAATTCAACTGAGGAATCATTTTTGCTGAGATTTAGGAACTCGTCCGTAGTTCAACTGAGGAAACGTCTCTGTCGAGATTTAAGAACATTTTCCGTAATTCAACTGAGGAAACATCTCTGTCGAGATTTAGGAACTCGTCCATAATTCGACTGAGGAAACATATTTGCTGAGATTTAGGAACATCGTCCGTAATTTAACTGAGGAAACAACTCTGCTGAGATTTAGGAACTTGTCCGTAATTCAACTGAGGTAATATCTTCGCTGAGATTTAGGAGCTCATCCGTAATTCAACTGAGGAAACATCTCTGTCGAGATTTAGGAACTCGTCCGTAATTCAACTGAGGAAACATCTCTGCTGAGATTTAGGAACTTGTTCGTAATTCAACTGAGGAAACATCTCTGCTGAGATTTAGGATCTCGTCCGGAATTCAACTGAAGAAAAATCTCTGTCGAGATTTAGGAACTCGTCCGTACTTCAACTGAGGAAACATATTTGCTGAGATTTAGGAACTCGTCTGTTGTACCCCAAAATTTTCCCTCTCTTTCTTCAAGGCCTTTCTCAAGGTTCAAGCTTGCACGAGTGCATTGCGATTTTCCAGTACGAAAATTAAAAGGAAACTGTCAAAAAGGGAGAAAATAGATAAAAATAACATTTTGACAAATTTGGAGGAAAACAGGTCTCCTTCGATTCTACATCCTTCGATTGACTCTTGGCCTCCTTCGATTTCTCAAAGTGGCTGCTAGCGTGCCTCTTTCGCCTGGGCATGTGACTTCTTGTTGCAGGTTTCGTTTGTGTCTTTTGCTGCCTGCATGCTTGCAATCGAAGGCCATGACCTACTGGTCACATGTACCCCCTGCAAGGCAAGTCTTCGTTTGGGCACTCACCTTTTATGTGCCTGGATGAAAACTTCAGTTGAGCAAGAGCCTCCTTCGAATGCAACTTGGATATGTCCTTCATGTTGAACTCTAAGCCTCCTTCGAATGCAAGTTTAGGTACATCCTTCATATTGAGCAGGAGCCTCCTTCGAATGGAACTTGGGAATACCCTTCGACTCAGAAGCCAGGAACCTCCCTCACGCTAAAAGGAAATGACTCCCTTTATGTTTGTTTCGATCCACATGCTTCGATTGGGAAACATTGCTCCCTTCGAACACAGACTTTTGATTGGGAAATATGTTTGCTTCGACCCAGGCTTTGATTAGGCAATATGCTTCCTTCGAGCATGAGCTTTCGATTGGGCAATATGCTTCCCTCGAGCATGAGCTTTCGATTGGGCAATAGCTTCCTTCGAGTTAGCTTGTTCTGGCCACAAGCTTCGACTGAGGAAAAGGCTTCCTTCAAACAGGTGTGCTTCGATCTCATTCTTGCATTTGACTCAAGACCAAATCTCGTTTGCCAGGCTATGTTGCATCCAAATCTTTACACAGTCAGAAGCTTGTACAAGGGTTTTAAACTTTGTCTTTTAGATACTACTATTTTTGGTTAAAGGCTACGTACTCTTTCTTTTCATAGAAAGTACTTTATCAAAAAAGCAGCTTTCAACCTGAATTTGGTCTGAGCACAAGCAATGTCAGAAGCATAAGTCACATCTTCTGCACCCCAACTGCCAAGAGGCCCCCCACATGTACTGTCACGTTACATTATTTTATCATTTATTTGCAAGGCTGGCTTTGGACAACATGTCCATTCTTTCTCTATAAATAGAGGAATTTATGCAAAGCTAAGGGAGGATCTTTGGACAAGAGGAACGAATCTCCCAAATTTTCTCAAACACAACAAAACTCTCAAGTTCATCAACACTTGAGAAATCAAAACCCAGAATCCCAAACACTCACCTCTTTCGATTCTGAAGAACACCCCACACATAGAAGTTTGTTCAAACTCAAAGACAACCTTCTGTGACAACTCTTCGAACCAAAAGCAAACCCCCCTGTGACTACTCTTTGAATTCCAGAAACGTCCAGGTAGAAGTTCAAGTTCAAATCCCACATCCATTCAAGGCCTGAAGCAAGGTAAGTCACGCTTACCCTTGAACCTTTTGTTTCATGGCATAGTATGTGAATAATCTTCCCTTTCATTTCAAAACATGTACATAACACTTTGGTTCTTTTCGTTTCCACCTACTTAATATGTTTTCAGAGCTAACCCATTTCGTTTTTCTGCTTGTTTACTTAAATATGCATTAAGTATTAACTGATTGTAAGGCAATACTAGCATGTCCTTATGCCATGTTGCTGTTCAAAAAGTTCAAACGAAAGAAACAGGAGACATGAGTATGAAACGAAGCCTTTGGTTTCCACACTGACTTCCAGGCCCAGCCAGAGACACGCTCACACTGATTTCACTGGCCTAATCGAAGAAGTCAACAAGGCAGAAAGGCTCAGCCAGAGGCACACTTGCACTAAGTCCAGGCTCAGACGAAAGGCACTCCCATGCTGGTGCCAGCCTCCAATCGAAGTACATTACCTAACTGGCGCCAAAGCCCAATCGAAGGCCATGACCTCACTGGTGCGAACTCCCAATCGAAGGAAGCCTAGAAATGAAAATTGAAGGCTGCTCCTGCCCAAATCGAAGGAGCTCATTTTTTCTTCTTTTTATCTTATTTTTTCCTTTATATTCTTTTGCACTTCAATATGGTTGTAATAGTGTAGGATATTTATTTTCTACATTTTTATTGCTTTATACAAATTCTAGTAACTATGTGTGTATGGAAAGATAAAACCAACAAGTAGGAAACCCCTAATCAAGACAAAATGCATGCAAATCAAACACACTATTCACACATGCACCCTTAGGGTATCTCCACTTGGTTGCCTAAACAAATGGGCCATGGTATGCATGTCAAGTACTTTGGCAAAAAAAAAGAGATCATAGTCCCTCGATGACGCTGTCTTGGTTGCCTAAACAAAATGATCAAGTCCCTCAAGAAAAATTGCCAAAAATACTTGACACAATTGCTATCATGGTCTATACGATGACCCGCGCCTGTCCCGTTAACATCCTAACACAAGGTTGTTCACCAAATACAATGGTGAAACAACACTGTTAAAAGGGTTAAAAACATGAGAAAGATCTTTGAGTAAAATAGGGTAGACAAACTCTTGGTTACTTGATCAAAAATCTTGCAAAACATCCTTGCCATTTTTCAAACACACATCATAACACAACCTCAAAAAACAACTTTCAAAAGATTGAATTATCTTTTCAAAAAGACATACACCTTTGTATACACTCAAACAAGAGTCATTACAAAGGTTTCCTAAACAAGGCATCTTTTTCAAAACATTTTCAAAACCACACACATAAAGCACCATTTCAAACAATTGAAAAGCAAAGGCAAGTGATCTAAAACAAGTAACTAAGAGCCCATGGATAACCATGGATGAAAAGGGTGCTAGCACCTTCCCTTTTCATAATCTACCCCCCGAACCCACGAAAACATCTCAAAGGTCTTTCCTGTGCTTTTTGACCTTTCCTTAGGATAAATAAAAAGTCGGTGGCGACTCTTGCTAAACCGCAACATTTGCAAACATAAACGCAAAATCCCAAGTCAGTTCTCCCACCGTATCACAGAACTGGCGACTCTGCTGGGGAAATTTCTAAATGTGGGGTTACCTTAGGGTTTTAGATCACCTATACATGCTTACTTTGATTGCTTTGATTGCTTTACTTTTTGGGTTCCTTATTTGGGTTTGTTGTAAATCCTACACCCGGATTTGAGGGCACCTTTTTAGGTAAGTAGCAATAAACTGTGAGGGAACTATGCGGGGTATACCGACATGGTTGAAGCAGTAGCTACGTTAGTGTGACATATTTGTGGGTACCGGTAGCCCTTGAGTAGTCAAGGAGAATACGGGGCCGCTGAGTGATGTCATGAAGCACTAACGAACTCTTAGAACCTTACTTGACCATCTTGACTTTTTTAGGGGTAGTGAGATGACCGACTTTGGTGCAGTCCGAAGTTGGTAGATACTCGATACTACACTCATTGAGGATTGTTTTCTTGGAATATTTTGGTCGCCAGTTAAGTGGCTAAACTGAAACAATGAACATAGAAAATAATCCAATGATATTGAGCTCCTTAGAACCCGGTTACTATTTATAGGACAGGTTGAGCCAACTAACTTCAAGAGGGTACTTACCTACAAACCCCATGCAAGCCTAAACCTAAGGACTTGTTTGCTTTGTGTGAATATGACTGTCTGTATATACACTTGCTTACTTTTGCATACATGTACATAACATCATAACATCATAACATCATACCATATCATTTTTTTTCAATAACCATTTCAAGGATCTCGAGGGTCTTTCGATGCAGGGTCACGTTGAACCAGATGTCTACCAAGGGGCAAGAGGGTTCCCCTCTAAACAAACACCGTCAAAGATCAAGTGCAACAACTTGAATCAGGGGCTATGACCCACTTGACATGGTGAGCTTGATGCTCGTGGAAAGACATCCACCAATAACAAAGTTCTCCAATCAAAGATGTTGATCAAAGTTCAATCTCTAACATTTTCTTGTGTTTACCCCGCGAGATCCTTGAAAACATGCATCCACATATCATGCATCATATCATGACAGGTTTCTCCCATACAGGCCTCCTTATCTTCCTACTGTTTATTTCAGTAAGATGGATATGGAACAAACGGTGAAAGATCTCCAAGCTCAAAACGCTCAATTCCAACAAATGCTTCTGGCTATGGCTAAGGGGCAAGAGGACCTGAAAGCTCTCCTTATCAAAGACAAGAAGAAGAAGTCCAAGAAGGCAGCGGGCATCCTGAACTTGAAAAGAAGACCTAAAACCCTAGATCTTTCAACTCCATCCAACATAGGGGATAGTCTTGAAGAAGACCATAATTTGGAGATTGATGAAGTTGAAGCTGACTACTCCGAGGAACAATATCCTCCCACTGATGACAAGTACAAACAGTTGGAGGATTGCCTCAGTGCTATGGAGATTCAACAAATACCTGGCTTGGATTTAGGAGACATGGGTTTGGTTTCTGGAGTGGTCATCCCGCCAAAATTCAAAACCCCTACTTTTGCCCTGTACGATGGAGTCTCTTGCCCTAAGATGCACTTAAAGTCTTATGTCCGCAAGATTCAACCATACACAACTGATCCGAAGCTTTGGATCCATTTCTTCCAAGAGAGCCTAGTAGGGACTCAACTCGAATGGTTCTATCAATTGGAGAGTTCTTGCATCCACACTGTTGGCTCCTAAATTCGACACCCTTGTTTTTATTAATATAAGCCATTAAGCATGAAGGATGGTTTCGACCAGCTGGTTCTGTCGAAATGCTCATCAGAAGATGGCGATGTACTTAGAGAATTTCTTCCAAGGAAGAATCTTGTTGCCTTCAACGTCGAAGCTGCTTCTCGACAGAGATATTCGATGCTCAGAGTGGAACAGTTTGAGATTCAAATGTTTGGAGGGAAAACGGTTCCCAGCGGTTACCAAGTGCAACGTGCCAAGATCTGGGGCGTCGAATGCTGTGAGCGTGCCAAGTGGAGTCATCTCGAAGCAGTGTAACTGCCCGACGGTTACCTGAGACATGTTTAGTATAAATATTAGTAGTTCACGCAGTTTTTCGCGTGTGTTCACAATTATATACAAGTCACTCATATAGATTCGAGTACCCAGTGTGAGAGAAAGAATTATTGAGAATGTATGTGTGAAACACCACTTTAATTAATCAAAGTCATTTATTTTCCAGAACTTTATTGCTTTTCATTTACTTTTCCAGTCGAAGCCTTCATTTCAAGCCTTCCTTTATTCTATCAAGTTTTCTTCTTCATGCAATTTACATAAAGCTTCTTTATTTTCTTGTCATTTAACCATTATTAAACTTAGTCAAAACCCCAAAATCAACCATGTCTTAGGATCAATCTGATCGATCCTGCGAGTCACCAAATAAGTAACCTTTTGGAAGATCAGCGGTTGTTTACCAATTCCCATGGTAAACAAATTGGCACGCCCAGTGGGACCTTGTGTTGATTTTGAAGTTTAACCTTTTTACACAGAATATCTCTTTTTCGAGAAGTATTGCATGTTATTGAGAAGTGGTAGAATATACACTAACAATACCAATACTGCCAGAAGAAGAGAAGCGATGGCGAATCCGCCAAACAATAACGAAATCCCACAAACGAATGTGGGAACAACGGTTATCCCAACCGTAAGTGAAGCGATAACCGCTGGTTCAACACCAGCAATAACGGTCACAACAACGGGGCCATTACCTCCGTTCACTGGCCCCAGAGTGCCTTTGGGAACTCCCCCACCAAGGGGAAATCCAGGGACTAGGCCTTATGTTCCCCCAGGATTTATGACAGACGGGCCAAATCGAGAACCACTCTATGGCATGCCAACGTCTGAATTGGCTAGCCTGACGAACGCTGCGTCCACTTTTTCAGACCCTTTAGTGAGTGCCTCTTCGCCACTCCAAGGCTCTGGAGTAGGTATGGCGAACAGAAATAGGACCCAACTCTTAGGAGGAACGTCCCAAGTAGCGCATGGCCTTAAAAATGCCTCGACAGTAGTCTTGAGGCAACAAATGGACGAAAGCAACCATGATATGGTTCAAATGTTGGCACAAACTTTAAGTACAGTGCTGAATCCTCTAATACAAAACACCACCCAGTCGAATCAGCAGATGACAGCGCAAATGACGCGTTTGGCTGATTTCTTTGGGGTACCCCAACCTATTCGACAGCCCCAAAGGGCGCAAATAAGGGGAAACCAAGGTATACTTTTAGAGGAAGAAACCACTATCAACCAAGTCCAATAGCCTGTCGAAGAAAACCTTAGGGCACGATTGGAGCAGCCTGTTGAAGAACCTAGGGTCATAGCCCCAGAGGTAAGGATAGTCAACAGAAACCAAAATGCTGACGAAGTAGTTCAGCAGATCCAATACCAGAATATGGGTTTGGAAAATAATCTGGCAGCCATGATCGAAAGAATCATGACGCAAAATGGGATGAATATGGGCTTTCGTAGGCCCAACTTCACATCCCCACTGTCAGAATATGTGTTACAAACAGACTTACCTCCTAGATGTAAAGTCCCTAAGTTCACCAAATTCTCTGGGGATACGACAGAATCTACTGTCGAACATGTGGCAAGATACTTGATCGAAGCAGGAGATATTTCAAACAACGAAAACCTGAGGATTAAGTACTTCCCAAGTTCTTTAACAAAGAACGCGTTTACTTGGTTTACAACTCTCCCCCCCAATTCGATCCATCATTGGACCCAGTTGGAGAGATTGTTCCATGAGCAATTCTACATGGGACAAACCAAGATAAGCCTGAAAGAATTGGCCAGTGTAAAGAGACGTTTCACTGAACCTATAGACGAATATTTGAATATGTTTAGGTTGTTTAAAGCAAGATGCTTTACGCAAGTGCCAGAACATGAGTTAGTCGAAATAGCCGCAGGCGGTTTAGATTATTCCATTAGGAAGAAATTAGACACTCAATACCTGAGAGACATGGCCCAATTGGCCGATAGAGTTCGACAGGTAGAACGCCTTAAAGCTGAAAAAGCCAAGGCGACAAAAACTCATAAAAGAGAGAGGATAGCGTATGTCGAGATGGATGATGAAGATCCAGAAACCTTCGACGAAACTATAACCGTCGAAGAAGGCGAGGTCGATTTAGCGGAACTGAAACAAGGGCCACCATACTCTTGCAAACTGTTAGTCCCCTCAAGTGGAAAAAATCCCACTGGTCCGGAAAGGACCAACGATAGGTTCCCCAAAAAGACTTATAGTTTTGATATTACAAAATGTGATGAAATCTTTGACTTACTTGTAAAAGATGGCCAAATGATAGTACCCCCAGGGGTAAAAGTGCCTCCTCTTGATCAAAGAAAGAAAAGAGGCTTTTGTAAATATCATAATTTTCTGGGCCATAAAACGTCTCAATGTTTTCTTTTCAGGAATCTTGTGCAAGACGCTATCGAAGAAGGGAGGTTGAAGTTTGCTGACAAGACCCCCATGACTGTGGACTCCAACCCTTTGCAGGCTGAAGCCCATTATGCTGAACCTTCAGAGGTGAACGTGATCGAGGCATCCGGAAGCCAGTCGAAGAGGCCAGGAATCACAATGGTCGAAGTCACAAAGGACCATGTCAACATGCCAATCTTTGGCAGTTTTTCTGGGAATCTATCTAGAAAAACAATTGAAGCGGTCCAAAAGGAGGTCGAAAGCCCAAAGTTGGAGACAGTTGGAGCCCAAAAATCTGGAACAAAACCCAGTTCTTACTTGGCTGCAGTTCAAGGCCAGACAGAGGACTTGGAGATTTAGATGAAGCAGTTGACTCTTGCCACCAAAGACACCATGAATGTCAACATGGTCGAAGTCTCTGAACCAAAAGCATCAGAGGAGGCCATTAGGCAAGAACAAGCCAACAAAACTGTTTTCCCTCGGGAAAATGAAAATCTGGCAGATTTCCTGCAAAGATGCCAGAAAAAGAAGTCAGAAGTGATGTTGTGTCCTCGATGCAGCTCGATCTTCGACAAAAAAGCTGCTGAACATATTCAAGGTGTAAGAGCAGCAAACAGAAAAAGGGAAAGTGTTGATACTCGACATGACCCCAGAAGAACCCACCAAAAGGGTTCAAATCAAGAAAAGAGGCCACTGACTTTCAGGCCTCCAACTAACGTGCCAGTTGATACATGGTACAAAACATCTGGTCGAAAGAGGCCAAGCGAGGAAAGATGGCACTCCTTCGAAGTGCCAAGAGGTTCATCTTTTACACATAAGAAAGAACCTCAGGTTGCTACCCCTAAAGTGACCCAGGTATCAAGCAACTACAAAGGGAAGAATCCCATGTCTCGATCTCAATGGAGGAGATACCAGAGGCGGCGAAAAGCTGAGAGGGAAGCTGCTAATGAACCAAAGGTGGAATCAAGTTCAAATGTTCCTCAGAGAAAGCAGAGGAAACCTTTGGAAAGACAACCAGTGACCAATAGGCTAGTCTGGCCTAACCAGGGTGAAGTCGATAACGAAGATGGCTCTGAGTCTGATGACACCCTAGATATCATGGTGAACATAGTCTCAGTTTTGCCAAGAGAGTTCAACCGCCAGGTGGAGGTCGAAACAAGCGATTGGGAAGTTGAGCAAGAAATGGCCAAGCATAGGCCAGTGTGCTATTTCGTCATGGATAATGGCGCTACTGAAGAGCAGAATGGGTTCTTCGAACCTCCTACAGAGGCGATGAAAAATCACCTTAAGCCTTTATTTATAAGGGCTAAACTCGAAGAAACCACAGTAAATAAAATCTTGGTGGATTGTGGGGCAACCATCAACATCATCCCTCACTTTATGCTGAGAAAAATAGGCAAAAGTGATGAGAACATCAAGCCTCACAACATGGTCCTGTCCAATTATGAAGGCGGCATAGGGACCACTATGGGTGTGATCCAACTGGACATCAAGGTGGGATCTATCTTTCGACCAACTATGTTTATGGTCATATCGGCCAAACCTAACTATAATCTTTTGTTGGGCCGTGAGTGGATACATGGTGTTGGAGCTGTACCATCATTAATGCACCAGAGGTTGCTACTATGGCGTCCTGATGGAATGGTCGAAAACATAGAAGCGGATCAAAGCTATTACCCGGGCGAAGTAAATCACCTAGGGCTGGCAGACTTCGACAAAAACCTGGCTCACATTGGGCCATGCCCAACACCTGACTTCGACTTGGCGCCAGCGCCAAATACTTTCTGTTCCCTATACCTGCACCCTGAGCATGGTTTTCAATGAGACAGAGAAGACTTGTCCCACATTGACTTTAGTGGGCTAACAGATATCCAACCAACTGGTTGGGGAAGTGAATTCAGTGACAATGACTGAGTCACAATCATTGCAGAGAATTTCAGCTTACGTAGCCGAAACAAGGATGATAACGGCTCTCGAAGCCGAAGTAAAATATATGGCCACACAAGCCAATGATCAAGAGTTACCTTCTGCAGGTCCTGGAAAGGATTTCGACCCAGAACCTCCTGATATCATGCCAGAAGGAATGCAGGAACAAAGGCTCGATGCCATCTACGACGATGAGCCTTTGGGATTCGAAAAGGACCCCTTAGCGAACAACATCAAGATGCTAGCGCAGGATCCTTTAGAAGAAATCAACTTGGGTGAAGGGTTAGAGAAAAAGCCAACTTACATTAGTGCAAAAATTGACCCAGAACTCAGGTTGGAAGTAATCCATTTGTTAAAGGAGTTCAAGGACTGTTTTGCATGGGATTACGACGAGATGCCTGGTCTCGACAGAGGATTGGTAGAACTTCAGTTGCCGATCAAACCTGGGAAGAAGCCAGTCAAGCAAAGTCCAAGATGCTTTGCTCCAGAAATATTGTCGAAGATCAAAACGGAAGTCGAAAGACTGCTGAAGTGCAAATTCATACGAGCTACGAGGTATGTCGAATGGATTGCAAACATTGTGCCAGTGATTAAAAAGAATGGTACATTGAGGGTGTGCATAGATTTCAGAGATTTGAATGCTGCTACACCCAAAGATGAATATCCCATGCCTGTGGCGGAAATGCTAGTCGATTCTGCCGCTGGCTATGAGTACCTGAGTATGCTCGATGGTTATTCAGGATATAATCAAATATTCATTGCTGAAGAAGATGTGTCGAAAACAGCTTTTCGATGCCCCGGGGCTTTAGGCACTTACGAATGGGTAGTGATGCCTTTTGGCCTAAAGAACGCTGGGGCAACATATCAGCGAGCAATGAATTCCATCTTCCATGATTTTATTAACACTTTTATGCAAGTATATATTGACGACATTGTTGTAAAATCTGTTTCCAGGAAGAGCCATATAGACCACCTTCGACAATCATTCGAAAGAATGAGAGAACATGGTCTAAAAATGAACCCTTTGAAGTGTGCATTTTATGTAAAAGCTGGAGATTTCTTGGGCTTCGTCGTCCACAAGAAAGGAATCAAAATCAACCAGAACAAGACGAAGGCAATTCTGGAAGCGAAAGCGCCAGCGAACAAAAAGGAACTGCAATCTCTGTTAGGCAAGATAAATTTCTTAAGGAGATTCATATCTAACATAAGTGGGAAAGCTCAAGCCTTTTCACCCTTACTTCGATTGAACAAAGAGAGATTCAAATGGGGGCAAGAGCAACAAGAAGCCTTCGACAAAATCAAAGGGTATCTCACAAAGCCACCTGTTTTGGTGCCTCCTTGCAGCAACATGAGTATGAGATTGTACATAGCTGCATCCGACAAAACTTTGGGAAGCATGTTAGCCCAAGAAGATGAAAATGGAGTCGAAAGACCCATTTACTATCTTAGTAGAGTTTTGAACGATGCAGAAACTAGATATAGCGAAGTTGAAAAATTATGTCTATGTCTTTATTTCTCTTGTACAAAGCTCAAACGATATATAAAACCAGTTGATGTGTATGTTTCGTCTCATTTTGATGTTTTCAAGTACATGTTGTCGAAACCCATCCTGCACAGCCGAATTGGCAAGTGGGCGCTAGCATTAACTGAATACTCCTTGACCTTTATGCCTCTTAAGGCAGTGAAAGGACAAGTGGTGGCGGAATTTATAGTCGACCACTCAATCCAGGTTGAGAGTATCAATTATGTGGAGATAGAGCCTTGGAAATTCTACTTCGATGGTTCCAGCCATAAAGATGGAACAGGAGTAGGAGTCTTGATTATTTCTCCAGAAAAAATTCCAACAACATTCAAGTACAAGATATCAGGTACTTGTTCGAACAATGAGGCTGAGTACGAAGCTCTAATTACTGGCCTTGAGATATTGTTGGAATTGGGGGCAACTCGAGTCGAAATAATGGGAGACTCAGAGTTAGTCATTAAGCAAGTCACAAAAGAATATAAATGCATAAGAGAAAATCTCATTATGTACTTTGTGATAGCAAATCGTTTATTGAAAAAATTCGAAATGGTCAACATTCGACACATACCCAGATTGGAAAATCAAATAGCCAACGATTTGGCACAAGTTGCATCTGGGTACAAAATTTCAAAAACGAGATTACAAAGAGCAATCGAAGTTCGAGAAAAGATAAAAGCAACTTGTCTGTCACCAACAGATTTGAAATCGACAAGACTAGGGTATGCTGATCAAAGGAACTTCGAAATTTCGTTCATAGACAATTTGTCAGAGCAAGATTGGAGGAAACCCATTGTGGATTACCTACAAAATCCAACAGCTTCGACAGAACGAAAAACAAAATATAGGGCGTTGAGTTACGTACTCATGGGTAATGAGTTATTTAAAAAGACGCCTGAAGGGGTATTGCTAAAGTGTTTAAGTGAAACTGAAGCATACGTAGCCCTTTCGACTACGCACGCTGGAGCATGTGGGGCTCACCAAGTAGGCCATAAGATGAAGTGGTTATTGTTTCGACAAGGACTATACTGGCCCACCATCTTGAAAGATTGTGTCGAGTTCGCCAAGGGGTGTCAGGAATGTCAAGTCCATACAGGCATCCAGCATGTACCAGCAAGCGAACTTCGCTCAATAGTGAAACCATGGCCCTTTAGAGGATGGGCGTTGGACCTTATTGGAGAGATTCGACCAGCATCATCAAAGAGCCAGAAGTATATATTGGTAGGTATTGATTATTTCACTAAGTGGATCGAAGCTATTCCTTTAGTCAATGTGGACCAAGAAAATGTCATTGAATTTATTCAAAAGAACATTATCTTTAGGTTTGGAATCCCTGAAACTATAACTACTGATCAAGGATCAGTTTTCACCGGTCGAAAGATGTAGGAATTCGCTCAAGAAACAGGCTTTAGACTCCTAACATCAACGCCTTATTATGCACAGGCAAACGGTCAAGTCGAAGCAGCGAATAAAATAGTGATTGGCTTGATAAAAAAGCATGTTGGGAAGAAGCCAAAAAATTGGCATAAGACGTTAGACCAGATCTTGTGGGCCTGTCGAACGTCCCCAAAAGAAGCCATAGGTGCAACACCGTATCGGCTAACCTTTGGCCATGACACAGTGTTGCCAGCGGAAATTTGTCTTCAATCTGCAAGGGTTCAGAGACATCATGATATCCCCTCTGAAGTTTATTGGGATATGATGTTAGACGAACTAATAGATTTAGACGAAGAAAGACTACGCGCTCTCGACTTACTAAGGATTCAGAAGAAAAGAGTGGAAGACTCTTACAATAAAAAAGTGAAACCTAAGGCATTCTCGCCTGGAGAATTAGTTTGGAAGGTGATTCTCCCCATGGATCGAAGGGATCGAAGCATGGGAAAATGGTCACCCAAATGGGAAGGACCATTCAGAATTATCCAAACTTTTTCTGGTGGAGCTTATGAAGTCGAAGAGTTAGGTGAAGATAAAAGACTCTTGAGAGTAAACGGCTGTTGTACCCCAAAATTTGCCCTCCCATATTCTCCAAGAAATTGCCAAGTCATGCTTCAAAGTTCCCCAAGGGTTGCACAGTGTAAGGGTCTCCTAAGCAGTCAAAATTAGGGTTTTTGCCCTGATCAAGAAAATGAAGTTTCCAAGGGTCCAATCAAGTCCCACATGCTTATAAATATGGTCAAGTGTCCTCATATCAAGTTTCAAGACTTTCAACACAAAATTGCACAGTCAAAACCCTAATTGCACTACAGTCAACTGTAGGGGCAAAATGGTCATTTGACAGTCAAAAGTTCAAATTTTTGGTCAACATCTCATTTTGAAGCCACAAACATCATTTGATCAATGCTTGATCATGATTCTCAAAGTATGGCTCAAAAATCATCAAGATGCAAAAGTTTCTATTTTTGGACAGTTGAAAAGTCAACTGTAACTTGACCAGGGCATAACTTTCACATGGATTATCAGAAAAATTCTATCCAAAGCTCATTTTGAAGAGAAAGACATTTCCTACAACTCATCTTCATACTTCAAGTCCAAGAAATGCTCTCACAAAAAGTTATCAATTTCAACATTATAGGTCATTTTCAAAAGTCAACAAAAAGGGACTTTAAGTCAAAGGCCATAACTTGAGATTGGTAAATCAAACTGACATGGGACCAAAGACATTGGTTAGAGGACTTCAAGACCTTTCTAAAATGTCCAAGAACATGATCAAAGCTTAAAAATTGAGCAAGATATGCATTGGAGAAGTTGGGAAATTTTTGTGAAATGGCCAAAATCATTTATCCTTGAAATTTCATTTTTGACAAAAGGGGCCCACTTTTTCCACTTGAATTAACTTGGCCATGCTTCCCACGTGTCCCACCTTTTATTTCATATTTTTTAATTAATTTTTTCATTTTTAATTGATTTTATTGGATTTAATTAATTTTAAATCTTTTAAAATCAAAAGAAAATCAAAAAGCTTAATTAAATGGAATATTTGGCCTTAACTAACTTTGATTTATCATTATGCAGCCTACCAAATTCGTGCAAAGGGCCAAAAGAGCAAGAATTCAAAAATGAGTCAAAAAAGGAAATTTGGTTAAGGAGGTTTATGGAGAATCATGAAATTGAATGTGTTGCATTAAGAGGCCATAATTCCTTTTGATTCACATTACCTAATGCTTATACAAAGGAGACAAAAATGAAATTGGAGAGCTAGGCTGCACCAGAACACAAAGAATCCATAAACTCACACTTGAGTTTTTGTCAAAAAAAAATTGAAACTCCAAAATCTCATACAACCATCTTCAAGGTCTCCTGACTATTCTTTCGTGTCTATAAGGTAGTATGTGACATGTTTGAACCAATTTCTATGGCCAATACATGCTAGAACACCATGCTCATGGACATCCGTGTGTTTATCTTTTTGGTTTTGATTCTTACATTGTCTTATGATTTACTCTATTTTACTAATGCTAACATGTTTATATGAGTACAGGGATTGATTCTGGTCCATCTTTTGAATGATTCTGTGTCTAGAATCAAAATCACCATGACCATGGCAAGCATGGTGAAGTTTCGGATTCTGGGTTATAGGTCGTTTCAAGTTCTAAAAACCATCTCATTGAACCCAGGAGGCTTTGATTAGTGAGGAAGGATCTTTTATTTTCTTCGATTGTACTTAATTTTCATGTTTGATTTTTCAGGACTTTCAGCCACGGAAGAAATCCGTAGGTAAAACCCTTCGACCTAAGGCGACGGGCCAAAGGTTAGGGATGATATGTGGCTCATAACCATTGGACCATTTAAATGTTTATCCCGCGCGTTTTCATTTTTGAGATTTCCAGAATCCACGTTTTTTCATTCTTATATTTTTGTTTTCATTATAAATCGGATAAATGCGCTGGTACGGATGGTAAGTCTGTAGAGTTGTGATCTTGAGGTCCCAGGTTCAACACCCCCGGGACCGATTTTAATAACCAGCATTTTCTTTTCTATTTTTAACAAATTTTTACTTTTCTTTATTAAATAAAAATCAACTAAAAATATTTTAATTTTAAAACCAATCACTAGACTTTAGGTTACTTTTATATTTCATTTTTAACTTGACATATCTTTCTCAATAAATCCAAAAAAAAAACAAAAAGTAGTTTTATTTACTTTTTATTTTGCAATTTTATTTTAATCTAAACAATTCTATTTTATAACAAAAATTACAAATAAATTTATTTCTTCTTAAAATCCAATTTCTTTATATAATTAAAATCACCAAAAATGTTTATTTCAATTTAAATGTAATTTTTGTTTATAACTTAAAAAAAAAAATCATTAAAAAAATATTTTATTTTTTCTTGTTTCTTTTTAATATTAATTTAAAAAATGCAAAAAAATAAGTTCCTTTTTATTTAACTCAATTATTTTAATAATTTTATTTTAATTCCTTCAAAGGGTTCAACGCCCTCGCATTCGATTGCATTTTTGTTTCGCGCGTTTTATTTATTTCTTTTTGTGAATATAATGTACTTGCTCCGAAGCCCTGTAATAGTTAATTAGATATTTATTTTCTGCAATTTATTTTAAATCGGGTCTGGATTAATTTGGCGTTGTAGACCCGCGCCTTTGTAATAGCGTAGGACCTTTTATCTTTTCCGCACTTTAAATTCCCGCACCTTTAACTGCTAAACAATAACATGAAAGAATGAATGCCCAAAAATAAAATCAAAGCGTAGATCACCAATGCATGAGAAGACAAACAATAAACTGAAAATGACACACAATTCACACACCACCCCTAGGGTACGCCTCACTGTTGCCTTACCTCGAAAGGTGATCGTCGAGTAGAGGATGTCTTAGTAAGTCCTCATGATCCGGGAACCTGGCATGAGGGTAGCTTCTAAGGTGTCTTCCTATTGCTCCGGTGATCACCATGTCCCGAACCTCGAATTGACCCGAACACCTCCAACGGTGGTGCTACCTACCTCTCAATGGTGGGATGGCATTACCTTAAGGACATTTACACAGACTAATTCCTTAGGGTAGGTAGATGACTCGTAGATACTTGCTCTAATTCAAAACAAAATCAAAAACTTCTTTTCACACCTCACACTTTCAAAAAGCTTTCAAAAACAATTTTCCAAACACTCTTGAGGACTGATACAAGAGTCGATCTGAAACTTTCAAAGAAACTTTTTCAAACCCACACACTTTTGAAAAGCAAACAAACATTTTGAAAACACAAATGAGCAAGTATCTAAGAGCCCATGGATAACCATGGATAGAAAGGGTGCTAACACCTTCCCTTTCTATAAATCTACCTCTCGAACCGAGAGCAATCTCTTTAAGGAATTTTTCTGTGCTTTTGTCCTTTCCATTTGGAGAAAATAAAAGACGGTGGCGACTCTTGCTTACCGCGACATTTCGCGAAACCAGCTAAAAAACAGTCAGTTCCAGATCCACCGATCACAGAACTGGCGACTCTGCTGGGGATATTAAACTTAAAGTGAGGTGTACCTTAGGGCTAGTTCATAACTGTGTTTTCAATTGTATTGACTTGCTTGCTTTACTATTGTGGGTTACATGGGAGTTACATAGATCCTAACCCGGATCTGGGGATACCCTGTTTAGGTAGCATAAGCTGTGAGGGACCTGTCCGGCGTATACCGACATGGGTGAAGCAGTGGCTACGTTGGTGTGGCGCCTTGGTCTGTACCGATATCCCTCGTGTTGAAACGGGGAGAATATGGGTCTTCCAAGGAGTCATTAAGCACCAACAGACCTTAGAACCTTAAATGACCCAACTTGGCCATTAGAACAATAGCAGTACGCTACGCCCATTGAGGCTAAACTCTCGTGATGGTTCTGGCCGCAAGAAAAGATTGCGATGCTGGAGTTATGACCGATTGAGGGTAGTCAATGATATTGGGATCCTCTAAGAACCCGGTTACTTTTGATTAGGACAGGTATGAACCCACCAACTTCAAGAGGGTAATACCCAGACCTCATGCTGGCCTTAAACTCTAAGGGCTTCTCTTATGTGACTTGTGTGCCTTCCAACTTGACTACTTGCATGCTTGTTATCTGACATTTGAGTTTCTTGCAGGTTTTGTTTATAGTCCTTAATTGGGACTCATAACAGGGTTTACTAAGTTTCTCGCAAGTTTTGTTTACAGTCCTTAAATGGGACTCATAACAGGGTTTACCTATATTACCCCATGCATAGCATAACATCATGACATCATGCCATTGCATGCATCCTACATAAGGACTAATCCATTTCAAGGATCTCAAGGGTCTGTGGTGCAGGTCACGATGGACCAAACTGCCTAGCCAGGGGCAAAGGGGATTTATTTTCCTCTAAGCCAAGGTTATCAGAGGCTATGACCCACTGGATATGGTGAGCCTTTGACCCTTGAAGAAGGACTCTCAACAACATGCAGTTCCTTCAACCAAGCTACGAAATTCAACTCTAACAATTTTTTCTTGTCTACCCCGCGAGATCCTAGAAAACATCGCATGCATATCATACATATCATTTCATTACAGGTACACTTGTTGCAGGTCACTTACCTTCTTCGCTGTTTATTACAGCCGTCATCATGAATCCTGAATCATCCGATGGACAAGCTATCAAGGCCCTCCAGGCCCAGAATGCCCAGTTCCAGGAGTTGATTATGAGCCTAGCCCAGGGTCAAAAGGAATTGAAGACTCTGATTCAGAAGAAGAAGAGGACTGTTTTGTTCAACCCTAGACGCAGATCTGGGAACACACTGCAGAATGAAGCTGAGAGGACTACTCCATCTGTGGGGGAAGGCAGTCACCAAGGGAGAGAGGTTCCTAGCCCTATGGTCTCCGACACCGAGATAAACTTCAATGATGAACAGTACCCCCCTGCTGAGGACCGGTACAAGCAACTAGAGGATCGTCTGAATGCCATGGAAATTCAACAAGTGCCTGGGTTGGATTTCGGGGACCCGGGTCTATCTTCTGGTGTGGTGATACCACACAAATTCAAGGTTCCTTCTTTTGCTAAGTATGATGGGGCATCCTGTCCCAGGCTGCATCTCAGATCTTATGTGCGGAAGATTCAACCATACACTGTGGACAAGAACTTGTGGATCCACTTCTTCCAGGAGAGTCTTTCAGGGACTCACCTCGAATGGTTCTATCAGCTGGATGGGACCAAGGTTCGTAACTGGGAGGAGTTGGCTACTGCTTTTTACAAGCAATATCAGTATAATGCCGACCTCGCTCCTACACGTACCCAACTCCAGGGTATGTCGTTAGGATCGGGAGAAGGTTTCAAAGAATATGCGCAGAGATGGAGGGACCTTGCTGGGAGGGTACAACCACCTTTGACCAACCGGGAACTCGTTGATATGTTCTTAGGGACCCTATCCGGGCCGTTCTTCAATTATCTCATTGGTAATTCATCTGCAGGGTTTACCGACCTCATTCTGACTGGGGAAAGAATCGAAGCTGGTATCAAGAGTGGGAAGATTCAGGAGGCCACACCTTCGGATACTCACCAAAAGCCTTACATGGGCAAGAAAGAGTCTAATGCTGCATACGGTCAAAAGAGTCGTCGTGACCAACAGGCAGGGGCAGTCATGATCTCTGGTTCTGCACCACGCCGCCAACCACAAAAGGGAAATCAGCGAAGGCCGGACGAGCCTAAAAGACAATTCACCAACATCAACATGCCATGGTCACAAGCATTACAGCACATGTTGAAAATGAACCTGATTGCGGTGATCAACCCTCCTGCAAATCCCAAGACCTCCTCTCCAAACTACAATCCTGAAGCGAGGTGTGCTTATCATTCTGATAGCCCGGGGCATGATACTGAGGACTGTTGGGCGCTGAAGTATAAGATCCAGAATATGATCGACGCTAAGGAGATCGAGTTCGAGCCTGCTGAGACTCCCGTTGTGACCACTGCTCCTTTGCCAAAACATGGCTAGGATTGAGAGATTTTTGTTCATTTGAATTCAAGTTGTATTTTTCTTTTCTTGTTCAAACAAACAATTATCATGTTAAACTCTTTTATTTCATGAATGCATTACACATGTCTGTCTTGAATTAATTATGTTTACTGTACTTAAAACTGCTTTCATATTTTTGTGATGATCAACTCTTGACTGAAAATTCTAAGCCTCTTGAGGGAGGATGACGAAAACGATACCACGATCTTTACAGTATGCTTTTGAACAAACCCCGCTGATGAGGTACAGGCATTGTTTCAATCCCTAAACACTGGAGTTATAAGGAAGATAATCCCTCGTCGACCCCTTTGAGCCAAAGAAGTAGGAGTTTTTCTTTTCGAAAATTAAAACCCTTAATCATAACCTGGGGCAGGGTAGTTCTCTCAGCTGATCCAAGTGCACAACGAATGGCATCAAAAGAAGTCCTTCTGAAACAAAAGACAGTGATGGTTCTAAATAACCATAAAGATAGGAAGTCATTATATCTCAAAAATAAAAAACCAATAAGTCAAAACCTATGAAGGAGACTTACAAAACTGGGGCATCCCGCTGACTGTAATCACAAAAGAAACAGTTCAGGCAAAATTTAGGGATAGCAAAATCAAAAAGAAAGAGGTCGCACAAACCCTCAACAAAAACAAAATAAAAGACTGCCTATTCAGAATGAATCATCAATATCTGAATCATCATTGGAACATCAAGGCAAAGACTCAAACAAAGTCTAGCGCACGATCGACTGAGTTTAGGATTGAAGAACATCACGAAGAGCGGGTGGGTACAAATAATTTGAGCCTTTATCCTTTGTTTCTTGAACCATGAACCAGGCCACGTTATAACCCTTAAAAGTCCTAGCTAAAGCATGGGTTAGTTCGAAAGCATACTGTTACGAAAAGTATCCTGACTCCTTAAGGCTTGCGGTAAAATAACGAGTTGACATCACATTTTACAAAATTTGCTGTTTTTACTGAAAAAATGCATTTTTCAAAAAAAACTTCAAGACAGACATAAGCCTTTGCATTCTTAAAATAACCTTGTTTGCATATGACTATTTGTTTGAACAGCAGAGAAATTCGTACGACGAACATCTAATGAACAAAAGTCCTCTCAACAAAGAGATCACCTCAAGTGGAAGAAACACTTCCAATCAAGGGGCATGGCATGATCAGTGTCTATCATCTGGGGCAGTCCAGTCAAGATTCGAGGAATCTCTCAAGGCCAACTAGCTTGGGGCAAACCTCCGCCTGAGTCACTGGTGGCATTCCAGCAACGAATCTTGCACGATCAGACATCTTCTGGTAGCAGGGCAACACAACACTATCAACAGGGGCACCCCCTACACCCTGAGAGCGTGGACATAGTCGAAAAAGAATACTACGCGTAATCAAAGACCCGCTAGGTTGACACACCTAGGCAAAAATAAGGGCTTCCCGGCGAACCAAAAGGGTTCGGGCAAAATAAGGGATGAAAAAGAAAAATTTGTACACCCGGCAAGTCGAAAACCTGAAAAGGCGGCTTGGGCAAAAATGGGTATCCCGGTGGACTGAAAACCCAAAAGGGAGGTCCAGGCAAAAGTTAGGGATCAAAGCGTACGACTATGTCCCGGCATCTCGTCACTTGCCTACCAAAAGGAAGATTTGTCAATAGGCATTCATCCAGCACCTCCACAAGATATCTTTTCCCCTCACCTCAGAAACAGGGGCAATAATGAGTCGTCCAGGCGATCCAGTTGCTCTGTCAACCAAAGTACCAAGGAAAGGTTAATACAAAGATGATTATCATCTACCTTTACAAATTCCAGATCAAGGGTTAACATCCGAAACCAAACAGGACAATCATCCACTTGATCATCATCAGGCAACCCTACACCGGTTCCTTCTCAACTTTCAGACAAAGTCTTACACGGACTCATCCACAAGTAACCCTACACCGGTTCCTTTTCTTTCAGAAAAAGTCTTACACAGACTTATCATCAAAGTAACCCTACACCGGTTCCTTCTCAACTTTCAGACAAAGTATTACACGGACTCATCCACAAGTAACCCTACACCGGTTCCTTTTCTTTCAGAAAAAGTCTTACACGGACTTATCATCAAAGTAACCCTACACCGGTTCCTTCTCAACTTTCAGACAAAGTCTTACACGGACTCATCCACAAGTAACCCTACACCGGTTCCTTTTCTTTCAGAAAAAGTCTTACACGGACTTATCATCAAAGTAACCCTACACCGGTTCCTTCTCAACTTTCAGACAAAGTCTTACACGGACTCATCTACAAGTAACCCTACACCGGTTCCTTTTCTTTCAAAAAAGTCTTACATGGACTTATCATCAAAGTAGCCCTACACCGGTTCCTTCTCAATTTTCAGACGAAGTCTCACACGGATTCATCTTAAGATAACCTTACCCCGGTTCATCACGAAGTCTTACACGGACTCACCCTCCACAAGTAACCTTACCCCGGTTTCCTCCAGAAGTCTTACACGGACTTACCTCAAAGATAACCTTACCCCGGTTCATCCGGAAGTCTTACATGGACTTACCTCAAAGATAACCTTACCCCGGTTCATCAAGAAGTTTTATACGGACTTATCCTGAAATAACCCTACACAGGTTATCTCTTTCCAGACGTAGTTTTACACGGACTCGTCATCAGTAAACCCTACACAGGTTTCCTTCTCAAAACTCCAGATGTAGTTTTACACAGACTCGTCACCCAGAAACCCTACACAGGTTCTCTATTTTTAAGGATGCAGTTTTACACGGACTCGTCATCAGTAAACCCTACACAGGTTTCCTTCTCAGCTCTAGATACAGTCTTATACGGACTCATTGTCAGTAAACCCTACACAGGTTTCCTCCCTCCAAAGATGCAGTTTTACACGAACTCGCCATCAAGAAACCCTACACAGGTCCTCTCTTTCCAAAGATGAAGTTTTACACGAACTCGTCATCAAGAAACCCTACACAGGTTTCCTTCAACTCCAAATGCAGCTTCACGCGAGCCCAACCTCAAAGTAACCCTACATAGGTTCCCTCTTTCAACTTACAAAAAGTACATCTCAAAAATTTCCCCAGTAGATTCTGGAAGCTTCTTCCCCGCAGAGCACGAACGCGTCTCCCGGCTTTCTTCAAAGGTTATTTCCCTACCAGGATATAACTGGGTTATCCTCAGCCAAAAGCCACAGAAAGATTGTCCTCGGCAAAGTCTCCCCATCCCCAGCGGAGTTCATCACACTTCCAACATAACAATGGTATCCCCAGCGAAGTTACCATCAATATCCGAGCAAAGTACCTCTCTCCCCACAGAGTATTGTTCCCCAGCAAGATCGTCCGAGTGATTTTCTCCCCGCAGAGTAATCCATTCGCCAAGTTTATCCCCCAACGGAGTTATCTTCTCCTACCGGTATTCTTGCAACCATTATCCCCAGCGGAAACAAGAAGCTCTTTTCTTCCACGTCAGCCCAGGAGTGACTTCCCGGCACCCGTCAAGGATTTACTTTCCTAGACGAAAACATATACTCCTAAACATTCTCATACATCATTTTAGCATGCATATACGCATCATATCTTACAAATCTCATTTATGTTGAGAACATCATCGCTTGATCCATATCATGCATTGCATATGACTGACCTTTACCTTTCAGGAAAGATTCAGCTAAGTTCTCAATCATATTTCAAGACCTATACCGGTTCAGTTAATCGACTCCAAAGATTTCTTATCCAGTCCAAGGCCTTCTCTAGTCCAGCTAAATCGACCCCAAACAGATTTTTCTGATGAAGACTCAGTAGAAGTTAACCCAGGTTTTTCTCAAACGTCCGCTTTTGAGATTATAATTTCCTAAGGTTCTCTCCCCAATGTTGTGGAGATGATAATTCCAACCCAGGTTTTTCTCAAACGTCCGCTGTTGAGATTATAATTTCCTATGGTTCTCTCCCTAATGTTGTGGAGATGATAATTCCAACCCAGGTTTTTCTCAAACGTCCGCTGTTGAGATTATAATTTCCTATGGTTCTCTCCCTAATCCTGCGGAGACGATAATTCCCACCAAGATTTTCTCAACGATTGCTGCTGAGGTTAAAGTCACCCAAGGTTCTCTCACCGTTCATGCTGAGGTAGTAACCACCCCTGGTTCATTCATCATCTGTTGAAGCTCCAGATCCAGCTCCTCTAACTATTCAGGACACATCTATGCAAAGCATCTCAAAACCAGCTCCTGCAACATGTCAGGTACTCTTTTTTCTTTTGCAGGTATGCAAGTTCTCGCTAAGGAATCTCTTATGCGATTGACATCCAGATGGCATCTATAAGCCCATTCACCCTCCAGCATCTCTTAGCATGGCATCTATAAGCCCATTCCCATCATCACATTGCTGCTATGTGAGTGCAAATTTCTGGGCACTCTAGTGTTCAATCATCTTCTACCCTCGGATTACGAAAGGCACGTCGGCCAATCTGCATCCTCAGGTCTAAGAAGATTGAACAGGGGCAACTGTTGTACCCCAAAATTTTCCCTCCCATATTCTCCAAGAAATTGCCAAGTCATGCTTCAAAGTTCCCCAAGGGTTGCACAGTGTAAGGGTCTCCTAAGCAGTCAAAATTAGGGTTTTTGCCCTGATCAAGAAAATGAAGTTTCCAAGGGTCCAATCAAGTCCCACATGCTTATAAATATGGTCAAGTGTCCTCATATCAAGTTTCAAGACTTTCAGCACAAAATTGCACAGTCAAAACCCTAATTGCACTACAGTCAACTGTAGGGGCAAAATGGTCATTTGACAGTCAAAAGTTCATATTTTTGGCCAACATCTCATTTTGAAGCCACAAACATCATTTGATCAATGCTTGATCATGATTCTCAAAGTATGGCTCAAAAATCATCAAGATGCAAAAGTTTCTATTTTTGGACAGCTGAAAAGTCAACTGTAACTTGACCAGGGCATAACTTTCACATGGATTATCAGAAAAATTCCATCCGAAGCTCATTTTGAAGAGAAAGACATTTCCTACAACTCATCTTCATACTTCAAGTCCAAGAAATGCTCTCACAAAAAGTTATCAATTTCAACATTATAGGTCATTTTCAAAAGTCAACAAAAAGGGACTTTAAGTCAAAGGCCATAACTTGAGATTGGTAAATCAAAATGACATGGGACCAAATACATTGGTTAGAGGACTTCAAGACCTTTCTAAAATGTCCAAGAACATGATCAAAGCTTAAACATTGAGCAAGATATGCATTGGAGAAGTTGGGAAATTTTTGTGAAATGGCCAAAATCATTTATCCTTGAAATTTCATTTTTGACAAAAGGGGCCCACTTTTTCCACTTGAATTAACTTGGCCATGCTTCCCACGTGTCCCACCTTTTATTTCATATTTTTTAATTAATTTTTTCATTTTTAATTGATTTTATTGGATTTAATTAATTTTAAATCTTTTAAAATCAAAAGAAAATCAAAAAGCTTAATTAAATGGAATATTTGGCCTTAACTAACTTTGATTTATCATTATGCAGCCTACCAAATTCGTGCAAAGGGCCAAAAGAGCAAGAATTCAAAAATGAGTCAAAAAAGGAAATTTGGTTAAGGAGGTTTATGGAGAATCATGAAATTGAATGTGTTGCATTAAGAGGCCATAATTCCTTTTGATTCACATTACCTAATGCTTATACAAAGGAGACAAAAACGAAATTGGAGAGCTAGGCTGCACCAGAACACAAAGAATCCATAAACTCACACTTGAGTTTTTGTCAAAAAAAAATTGAAACTCCAAAATCTCATACAGCCATCTTCAAGGTCTCCTGACTATTCTTTCGTGTCTATAAGGTAGTATGTGACATGTTTGAACCAATTTCTATGGCCAATACATGCTAGAACACCATGCTCATGGACATCCGTGTGTTTATCTTTTTGGTTTTGATTCTTACATTGTCTTATGATTTACTCTATTTTACTAATGCTAACATGTTTATATGAGTACAGGGATTGATTCTGGTCCATCTTTTGAATGATTCTGTGTCTAGAATCAAAATCACCATGACCATGGCAAGCATGGTGAAGTTTCGGATTCTGGGTTATAGGTCGTTTCAAGTTCTAAAAACCATCTCATTGAACCCAGGAGGCTTTGATTAGTGAGGAAGGATCTTTTATTTTCTTCGATTGTACTTAATTTTCATGTTTGATTTTTCAGGACTTTCAGCCACGGAAGAAATCCGTAGGTAAAACCCTTCGACCTAAGGCGACGGGCCAAAGGTTAGGGATGATATGTGGCTCATAACCATTGGACCATTTAAATGTTTATCCCGCGCGTTTTCATTTTTGAGATTTCCAGAATCCACGTTTTTTCATTCTTATATTTTTGTTTTCATTATAAATCGGATAAATGCGCTGGTACGGATGGTAAGTCTGTAGAGTTGTGATCTTGAGGTCCCGGGTTCAACACCCCCGGGACCGATTTTAATAACCAGCATTTTCTTTTCTATTTTTAACAAATTTTTACTTTTCTTTATTAAATAAAAATCAACTAAAAATATTTTAATTTTAAAACCAATCACTAGACTTTAGGTTACTTTTATATTTCATTTTTAACTTGACATATCTTTCTCAATAAATCCAAAAAAAAAACAAAAAGTAGTTTTATTTACTTTTTATTTTGCAATTTTATTTTAATCTAAACAATTCTATTTTATAACAAAAATTACAAATAAATTTATTTCTTCTTAAAATCCAATTTCTTTATATAATTAAAATCACCAAAAATGTTTATTTCAATTTAAATGTAATTTCTGTTTATAACTTTAAAAAAAAAATCATTAAAAAAATATTTTATTTTTTCTTGTTTCTTTTTAATATTAATTTAAAAAATGCAAAAAAATAAGTTCCTTTTTATTTAACTCAATTATTTTAATAATTTTATTTTAATTCCTTCAAAGGGTTCAACGCCCTCGCATTCGATTGCATTTTTGTTTCGCGCGTTTTATTTATTTCTTTTTGTGAATATAATGTACTTGCTCCGAAGCCCTGTAATAGTTAATTAGATATTTATTTTCTGCAATTTATTTTAAATCGGGTCTGGATTAATTTGGCGTTGTAGACCCGCGCCTTTGTAATAGCGTAGGACCTTTTATCTTTTCCGCACTTTAAATTCCCGCACCTTTAACTGCTAAACAATAACATGAAAGAATGAATGCCCAAAAATAAAATCAAAGCGTAGATCACCAATGCATGAGAAGACAAACAATAAACTGAAAATGACACACAATTCACACACCACCCCTAGGGTACGCCTCACTGTTGCCTTACCTCGAAAGGTGATCGTCGAGTAGAGGATGTCTTAGTAAGTCCTCATGATCCGGGAACCTGGCATGAGGGTAGCTTCTAAGGTGTCTTCCTATTGCTCCGGTGATCACCATGTCCCGAACCTCGAATTGACCCGAACACCTCCAACGGTGGTGCTACCTACCTCTCAATGGTGGGATGGCATTACCTTAAGGACATTTACACAGACTAATTCCTTAGGGTAGGTAGATGACTCGTAGATACTTGCTCTAATTCAAAACAAAATTAAAAACTTCTTTTCACACCTCACACTTTCAAAAAGCTTTCAAAAACAATTTTCCAAACACTCTTGAGGACTGATACAAGAGTCGATCTGAAACTTTCAAAGAAACTTTTTCAAACCCACACACTTTTGAAAAGCAAACAAACATTTTGAAAACACAAATGAGCAAGTATCTAAGAGCCCATGGATAACCATGGATAGAAAGGGTGCTAACACCTTCCCTTTCTATAAATCTACCTCCCGAACCGAGAGCAATCTCTTTAAGGAATTTTTCTGTGCTTTTGTCCTTTCCATTTGGAGAAAATAAAAGACGGTGGCGACTCTTGCTTACCGCGACATTTCGCGAAACCAGCTAAAAAACAGTCAGTTCCAGATCCACCGATCACAACGGCAAATATTTGAAAAAGTATAAACCTATGCTCCAAGAGATCAAAATAAATAGCAAGTAATGATCAAATTAACCATAAACAACCAAAATGGAAAATTTTATAAGAATTAGCCAAAATGGTTACATTGTCAAATAAATGTTACAATACATGGTTATTGAATAGCTGAGTAATTTAGAAGGGGATAGAATCTGAGTCGAAGGTACTTGGCCTGCTGCAGCTCCAGTCTTTTGTTGCACAAGGCATTCGCCTGGGCAAGCTTGGCAATTTGGTCATCGAAGGCTTGGGCTTTCTCAGCAAACTCTAGGCCTCGTGTAACTTCAGCTTGGCTCTCTGTGTCTGAGATAGTCGAGAGAAGCTCCTCCTTGCGCTTAGTATTAGCGTTCATCTTGGCCTCAAGCTCTTCGATTTGCGCCTTTATGGAAGCATTGGCTCGATCTATGGCGTCAATTTCTTCTTGCTTGGATGCCTTTTGCTTCGATAACTCTGCAATTCGAGAAGTCGTCTCAGCTACTGCAGTCCAGGCAGAAGAACTTTTTCCATGTAACACTTCGAGCTGGCTGTTGAAGCCCCTCTGACATCGATAGTCTGCTGAGACTTGATCAACAATGGAGTATAACTCCATGATAAAGCTCGAAACCTCTGGAGTCACAGCAAGCAAGTCGACTGCATTCAAAACAGCTCCCAAACACGACGGAGCAGTGGGATCCCCCTCCAAAGCCTTCATCAAATCTTTCTTGAAGAACTGAGCCTTGACCTTCATCAAAGCCTCATCGATAGGAGAAGTCTCAGTGGACTTCCCCGATTGAGTAGAAGCATCCTGACTAAGATCAGATGAACTTCCCCTACTCTCGATAATGGCATTCAGATAGCCAATGGGATCAGTTTGCTTCAAGAGTGCTAAGTCTTCTTTAGACTTATGCTTTGTCGAGGTAGTAACCCTTACAGCAGCGTTGTCTTGGGGTTGAAGTTGTTGAGTAGCGTTTGCATCGACATGACTCTCTTCGACCTGAAGTTCAGCAGTGCCAGCATCAGCATGATCCCCTTAGTTATGTTGTTCCTCTGACAGATCGACCACTTGAATCTCCTTTGGTTGTTGTTCTTCGGTTTCGGCATTGGCTTCATCGTTCGCCAATTCCTTCTCCTGTGGCCTACTGTGTTCAGCAGAGTCTAGTGTTTCAGAAGTCTTTGGTGCTGAACTTTCAGTGGTTTCCTAAAAATAGAAGAGGAAGAATCTTCTAGTTTAGAAAGAGACACAATCGAACGTGAGTATCGACACCTGAATTAAAAAATGGTCAGAGAAACTACCTGCAGAGGAACTTCAGCCCCAGGGCTGGAATTGTCACTTTCAACGGGTTTATTGAGCAAAACATTTAGCTCCTCCTCCATTGGCTCTTCGATAATCACTGGAGGTGGCCTGGGTCTTCTCCCTGCAACCTTTATTCTGATTGTGGGTCGAGTCTCAGGAGAAGGAGCATCTTTCTTCAGTTTTCTCCGTTTAAGAGGAGCGGGGGGAGATTCGTCCTCTTCGTCACTCCCAGATTCGACTGTCAGTGCAGGTCGTTTCTTGGGTGAAGGTGCCTGAAAACCAATTGGAGTTCGATTTAGAACGCTACATCGAAAATCAGAATGTTAAAACCAGAAGGAAATAATAAAAGTTTGGTTACTGGTGCTGAAGATTTTATCGAAGGACCTTCCCCCTGATGGCTTGTTGTTGTTTTCGCCGGTGCTGGAGGTTTTGTCAAGGGACCTCCTCCATGTTGGCCTTCTGCGGCTTTCTTTGTTGCAGGCTTTCGAACAACTGAAAGAAAACAAGTTATAAGTAACAAGTTACCAGTCGAAATGGAAAGACAAAATAATTTGAAGAGTGAACGTACATTTCTTTATTTTGTCAAGGACTAGAACGAAAGACTTCTGAAGTTCGTCCACGAAATCTTTCTCGTCGAAGAACTCTTCAGCATAGTAACTCTTCCACCAGTCTTCGAAGGATGGTGAACAGAGGAAGTTAAGTTGATAATCGAACAGTGAAAGTACTGTTCGACCTGCATACCTGCCAATATGCTTGGTGGCAGCATCTTCAGTATAGTCATTGCAAAAATATAACATGGATTTCTCCTTAGGAAAAATAGGAGAAGGAAGTGATTGAATGATACCAAACTGTCGAGAGACCAGGTTTGGTTGGTAAGCGATCAAGCTTAGGTGAGTCTTGGAGCTCTTAAAGCGCATGGGCATTATTCTGGGTGTGAGAAATGCTTCCCACATTATTGTGTGTTCTTCGACATGAGGGTCACCTGACGACTTAAGATGGGGCCTGGTGAACCATTATGGACCAACCTTTCGTCGAGCGAAGGGAGCCATGGTCGAAGTGAATTCTTTTCTTCTTGCAAACATCAAGACGAAGTTTGCAAAAGTCTGTTGAAGTTCTAGCCCATCTTCAGTCGGGGTCAGTAGAGCTAATCTGGTGCCTTCGATACGCCTATTTGCTATCTCAGGAACTTGCTTATTTATTTGAGTTTTCTGAGGTAAGAAAGACTCGAAAGTGGCACTGAGCCACAGTTGAAGTAGCCAAAAGGGTCCTGCAAGCAACAGACTGGCTCTATTTTCGATGACCTTTAACAGAGTCGCTCTGCTGCTGATCAACTCGTACAGATTCGCCAAGATTAATTCTGCCAAACAAATATTTTGGCCATGGTGAAGCTGGGTGGCGAGGGTGACCATCTTTTTTGTCACCTGTAAAGACTTTGTACATAACACAAAGCGTGACAGCCAAAGGGCTAGAAATGCGATATGCTCTACATCCGTCACATTGGCTGTCGACCTATCATGGTAATGGTTGATATAGGTGGTATAGGTGGGTTTCGTAGCTGAGAATCCAATCTGATCCTCCGACATTTCCTCTGGGTCGAAATAATCCCCAATGGGTCGAAGGCCGGTGATGGCCGCCACGTCGAAAAGCGTGGGTGTTAGCATTCCACAAGGAAGGTGGAAAGTGAAATGAGTGTAATCCCATAAAAGCAAGGAGGCTATCAGCATCTCAGGGGAGTAGTTGAGACCGGTCTTCGACAGCATGACTAGGTCGTATATCCCCAGGTTCTTCCATATCGAAGCCTGGATTTTTTCCATCTTCTCTAGCCAAGCGTTGTAGTCAGGTGTGAGGCTAGGGCTAGACCTAAAAGCCCTAACACCCCTATTGAAGAAGCGAAGGTCTATCTTCTCCTTCGCGGGATCTTCGTTGTCATCTGCAGCTTTTTTAGAGCACCCAACAGGTTTGAGCGCCTCAAGCACTGGAAAGAAGTTCCTGATCTTCATGGATTCATCAATGCATGTGGATAACGGGCCAGACATGGCGAAGATTTGGTTGGAGTATCCAACCGGAATCATTAGTTGATGTGAATAAGCTTCACGCTCAGCAGTTTCTAGGGGTTCAGGAACCCTTCGTTGGCCTGTAGGGGTAACTGTGGGAACAGTTGAGAAGATTTTGGGTTTAGCATTTCTGGAAGGAATGTTAGAACTAGGAGCGTTAGAGGAACCTGAAGCCATTTTTGAGTTGAGGTTGAAGGTGAGTGAAGAACAAAGTGTTGGCAAGTTTGCAGAAGTTTTTGTGTTCAGCAATGAGGTTTTGAATGCAAATAGCGTGAAAAAGTCCCACAATGGGTACCTAGCGCTATTTATAGTGGTTGGGAAATCATAAAATTCGAGGCCATTTAATGTTGTGGAAGATAGTGGGACACGTGGCGTCCCCTCGCTGACATAGCCGTTCTGCAGAAATGAAAAGGTGCAACGTGCACCCTCGTTTTTGGGAAATTGTCATGATGACAATTTGTGAAAAGACATTGGGCACGCTAAACGCCGTAATGAGGTGACGTCTTAGGTATGGATGAAATGATGGCTTTTTCTTGGGATTGTCAGTGGTTGGTAGAAGACAAAAAGTGCACAGGTTAATTGGTGGCTAAGGATGAAAGACAGGTGTCGAATGGAATTTCAAAGAATGCCTTTTTCTTTTCAGAGTCGAAATAAGGCATTCTTGGGGGGCAATTTGTTGGCTCCTAAATTCGACACCCTTGTTTTTATTAATATAAGCCATTAAGCATGAAGGATGGTTTCGACCAGCTGGTTCTGTCGAAATGCTCATCAGAAGATGGCGATGTACTTAGAGAATTTCTTCCAAGGAAGAATCTTGTTGCCTTCAACGTCGAAGCTTCTTCTCGACAGAGATATTCGACGCTCAGAGTGGAACAATTTGAGATTCAAATGTTTGGAGGGAAAATGGTTCCCAGCGGTTACCAAGTGCAACGTGCTAAGATCTGGGGCGTCGAATGCTGTGAGCGTGCCAAGTGGAGTCATCTCGAAGCAGCGTAACTGCCCGACGGTTACCTGAGACATGTTTAGTATAAATATTAGTAGTTCACGCAGTTTTTCGCGTGTGTTCACAATTATATACAAGTCACTCATATAGATTCGAGTACCCAGTGTGAGAGAAAGAATTGTTGAGAATGTATGTGTGAAACACCACTTTAATTAATCAAAGTCATTTATTTTCCAGAACTTTATTGCTTTTCATTTACTTTTCCAGTCGAAGCCTTCATTTCAAGCCTTCCTTTATTCTATCAAGTTTTCTTCTTCATGCAATTTACATAAAGCTTCTTTATTTTCTTGTCATTTAACCATTATTAAACTTAGTCAAAACCCCAAAATCAACCATGTCTTAGGATCAATCTGATCGATCCTTCGAGTCACAAAATAAGTAACCTTTTGGAAGATCAGCGATTGTTTACCAATTCCCACAGTAAACACACACATGAGAGGATTTAGCTACTGCTTTCTATAAGCAGTATCAGTACAATGCTGATCTTGCACCAACTCGTGTGCAATTGCAGAACATGACCATGGGTTCCAACGAGATCTTCAAAGGATACGCCCAAAAGTGGAAAGATCTGGCTGGTAGGGTGCAACCCCCTTTAACTGACAGGGAGCTGATTAACATCTTCATGGGAACATTGACAGGGCCTTTCTTCAAACACTTGATCGGAAGCTCTTCAGCCGGGTTCACCGAGCTAATACTGACCGGCGAAAGGGTCGAAGCTGGCATCAAAAGTGGGAAGATTCAAGAAGCTACACCTTCTGATGCTCAGAAAAAGCATTGCAATGGGAAGAAAGAGTCCAAAGTTGTGTATGGTCAAAAGAGTCGTCATGACCAACACGTAGGAGCAATCTTGATCTCTAATCCTACGGCTGCTCAACAAAGGCAGGGGCATCAGCGTAAGGAGGTCGCGCCCAAAAGACAATACACTAAGATCAACATGTCACTAGCTCAAGCGCTACAACACATGTTGAAGAAAGAGCTGATTACATTAAAGGCTCCTTATCCGAACCCTAAGACTTCTTCTCCTAACTACAACCCGGATGCAAGATGTGCTTATCATTTTGGTAGCCCAGGGCATGACACAAACAACTGTTGGGCTCTGAAGAACAAGGTCCAAGACATGATTGATGCCAAGGAGATCGAGTTTGACCCTTCAGAGACTCTAGCATAATCACTTCTCCTTTTACGAATCATTGAGAGCATCTTTGTTTCATTTGAATTTTCAAGTTGTAATTTCTTTTGCTATTCAAACAATTATCTATTAATGTCAAACTCTGTTTCATTAATACATTGCATATGTTTGTCTTGAATTCATCCTTTCATTTTCATTACATTTAAACTATGCTTTTTACCTTCTTTATGACATTCAACTCTTACTAAAAGTTACAAGCCTTTAGAGGGAGGATGACGAAACAATGCCATAATCTCATACATTATGCTTTTGAACAGACATTGCTGACGATGTACAGACGTTTCTTTCAAATCCTAAACACTGGAGTTATAAGGAAGATAATCCCTAGTCAACCCCTTTGAGCCAAAGAAGTAGAAGTTTTCTGTTTTAAACACAAATTGAAACCTTTAATTTAAACCTGGGGCAGGGTAGTCTCTCAGTTAATTCAAGAGATGCGCATTGAAGTCGCAAAACTCTCAGTTCATAATACAACGAATGACATCAAAAACATTCCTTTGGAACCAAAAGACAATGATGGTTCTTTATCTCATAGGCAGTCATTATCTCTCAAAAAAGAAAAGGCCACTAATCCAAAACCTACAAAGGAGGCTTAAGAAATTTGGGGCATCCCGCTGACTGTAATCTCGAAAACAGGAACAGTCAGGCAAAAATTAGGGATAATAAATCAAAAGAATGAGGTTATTACAAATCCTCGACAACATGAAAAATGTTGCAAAAAAAATGATGATTGCCTTCCAAAATCCAACTTGTGTGAACCATCACCAAAATGTCGTTCCAAATTCGAATAGAGTTTGACGCACAATTAATTGAGTTTAGGATTGAAGAACATCACGAAGAGCGGGTGGGTAGAAATATACTTTGAGCCTTTATCCTTTGTTTCTTAAACCGTGAACCAAGCCACGTTACAACCCTTCAAAAGTCCTAATTGAAGCATGGGTTAGTTCGAAAGCATACTGTTACAAAAGGTATCCTGACTCCTGTAAGGCTTAGCCCTAAATCTTGTGTTGAATTTGTCTTATAAAAAGTTTTCTGCTAAAAAACGCATTTTTCAAAACTTCGAGACAAGCATAAACTTTGCATTACTTGAATATCACTGTTTGCATTTGGCTATTTGTTTGACAGCGGAGAAATTCACACAACGAATATCCGATGAACGAAAGCTCTCCCAGTGAACAAAATCACTTCAAGTGGGATGAAACTTCCAACGACAAATCTCCTATAAACAAGGGGGCATGACATGTCACTATCCAGCACACCTGGGGAAGTCCAGTCAAGATTTCAAGAAATCTCTGAAGAAGTGCAGAGTAACCAGGGGCAAGTCTCCATCTCCGTCACTTGGGACATTGAGCGTCAATCCCAACAAAGGGTTGCGTACGATCAAACTTTTTGGCAATTCCACAAACATTCGCTACTAGGGGCAATGACAAGTCTCCCCAAAGTCCTTCTCATAGGATGATTCCCCAGCAAGAGTATAATCTCTGACCCCCTTCCCCCAGCTGAATCAACCTCAAGAATCCTCGAGGACTTCCCCCAACGAAGATGTCACCTCTCTAGCGGACTGATGATAGGGTTTATTTCCCCAACAACACCAGGATTCCCCAGCTTGATTTTGCCTCTCCGACTACTACAAATAAAAGTACCACAACTCCTCTTCCCCAGTAGACTACTCTACAATCCCCAGCAAGTTACTGCGAAACCTGGACCCGACCAGATATCAGTTCAACTTCGACTCCCCAGTAGAGCAACGGACGACTAAGACTCCTAAACTCTTTTCCCAAGCAAAAATAAACATACTCCCCACAGAATTTTCAATATCCCCCAGCGGAGTTCTCCTCAAACAATAAAACAGGAATCCATTGGAAATATTCTAAGCAAAGTTTTAAGACACACATACTCTTCAACAGCAGTCCGGGATTTAATGACTCCCCAGCTTTTGTCAAGGATTTATTTTCCCAGACAAAAATACATTCATTAACATTTCACATTTTATACATCCTATTTACATACATGATAAGTGCATACAACACAATCTCATTTACTTTTGAGAACATCATGACATTATGCATTTGATACATCATGACATTGCATACAACTAACGTTTTACCTTTTCAGGAAAAGGTCAATCAACATATGGCTACCATCAACCTTTTCAAGTCCCAGTTTAATACCTGTAGCAAGCCAGGAAAACTATCTGTGGACGACTGATTGTAGATTAATACCTGTAACAAGCCAGGAAAACTATCTACATGAAGAGATTGAAGATTAACACCTGTAACAAGCCAGGGAACTATCTTTCTTTCTCAGGTCAGAGATTAATACCTGAAACCAGACAGGACAACTATCTCATCGGCCAACCTTTTCAAGTTCCGGATTAGTACCTGTAGCAAGCCAGGAAAACTATATGTGGACGACTGATTGTAGATTAATACCTGTAACAAGCCAGGAAAACTATCTACATGAAGAGATTGAAGATTAACACCTGTAACAAGCCAGGGAACTATCTTTCTTTCTCAAGTCAGAGATTAATACCTGAAACCAGACAGGACAACTATCTCATCGGCCAACCTTTTCAAGTTCCGGATTAATACTTGTAGCAAGCTAGGAAAACTATCTGTGGACGACTGATTGCAGATTAATACCTGTAACAAGCCAGGAAAACTATCTACATGAAGAGATTGAAGATTAATACCTGTAACAAGCCAGGAAAACTATCTTTCTTTCTCAGGTCAGAGATTAAATACCTGAAACCAGACAGGACAACTATCTCATCGACCAACCTTTTCGAGTTCCAGATTAATACCTGTAACAAGCCAGGAAAACTATCTGTGGACGACTGATTGTAGATTAATACCTATAACAAGACAGGAAAACTATCTACATGAAGAGATTGAAGATTAATACCTGTAACAAGCCAGGAAAACTATCTTTCTTTCTCAGGTCAGAGATTAAATACCTGAAACCAGACAGGACAACTATCTCATCGACCAACCTTTTCGAGTTCCAGATTAATACCTGTAACAAGCCAGGAAAACTATCTGTGGACGACTGATTGTAGATTAATACCTGTAACAAGCCAGGAAAACTATCTACATGAAGAGATTGAAGATTAATACCTGTAGCAAGCCAGGAAACGATCTTTCTTTCTCAGGGCAAAGATTAATACCTGAAACCAGACAGGAGAACTATCTCGTCGACCAACCTTTTCAAGTTCCAGATTAATACCTGTAGCAAGCCAGGAAAACTATCTGTGGACGATTGATTGTAGATTAATACCTGTAACAAGCCAGGAAAACTATCTACATGAAGAGATTGAAGATTAACACCTGTAACAAGCCAGGGAACTATCTTTCTTTCTCAGGTCATAGATTAATACTTGAAACCAGACAGGACAACTATCTCATTGGCCAACCTTTTCAAGTTCCGGATTAATACCTGTAGCAAGCCAGGAAAACTATCTGTGGACGACTGATTATAGATTAATACCTGTAACAAGCCAGGAAAACTATCTACATGAAGAGATTGAAGATTAATACCTGTAACAAGCCAAGAAAACTATCTTTCTTTCTCAGGTCAGAGATTAAATACCTAAAACTAGACAGGACAACTATCTCATCGACCAACCTTTTCGAGTTCCAGATTAATACCCGTAACAAGCCAGAAAAACTATCTATGGACGACTGATTGTAGATTAATACCTATAACAAGCCAGGAAAACTATCTACATGAAGAGATTGAAGATTAATACCTGTGGCAAGCCAGGAAAACTATATTTCTTTCTCAGGGTAGAGATTAATACCTGAAACCAGACAGGAGAACTATCTCGTCGACCAACCTTTTCAAGTTCCAGATTAATACCTGTAGCAAGCCAGGAAAACTATCTGTGGACGACTGATTATAGATTAATACCTGTAACAAGCCAGGAAAACTATCTACATGAAGAGATTGAAGATTAACACCTGTAACAAGCCAGGGAACTATCTTTCTTTCTCAGGTCAGAGATTAATACCTGAAACCAGTCAGGACAACTATCTCATCGGCCAACCTTTTCAAGTTCCGGATTAATACCTGTAGCAAGCCAGGAAAACTATATGTGGACGATTGATTGTAGATTAATACCTGTAACAAGCCAGGAAAACTATCTACATGATGAGATTGAAGATTAATACCTGTAACAAGCCAGGAAAACTATCTTTCTTTCTCAGGTCAGATATTAAATACCTGAAACCAGACAGGACAACTATCTCATCGACCAACCTTTTCGAGTTCCAGATTAATACCTGTAACAAGCCATGAAAACTATATGTGGACGACTGATTGTAGATTAATACCTATAACAAGCCAGGAAAACTATCTTTCTTTCGCAGGACAAAGATTAATACCTGAAACCAGATATGAGAACTATCTCGTCGACCAACCTTTTCAAGTTCCAGATTAATACCTGTAGCAAGCCAGGAAAACTATCTGTGGACGACTGATTGTAGATTAATACCTGTAACAAGCCAGGAAAACTATCTACATGAAGAGATTGAAGATTAATACCTGTAGCAAGCCAGGAAAATTATCTTTCTTTCTCAGGTCAGAGATTAATACCTGAAACCAGACAGGACAACTATCTACTCGACCAGCTCAAACAACCCAACTTTCCAATACGGTTCAGAGGCACTCCAGACACGGACGCCATGCTGGCAATCATCCAGTTCCAGCTTATAGATACATTCTAGCATTCACCTCTGGATGGCATCTTTAAGCCCATCTCCAACAACTATCCATCATCTCTCCAAATGGCATCTTTAAGCCCATTCCCCACATAATCAACTAACACATCTTCGAGTGCAAATTTTCAGGGCACTCTAGTGTTCAATCATCTCCCACCTTCAAAGTCACGAATGGAGGATCCGCCAATCTAACTCTCCAGGTTCAAGAAGATTGAATAGGGGCAACTGTTGTACTCCAAAATTTGCCCTCTCTTTCTTCAAGGCCTTTCTCAAGGTTCAAGCTTGCACGAGTGCATTGGTATTTTCCAGTACCAAAATTAAAAGGAAACTGTCAAAAAGGGAGAAAATAGATAAAAATAACATTTTGACAAATTTGGAGGAAAACATGTCTCCTTCGATTCTACATCCTTCGATTGACTCTTGGCCTCCTTCGATTTCTCAAAGTGGATGCTAGCGTGCCTCTTTCGCCTGGGCACATGACTTCTTGTTGCAGGTTTTGTTTGTGTCTTTTGCTGCCTGCATGCTTGCAATCGAAGGCCATGACCTACTGGTCACATGTAACCCCTGGAAGGCAAGTCTTCGTTTGGGCACTCACCTTCTGTGTACCTGGATGAAAACTTCAGTTGAGCAAGAGCCTCCTTCAAATGCAACTTGGATATGTCCTTCATGTTGAACTCTAAGCCTACTTCGAATGCAAGTTTAGGTACATCCTTCATTTTGAGCAGGAGCCTCCTTCGAATGCAACTTAGGAATACCCTTCGACTCAGAAGCCAGGAACCTCCCTCACGCTAAAAGGAAATGACTCCCTTTATGTTTGTTTCGATCCACATGCTTCGATTGGGCAACATTGCTTCCTTCGAACACGGACTTTCGATTGGGAAATATGTTTGCTTCGACCCAGGCTTCGATTGGGCAATATGCTTCCTTCGAGCATGAGCTTTCGATTGGGCAATATGCTTACTTCGAGCATGAGCTTTCTATTAGGCAATAGCTTCCTTTGAGTTAGCTTTTCCGACCACAAGCTTCGATTGAGGCAAAGGCTTCCTTCAAACAGGTGTGCTTCGATCTCATTCTTGCATTTGACTCAAGACCAAATCTCGTTTGCCAGGCTATGTTGTGTCCAAATCTTTACATAGTCAGAAGCTTGTACAAGAGTTTTAAACTTTGTCTTTTAGATACTACTATTCTTGGTTAAAGGCTACGTACTCTTTCTTTTCATAGAAAGTACTTTATCACAAAAGCAGCTTTCAACCTGAATTTGGTCTGAGCACAAGCAATGTCAGAAGCATAAGTCACATCTTCTGCACCCCAACTGCCAAGAGGCCCCCCACATGTACTGTCACGTTACATTATTTTATCATTTATTTGCAAGGCTGGCTTTGGACAACATGTCCATTCTTTCTCTATAAATAGAGGAATTTATGCAAAGCTAAGGGAGGATCTTTGGACAAGAGGAACAAATCTCCCAAATTTTCTCAAACACAACAAAACTCTCAAGTTCATCAACACTTGAGAAATCAAAACCCAGAATCCCAAACACTCACCTCTTTCGATTCTGAAGAACACCCCACACATAGAAGTTTGTTCAAACTCAAAGACAACCTTCTGTGACAACTGTTCGAACCAAAAGCAAACCCCCCTGTGACTACTCTTTGAATTCCAGAAACGTCCAGGTAGAAGTTCAAGTTCAAATCCCACATCCATTCAAGGACTGAAGCAAGGTAAGTCACTCTTACCCTTGAACCTTTCGTTTCATGGCATAGTATGTGAATAATCTTCCCTTTCATTTCAAAACATGTACATAACACTTTGGTTCTTTTCGTTTCCACCTACTTAATATGTTTTCAGAGCTAACCCCTTTCGTTTTGCTGCTTGTTTACTTAAATATGCATTAAGTATTAACTGATTGTAAGGCAATACTAGAATGGCCTTATGCCATGTTGCTGTTCAAAAAGTTCAAACGAAAGAAACAGGAGACAGGAGTATGAAACGAAGCCTTTAGTTTCCACACTGACTTCCAGGCCCAGCCAGAGACACGCTCACACTGATTTCACTGGCCCAATCGAAGAAGGTAACAAGGCAGAAAGGCCCAGCCAGAGGCACACTTGCACTAAGTCCAGGCTCAGACGAAAGGCACTCCCATGCTGGTGCCAGCCTCCAATTGAAGTACATGACCTGACTGGCGCCAAAGCCCAATCGAAGGCCATGACCTCACTGGTGCGAACTCCCAATCGAAGGAAGCCTAGAAATGAAAATCGAAGGCTGCTCCTGCCCAAATCGAAGGAGCTCACTTTTTCTTCTTTTTATCTTATTTTTTCCTTTATATTCTTCCGCACTTCAATATGGTTGTAATAGTGTAGGATATTTATTTGCTACATTTTTATTGCTTTATACAAATGCTAGTAAATAGGTGTGTATGGAAAGATAAAACCAACAAGTAGGAAACCCCTAATCAAGACAAAATGCATGCAAATCAAACACACTATTCACACATGCACCCTTAGGGTATCTCCACTTGGTTGCCTAAACAAAATGATCAAGTCCCTCAAGAAAAAATGCCAAAAATACTTGACACAATTGCTATCATGGTCTATACGATGACCCGCGCCTGTCCCGTTAACATCCTAACACAAGGTTATTCACCAAATACAATGGTGAAACAACACTGTTAAAAGGGTTAAAAACATGAGAAAGATCTTTGAGTAAAATAGGGTAGACAAACTCTTGGTTACTTGATCAAAAATCTTGCAAAACATCCTTGCCATTTTTCAAACACACATCACAACACAACCTCAAAAAACAACTTTCAAAATATTGAATTATCTTTTCAAAAAGACATACACCTTTGTATATACTCAAACAAGAGTCATTACAAAGGTTTCCTAGACAAGGCAGATTTTTCAAAACATTTTCAAAACCACACACACAAAGCACCATTTCAAGCAATTGAAAAGCAAAGCCAAGTGATCTAAAACAAGTAACTAAGAGCCCATGGATAACCATGGATGAAAAGGGTGCTAGCACCTTCCCTTTTCATAATCTACCCCCCGAACCCACGGAAACATATCAAAGGTCTTTCCTGTGCTTTTTGACCTTTCCTTAGGATAAATAAAAAGTTGGTGGCGACTCTTGCTAAACCGCAACATTTGCGAACACAAACGCAAAATCCCAAGTCATTTCTCCCACCGTATCACATCTTCCGTAATTCATCCGAGGAAACATCTCTGCTGAGATTTAGGAACTCGTCCGTAATTCAATTGAGGAAACATCTCTGTTGAGATTTAGGAACTCGTCCGTAATTCAACTGAGGAAACATCTCTATCAAGATTTAGGAACTCGTCCGTAATTCAACTGAGGTAATATCTTTGTCGAGATTTAGGAACTCGTCCGTAATTCGACTGAGGAAATTGTCTCTACTGAGATTTAGGAACTCGTCTGTAATTCAACTGAGGAAATATTTTTGTCGAGATTTAGGAATTCATCAATAATTCAACTGAGGTAGAAGCTTCATAGCTTGAATTCTGTGAGAATTATATCGTATCCTTTCCTGAAAGGTTAGTTGTATGTAATGTATGATATGTATCAAGCAATGATGTTCTCAAAATAAATGAGATTGTGTTTGTATGATGCGTATATGCATGTCATGATGTATGGAAATGTGATGTTTTTAGCTGGGGAAAATAAATCCCGGATTGCTGCTGGAGAAAAGAATTGAATTCTTCGTTTCCGCTGAAGATAGTTAGTGAAGATGTTTGTGAGAATAAACCTGCAGGAGAGGATAACTCCGCTGGGGAATAAACTGATGAGGAGATTACTCCGTGGGGAAGAGATGATCTGCTGAAGATTCCGCTGATAAATTCAACTGGGGATGAATTACCGTTGCTGGTGATAATGGAACCTTGTTGGGGATTGAATTCCTGTTTGTGAAAGGAAATAACTCCGCTGGGATGATTTTCCAGCTGCGACTTCACGGGGAATAATCTTTTAGACTCTATTGGGGATAATCTTCTAGAGTCTACTGGGGACAATTCTTCAAACTCCATTGGGGATATTTTTTATACTCCGCTGGGGATGATAAGACTTTTCAGTGTTGATGGTAGATAAACTCTGCTTGGGGAGTATATTACTGATTCATTTGCGGTTGTGAGCTTCAGCTGGGGAGAGCTAACACCACTATCTTTCTCTTTACTCTGCGGGGAATGAATGTATTTTCAATCGTTTCCTCCAACTAGGTCTATCCCTATACCTGGTGGACTGAGCAACTGTACGGTTGGGATATTTCTCGTTTGCCCCTGTTTCTGATATTACAAGTAATCGTCTTTTGTTTCGCATGTAAATATTTATGAGCAGCAATCAATGTCAAATGCATATATCAAAAATGAACATTGGACGTTCTTGCAAAACAAAACAGAAAAAGAAAAAATGTTTGAAATTTATTTGTAAAAATGACTTGTATTGATTTTGAAGTTAGCCTGTAAACATGCGTTTTTGTACAAGAGGCTGACGTCCTAGTAAGAGAACGCCGCCGAGCAATAGAGTTTATACAATTTATGAAAAAAATAAAGGAAAACAGCTATGTGAACAATCCCACTGGGCTCCAACTCTGCTATTGCCTTTATGTCCTCGAGCATCTCATCACTTCACTACTTGGTTGAAGGTAGATCAGATTGATTAGTGCCATCCGAGCTTGATAGTCGATACCGAAGTCTGGTTGCAAGGTGATCCGATGAGACATAGTGTTACGCTTTGATCCCTAATTTTTGCCTGGACCGCCCTTTCGGGTTTTCAGTCCACCGGGATACCCTTTCTTGCCCAATCTGCCTTTTCAGGTTTTCGACTTGCCGGGTGTATAAATTTTTTCACTTTCATCCCTTATTTTTGCCTGAACCCTTTTGGTTCGCCGGGAAGCCCTTATTTTTGCCTGAACCCTTTTGGTTCGCCGAGAAGCCCTTATTTTTTCCTAGGCCAGTCAACCTAGCGGGTCTTTGATTATGCGTAGTATCTTTTCACTATGTCTACATTGACGGGGGTGAGGAAGGTCGTCACCATCCATGGTGGTTAGAATCATAGCTCCTCCTGAGAAAATGTTCTTAACCATAAATGGCCCTTTGTAAGTAGGGGTCCATTTCCCCCTGGTATCACCTTGAGGTAGGATGATGCGCTTGATCACCAGATCCCTAACTTGATACTCTTGTTGTCTGATTTTCTTGTTAAATGCCTTGATCATCCGTTTTTGATACGTCTGACCATGACAAATAGCAGTAAGTCTCTTTTCGTCGATTAAGTTCAGCTGATCAAGCCGGGTCAAAATCCAATCATCTTCGCTCAAACCTGCATCTTTCATAATCTGAAGAGAGGGTATCTGAACTTCAATGGGCAGGACGACCTCCATGCCATAAGCCAAGGAATAGGGTGTTTCCCCTGTTAACGTCCGTGCTAAGGTACAATACCCATGAAGAGAAAATGGTAACATCCCGTGCCAGTCTTTGTATGTCACCGTCATCTTCTGCACAATCTTCTTGATGTTCTTATTAGTCGCTTCTACATCCCCATTCATCTTCGGCCGGTAGGGAGAAGAGTTGTGATGCTGTATCTTGAACTGCTTGCAGAGCTAGATGATCATCTTATTGTTGAGATTTGTACCTGTTGTACCCCAAAATTTGCCCTCCCATTTCCTCAACAGTTTCTCATCACAAGACCTTTGAAGATCAAGATCCAATTAGGGTTTCCTCTGCTCAAGACTTCTCCTTGCACTGTGGACTCAAATTAGGGTTTGTGTTTGCCCAAGGATGTTTTGACCTAAAATGCCTAAGATGACTTTCATGCTTCATATTGGACTCCCAAGTTTACCTATACCAAGTTTCAAGTCTTGATTCCAAGTTTTGCCCAGTCAATTGGACAGTTGACCTAGAAATCAGCTGTATTGGGGAAAAAGTCAACTGTGGCCAATTGACAGTCAAACCTCATGAAATTTGATCCACATCAACATTATGAACTCATATGGACCATTTGATCAAGTTTGGATCACAATTCCACAAGAAATTTGATCAGATCACCAAAAGGGCAAAATGGTCATTTTTAGGGTTTTGACTGCACAAAGGCAATTTTTGACTGTTTGACCTAGCCAATGGCAAAACAAGCTCACATATGGACTCAAGGACCCCATGGAATTATCTTGACATGTTCATCAAGCTCAAAAGATCCCAAGTACACAAGATTGACAGTTGAATTTCCCAGTCAATTGATCAATTTTGACTGTATACTAAAAAGTCAAACTTTGACTTTTTGGTCAAAATCAAGAGTCAAGATTCATTTTTCATCAAAACATGCCAAATCATGAAACTTGTTCATCAAGAAATCACAAAATGCAAATTAGGGTTAGAAAATGGAATTTTTCATAACTTAGAATTTTTCTAAGTTATGAAAAACCCTAATTTTTTCCCAACTTTGCCCCATCTTTTCACCAAGATCCATTTGGATTCAAACAAAAGTCAAAACATGAAAGTTGTAGCTTGTTGCATAATATACAACTTTGATTCACAAAGTTTTCTCATTTGAAGCTTGTATCTCAAGTTACAATTTTTGAATAAGGGCACTAAACCATTTTTTAACTTAGTGAAATTTAACCTATTTTGACAAGGTTTTCTACCCCACTTCAAGGCCACTTTTCATACCCTTCCACTTGGAATTTTAATTTGCATTTCAAAGATGGATTGTAGTACACATTCCAAGCTTTCCAAAATGTCCAAGAACTCACCAAACAACCTCATAACTTGAGAGATTCGAATTTCACAAGTTGGCAAAAATTCACTTTTGTTCTTCATCAAAACATGTTCATAATCTTGCAAATTTGAACTCAGCTTGCTTTATGCTTAATTACAGGTCCTTGAACCATTCCATACTCAATAATTTAATGCATATTCAATGTGTTGAGGCCATGTTCTTTGTGTTCTAACATTGCATAGTGGATTAATCCTAAACTAGATAAAGTGCTTTATCCATTTTTGTAAAAAGCTAGCTTTATGTCAATTTGGAATCCAAGCAAGTACAAGCAAAATCCTCTTGGCACAAGATTATGGACAAGTTGCTCTGATCAAGAGAGGATTATGCAGCAGGATTAGAGGCCCCTACTGACCTAAAAAACAAAAAGTGACCATTGCTTGCTTCATTTTCAAGTAACATTGCATAACTTATCACATATCTCATCTCAGCTTAGAAACACAAGAAAGAAGTTATCAAACACATTCCATAGACCACATCCAAGCTTTGGCACGAGTCCTGAACCTCTCAAGCATCCTCCATCTCAAAATCACCTTGAAACTGCACAAACAGGGGAACCCATGCAGATTGAGTGCAAACTCCCACTTCCCTCGAGCATTCTCACCAAAAACAATTCATACACCTTCCTTACAACATATGCAAGCTAACCATGGCCTAAAACCTGACCTGTAATCACTCTAACAGTTTCCACCATTTTTAATTTTTCCTTTTGCAGTTGAAGTTCTACAGCTTGATACAAGAAGGTTCAAGACAAAGTAAGCATTGAAAAAGCATCCCTGGACCTCAAGAAAACTTTTCCAATCATTACATTGCACTGAAAGTCCCTCATTCTCCACATAGAAGTTCAACTGCACAGGTAAAACTTTGAACTCGTATCTCTCTTATCATGCATCTTTAGTCTTAAGTTTGTGAAGAAACAAGGTCCTACTCATAGCCCTGAACATGTACATATCTTTACATTTCATTTCTTTTGCCTGAGTAGAGAGAATTTGGAGTTTGAAAATGGTAGAAAAATTAGGTTAGGATTTGGGGGAGAAGAAATTCTCCCTCATCTTAGAGAGATAGGTCAAGTTCTTTATATGGTTAGAACCGTCTCTTCATGCTGAACATTTGTTGTGTTATGAGTTTTTGCTGAAAAGCCAAGAATCAGGAGTTAGACATTGAAGAACAGGGGCGCGCGTTTTTCAAATGTTTGTGCTGGAGGTTGAAGACAATGATCAGTGGGCTGGGCCTGTTGTTATTTTGCTCTTCACACCATCTTTTTTGATTCACACCCCCTGAGCCCATTTGTTCATTTTTTAACATTTTTGACTTTTTCCTTTCATGATTGACTTGTTTATTTTTTTCTCATGACATTAGAAAATAAAAAATATTTTTTTCATCATTTTTTGCATTTATTGCATATTTATTTGTTTATTTTCTTTGTTTGTACAAATATATATATATACTATTATTAGAATAAATATAAAAATAATGTAAATACAATTTTTATTTTTATTTACCTCCTGAAAATATTTCACATAAAAATACTCTTTTTATTTATTTTACTAAAATATTAAATAAATATTTATTTTGTGTATAATACATATTTAAGATTTAATATATATATATGTACGTTTATTAATATATTTAAGCTAAAATATAAAAATACTTGAATTTTTCATTTTTATTAATATTTGATACAAAAATACTTTTTTTCACAATATACTTTATTTTTATTTTTATTTTTACAAATAATAAATAAATACTTGTGTTAAATTAGATAATAATACATTTTCTTTAAAATTAGGGTTTTTGCCCTAAATTCAAAATACTCCAAAAAATAATACATTTTATTTTCTTTTCTCTTTTACATAAATAATATTTTTTCATACATATACAAAACATTTTTTGTGCATTTTGCATTTTTATTTAATTTTTGTACATTATTTAAATTGCAAATATTCAAAATGATGTAATAATTTAGATTTAAATTCTTGTCAATATCCCCATTTGAACATTTGTACCCCCCTTCCCATATTTGGTTTTGTAATAGCTTAGTAATTTTAATTTTCGCACTTTATTATTTTCTAATGATAACATGTTAGAATTAGGGTTTGTATGCGAAAAAACGAAAAAATACAAACAATAAACTGAAAATGACACACAATTCACACACCACCCCTAGGGTACGCCTCACTGTTGCCTTACCTCGAAAGGTGATCGTCGAGTAGAGGATGTCTTAGTAAGTCCTCATGATCCGGGAACCTGGCATGAGGGTAGCTTCTAAGGTGTCTTCCTATTGCTCCGGTGATCACCATGTCCCGAACCTCGAATTGACCCGAACACCTCCAACGGTGGTGCTACCTACCTCTCAATGGTGGGATGGCATTACCTTAAGGACATTTACACAGACTAATTCCTTAGGGTAGGTAGATGACTCGTAGATACTTGCTCTAATTCAAAACAAAATTAAAAACTTCTTTTCACACCTCACACTTTCAAAAAGCTTTCAAAAACAATTTTCCAAACACTCTTGAGGACTGATACAAGAGTCGATCTGAAACTTTCAAAGAAACTTTTTCAAACCCACACACTTTTGAAAAGCAAACAAACATTTTGAAAACACAAATGAGCAAGTATCTAAGAGCCCATGGATAACCATGGATAGAAAGGGTGCTAACACCTTCCCTTTCTATAAATCTACCTCCCGAACCGAGAGCAATCTCTTTAAGGAATTTTTCTGTGCTTTTGTCCTTTCCATTTGGAGAAAATAAAAGACGGTGGCGACTCTTGCTTACCGCGACATTTCGCGAAACCAGCTAAAAAACAGTCAGTTCCAGATCCACCGATCACAACGGCAAATATTTGAAAAAGTATAAACCTATGCTCCAAGAGATCAAAATAAATAGCAAGTAATGATCAAATTAACCATAAACAACCAAAATGGAAAATTTTATAAGAATTAGCCAAAATGGTTACATTGTCAAATAAATGTTACAATACATGGTTATTGAATAGCTGAGTAATTTAGAAGGGGATAGAATCTGAGTCGAAGGTACTTGGCCTGCTGCAGCTCCAGTCTTTTGTTGCACAAGGCATTCGCCTGGGCAAGCTTGGCAATTTGGTCATCGAAGGCTTGGGCTTTCTCAGCAAACTCTAGGCCTCGTGTAACTTCAGCTTGGCTCTCTGTGTCTGAGATAGTCGAGAGAAGCTCCTCCTTGCGCTTAGTATTAGCGTTCATCTTGGCCTCAAGCTCTTCGATTTGCGCCTTTATGGAAGCATTGGCTCGATCTATGGCGTCAATTTCTTCTTGCTTGGATGCCTTTTGCTTCGATAACTCTGCAATTCGAGAAGTCGTCTCAGCTACTGCAGTCCAGGCAGAAGAACTTTTTCCATGTAACACTTCGAGCTGGCTGTTGAAGCCCCTCTGACGTCGATAGTCTGCTGAGACTTGATCAACAATGGAGTATAACTCCATGATAAAGCTCGAAACCTCTGGAGTCACAGCAAGCAAGTCGACTGCATTCAAAACAGCTCCCAAACACGACGGAGCAGTGGGATCCCCCTCCAAAGCCTTCATCAAATCTTTCTTGAAGAACTGAGCCTTGACCTTCATCAAAGCCTCATCGATAGGAGAAGTCTCAGTGGACTTCCCCGATTGAGTAGAAGCATCCTGACTAAGATCAGATGAACTTCCCCTACTCTCGATAATGGCATTCAGATAGCCAATGGGATCAGTTTGCTTCAAGAGTGCTAAGTCTTCTTTAGACTTATGCTTTGTCGAGGTAGTAACCCTTACAGCAGCGTTGTCTTGGGGTTGAAGTTGTTGAGTAGCGTTTGCATCGACATGACTCTCTTCGACCTGAAGTTCAGCAGTGCCAGCATCAGCATGATCCCCTTAGTTATGTTGTTCCTCTGACAGATCGACCACTTGAATCTCCTTTGGTTGTTGTTCTTCGGTTTCGGCATTGGCTTCATCGTTCGCCAATTCCTTCTCCTGTGGCCTACTGTGTTCAGCAGAGTCTAGTGTTTCAGAAGTCTTTGGTGCTGAACTTTCAGTGGTTTCCTAAAAATAGAAGAGGAAGAATCTTCTAGTTTAGAAAGAGACACAATCGAACGTGAGTATCGACACCTGAATTAAAAAATGGTCAGAGAAACTACCTGCAGAGGAACTTCAGCCCCAGGGCTGGAATTGTCACTTTCAACGGGTTTATTGAGCAAAACATTTAGCTCCTCCTCCATTGGCTCTTCGATAATCACTGGAGGTGGCCTGGGTCTTCTCCCTGCAACCTTTATTCTGATTGTGGGTCGAGTCTCAGGAGAAGGAGCATCTTTCTTCAGTTTTCTCCGTTTAAGAGGAGCGGGGGGAGATTCGTCCTCTTCGTCACTCCCAGATTCGACTGTCAGTGCAGGTCGTTTCTTGGGTGAAGGTGCCTGAAAACCAATTGGAGTTCGATTTAGAACGCTACATCGAAAATCAGAATGTTAAAACCAGAAGGAAATAATAAAAGTTTGGTTACTGGTGCTGAAGATTTTATCGAAGGACCTTCCCCCTGATGGCTTGTTGTTGTTTTCGCCGGTGCTGGAGGTTTTGTCAAGGGACCTCCTCCATGTTGGCCTTCTGCGGCTTTCTTTGTTGCAGGCTTTCGAACAACTGAAAGAAAACAAGTTATAAGTAACAAGTTACCAGTCGAAATGGAAAGACAAAATAATTTGAAGAGTGAACGTACATTTCTTTATTTTGTCAAGGACTAGAACGAAAGACTTCTGAAGTTCGTCCACGAAATCTTTCTCGTCGAAGAACTCTTCAGCATAGTAACTCTTCCACCAGTCTTCGAAGGATGGTGAACAGAGGAAGTTAAGTTGATAATCGAACAGTGAAAGTACTGTTCGACCTGCATACCTGCCAATATGCTTGGTGGCAGCATCTTCAGTATAGTCATTGCAAAAATATAACATGGATTTCTCCTTAGGAAAAATAGGAGAAGGAAGTGATTGAATGATACCAAACTGTCGAGAGACCAGGTTTGGTTGGTAAGCGATCAAGCTTAGGTGAGTCTTGGAGCTCTTAAAGCGCATGGGCATTATTCTGGGTGTGAGAAATGCTTCCCACATTATTGTGTGTTCTTCGACATGAGGGTCACCTGACGACTTAAGATGGGGCCTGGTGAACCATTATGGACCAACCTTTCGTCGAGCGAAGGGAGCCATGGTCGAAGTGAATTCTTTTCTTCTTGCAAACATCAAGACGAAGTTTGCAAAAGTCTGTTGAAGTTCTAGCCCATCTTCAGTCGGGGTCAGTAGAGCTAATCTGGTGCCTTCGATACGCCTATTTGCTATCTCAGGAACTTGCTTATTTATTTGAGTTTTCTGAGGTAAGAAAGACTCGAAAGTGGCACTGAGCCACAGTTGAAGTAGCCAAAAGGGTCCTGCAAGCAACAGACTGGCTCTATTTTCGATGACCTTTAACAGAGTCGCTCTGCTGCTGATCAACTCGTACAGATTCGCCAAGATTAATTCTGCCAAACAAATATTTTGGCCATGGTGAAGCTGGGTGGCGAGGGTGACCATCTTTTTTGTCACCTGTAAAGACTTTGTACATAACACAAAGCGTGACAGCCAAAGGGCTAGAAATGCGATATGCTCTACATCCGTCACATTGGCTGTCGACCTATCATGGTAATGGTTGATATAGGTGGTATAGGTGGGTTTCGTAGCTGAGAATCCAATCTGATCCTCCGACATTTCCTCTGGGTCGAAATAATCCCCAATGGGTCGAAGGCCGGTGATGGCCGCCACGTCGAAAAGCGTGGGTGTTAGCATTCCACAAGGAAGGTGGAAAGTGAAATGAGTGTAATCCCATAAAAGCAAGGAGGCTATCAGCATCTCAGGGGAGTAGTTGAGACCGGTCTTCGACAGCATGACTAGGTCGTATATCCCCAGGTTCTTCCATATCGAAGCCTGGATTTTTTCCATCTTCTCTAGCCAAGCGTTGTAGTCAGGTGTGAGGCTAGGGCTAGACCTAAAAGCCCTAACACCCCTATTGAAGAAGCGAAGGTCTATCTTCTCCTTCGCGGGATCTTCGTTGTCATCTGCAGCTTTTTTAGAGCACCCAACAGGTTTGAGCGCCTCAAGCACTGGAAAGAAGTTCCTGATCTTCATGGATTCATCAATGCATGTGGATAACGGGCCAGACATGGCGAAGATTTGGTTGGAGTATCCAACCGGAATCATTAGTTGATGTGAATAAGCTTCACGCTCAGCAGTTTCTAGGGGTTCAGGAACCCTTCGTTGGCCTGTAGGGGTAACTGTGGGAACAGTTGAGAAGATTTTGGGTTTAGCATTTCTGGAAGGAATGTTAGAACTAGGAGCGTTAGAGGAACCTGAAGCCATTTTTGAGTTGAGGTTGAAGGTGAGTGAAGAACAAAGTGTTGGCAAGTTTGCAGAAGTTTTTGTGTTCAGCAATGAGGTTTTGAATGCAAATAGCGTGAAAAAGTCCCACAATGGGTACCTAGCGCTATTTATAGTGGTTGGGAAATCATAAAATTCGAGGCCATTTAATGTTGTGGAAGATAGTGGGACACGTGGCGTCCCCTCGCTGACATAGCCGTTCTGCAGAAATGAAAAGGTGCAACGTGCACCCTCGTTTTTGGGAAATTGTCATGATGACAATTTGTGAAAAGACATTGGGCACGCTAAACGCCGTAATGAGGTGACGTCTTAGGTATGGATGAAATGATGGCTTTTTCTTGGGATTGTCAGTGGTTGGTAGAAGACAAAAAGTGCACAGGTTAATTGGTGGCTAAGGATGAAAGACAGGTGTCGAATGGAATTTCAAAGAATGCCTTTTTCTTTTCAGAGTCGAAATAAGGCATTCTTGGGGGGCAATTTGTTGGCTCCTAAATTCGACACCCTTGTTTTTATTAATATAAGCCATTAAGCATGAAGGATGGTTTCGACCAGCTGGTTCTGTCGAAATGCTCATCAGAAGATGGCGATGTACTTAGAGAATTTCTTCCAAGGAAGAATCTTGTTGCCTTCAACGTCGAAGCTTCTTCTCGACAGAGATATTCGACGCTCAGAGTGGAACAATTTGAGATTCAAATGTTTGGAGGGAAAATGGTTCCCAGCGGTTACCAAGTGCAACGTGCTAAGATCTGGGGCGTCGAATGCTGTGAGCGTGCCAAGTGGAGTCATCTCGAAGCAGCGTAACTGCCCGACGGTTACCTGAGACATGTTTAGTATAAATATTAGTAGTTCACGCAGTTTTTCGCGTGTGTTCACAATTATATACAAGTCACTCATATAGATTCGAGTACCCAGTGTGAGAGAAAGAATTGTTGAGAATGTATGTGTGAAACACCACTTTAATTAATCAAAGTCATTTATTTTCCAGAACTTTATTGCTTTTCATTTACTTTTCCAGTCGAAGCCTTCATTTCAAGCCTTCCTTTATTCTATCAAGTTTTCTTCTTCATGCAATTTACATAAAGCTTCTTTATTTTCTTGTCATTTAACCATTATTAAACTTAGTCAAAACCCCAAAATCAACCATGTCTTAGGATCAATCTGATCGATCCTTCGAGTCACAAAATAAGTAACCTTTTGGAAGATCAGCGATTGTTTACCAATTCCCACAGTAAACACACACATGAGAGGATTTAGCTACTGCTTTCTATAAGCAGTATCAGTACAATGCTGATCTTGCACCAACTCGTGTGCAATTGCAGAACATGACCATGGGTTCCAACGAGATCTTCAAAGGATACGCCCAAAAGTGGAAAGATCTGGCTGGTAGGGTGCAACCCCCTTTAACTGACAGGGAGCTGATTAACATCTTCATGGGAACATTGACAGGGCCTTTCTTCAAACACTTGATCGGAAGCTCTTCAGCCGGGTTCACCGAGCTAATACTGACCGGCGAAAGGGTCGAAGCTGGCATCAAAAGTGGGAAGATTCAAGAAGCTACACCTTCTGATGCTCAGAAAAAGCATTGCAATGGGAAGAAAGAGTCCAAAGTTGTGTATGGTCAAAAGAGTCGTCATGACCAACACGTAGGAGCAATCTTGATCTCTAATCCTACGGCTGCTCAACAAAGGCAGGGGCATCAGCGTAAGGAGGTCGCGCCCAAAAGACAATACACTAAGATCAACATGTCACTAGCTCAAGCGCTACAACACATGTTGAAGAAAGAGCTGATTACATTAAAGGCTCCTTATCCGAACCCTAAGACTTCTTCTCCTAACTACAACCCGGATGCAAGATGTGCTTATCATTTTGGTAGCCCAGGGCATGACACAAACAACTGTTGGGCTCTGAAGAACAAGGTCCAAGACATGATTGATGCCAAGGAGATCGAGTTTGACCCTTCAGAGACTCTAGCATAATCACTTCTCCTTTTACGAATCATTGAGAGCATCTTTGTTTCATTTGAATTTTCAAGTTGTAATTTCTTTTGCTATTCAAACAATTATCTATTAATGTCAAACTCTGTTTCATTAATACATTGCATATGTTTGTCTTGAATTCATCCTTTCATTTTCATTACATTTAAACTATGCTTTTTACCTTCTTTATGACATTCAACTCTTACTAAAAGTTACAAGCCTTTAGAGGGAGGATGACGAAACAATGCCATAATCTCATACATTATGCTTTTGAACAGACATTGCTGACGATGTACAGACGTTTCTTTCAAATCCTAAACACTGGAGTTATAAGGAAGATAATCCCTAGTCAACCCCTTTGAGCCAAAGAAGTAGAAGTTTTCTGTTTTAAACACAAATTGAAACCTTTAATTTAAACCTGGGGCAGGGTAGTCTCTCAGTTAATTCAAGAGATGCGCATTGAAGTCGCAAAACTCTCAGTTCATAATACAACGAATGACATCAAAAACATTCCTTTGGAACCAAAAGACAATGATGGTTCTTTATCTCATAGGCAGTCATTATCTCTCAAAAAAGAAAAGGCCACTAATCCAAAACCTACAAAGGAGGCTTAAGAAATTTGGGGCATCCCGCTGACTGTAATCTCGAAAACAGGAACAGTCAGGCAAAAATTAGGGATAATAAATCAAAAGAATGAGGTTATTACAAATCCTCGACAACATGAAAAATGTTGCAAAAAAAATGATGATTGCCTTCCAAAATCCAACTTGTGTGAACCATCACCAAAATGTCGTTCCAAATTCGAATAGAGTTTGACGCACAATTAATTGAGTTTAGGATTGAAGAACATCACGAAGAGCGGGTGGGTAGAAATATACTTTGAGCCTTTATCCTTTGTTTCTTAAACCGTGAACCAAGCCACGTTACAACCCTTCAAAAGTCCTAATTGAAGCATGGGTTAGTTCGAAAGCATACTGTTACAAAAGGTATCCTGACTCCTGTAAGGCTTAGCCCTAAATCTTGTGTTGAATTTGTCTTATAAAAAGTTTTCTGCTAAAAAACGCATTTTTCAAAACTTCGAGACAAGCATAAACTTTGCATTACTTGAATATCACTGTTTGCATTTGGCTATTTGTTTGACAGCGGAGAAATTCACACAACGAATATCCGATGAACGAAAGCTCTCCCAGTGAACAAAATCACTTCAAGTGGGATGAAACTTCCAACGACAAATCTCCTATAAACAAGGGGGCATGACATGTCACTATCCAGCACACCTGGGGAAGTCCAGTCAAGATTTCAAGAAATCTCTGAAGAAGTGCAGAGTAACCAGGGGCAAGTCTCCATCTCCGTCACTTGGGACATTGAGCGTCAATCCCAACAAAGGGTTGCGTACGATCAAACTTTTTGGCAATTCCACAAACATTCGCTACTAGGGGCAATGACAAGTCTCCCCAAAGTCCTTCTCATAGGATGATTCCCCAGCAAGAGTATAATCTCTGACCCCCTTCCCCCAGCTGAATCAACCTCAAGAATCCTCGAGGACTTCCCCCAACGAAGATGTCACCTCTCTAGCGGACTGATGATAGGGTTTATTTCCCCAACAACACCAGGATTCCCCAGCTTGATTTTGCCTCTCCGACTACTACAAATAAAAGTACCACAACTCCTCTTCCCCAGTAGACTACTCTACAATCCCCAGCAAGTTACTGCGAAACCTGGACCCGACCAGATATCAGTTCAACTTCGACTCCCCAGTAGAGCAACGGACGACTAAGACTCCTAAACTCTTTTCCCAAGCAAAAATAAACATACTCCCCACAGAATTTTCAATATCCCCCAGCGGAGTTCTCCTCAAACAATAAAACAGGAATCCATTGGAAATATTCTAAGCAAAGTTTTAAGACACACATACTCTTCAACAGCAGTCCGGGATTTAATGACTCCCCAGCTTTTGTCAAGGATTTATTTTCCCAGACAAAAATACATTCATTAACATTTCACATTTTATACATCCTATTTACATACATGATAAGTGCATACAACACAATCTCATTTACTTTTGAGAACATCATGACATTATGCATTTGATACATCATGACATTGCATACAACTAACGTTTTACCTTTTCAGGAAAAGGTCAATCAACATATGGCTACCATCAACCTTTTCAAGTCCCAGTTTAATACCTGTAGCAAGCCAGGAAAACTATCTGTGGACGACTGATTGTAGATTAATACCTGTAACAAGCCAGGAAAACTATCTACATGAAGAGATTGAAGATTAACACCTGTAACAAGCCAGGGAACTATCTTTCTTTCTCAGGTCAGAGATTAATACCTGAAACCAGACAGGACAACTATCTCATCGGCCAACCTTTTCAAGTTCCGGATTAGTACCTGTAGCAAGCCAGGAAAACTATATGTGGACGACTGATTGTAGATTAATACCTGTAACAAGCCAGGAAAACTATCTACATGAAGAGATTGAAGATTAACACCTGTAACAAGCCAGGGAACTATCTTTCTTTCTCAAGTCAGAGATTAATACCTGAAACCAGACAGGACAACTATCTCATCGGCCAACCTTTTCAAGTTCCGGATTAATACTTGTAGCAAGCTAGGAAAACTATCTGTGGACGACTGATTGCAGATTAATACCTGTAACAAGCCAGGAAAACTATCTACATGAAGAGATTGAAGATTAATACCTGTAACAAGCCAGGAAAACTATCTTTCTTTCTCAGGTCAGAGATTAAATACCTGAAACCAGACAGGACAACTATCTCATCGACCAACCTTTTCGAGTTCCAGATTAATACCTGTAACAAGCCAGGAAAACTATCTGTGGACGACTGATTGTAGATTAATACCTATAACAAGACAGGAAAACTATCTACATGAAGAGATTGAAGATTAATACCTGTAACAAGCCAGGAAAACTATCTTTCTTTCTCAGGTCAGAGATTAAATACCTGAAACCAGACAGGACAACTATCTCATCGACCAACCTTTTCGAGTTCCAGATTAATACCTGTAACAAGCCAGGAAAACTATCTGTGGACGACTGATTGTAGATTAATACCTGTAACAAGCCAGGAAAACTATCTACATGAAGAGATTGAAGATTAATACCTGTAGCAAGCCAGGAAACGATCTTTCTTTCTCAGGGCAAAGATTAATACCTGAAACCAGACAGGAGAACTATCTCGTCGACCAACCTTTTCAAGTTCCAGATTAATACCTGTAGCAAGCCAGGAAAACTATCTGTGGACGATTGATTGTAGATTAATACCTGTAACAAGCCAGGAAAACTATCTACATGAAGAGATTGAAGATTAACACCTGTAACAAGCCAGGGAACTATCTTTCTTTCTCAGGTCATAGATTAATACTTGAAACCAGACAGGACAACTATCTCATTGGCCAACCTTTTCAAGTTCCGGATTAATACCTGTAGCAAGCCAGGAAAACTATCTGTGGACGACTGATTATAGATTAATACCTGTAACAAGCCAGGAAAACTATCTACATGAAGAGATTGAAGATTAATACCTGTAACAAGCCAAGAAAACTATCTTTCTTTCTCAGGTCAGAGATTAAATACCTAAAACTAGACAGGACAACTATCTCATCGACCAACCTTTTCGAGTTCCAGATTAATACCCGTAACAAGCCAGAAAAACTATCTATGGACGACTGATTGTAGATTAATACCTATAACAAGCCAGGAAAACTATCTACATGAAGAGATTGAAGATTAATACCTGTGGCAAGCCAGGAAAACTATATTTCTTTCTCAGGGTAGAGATTAATACCTGAAACCAGACAGGAGAACTATCTCGTCGACCAACCTTTTCAAGTTCCAGATTAATACCTGTAGCAAGCCAGGAAAACTATCTGTGGACGACTGATTATAGATTAATACCTGTAACAAGCCAGGAAAACTATCTACATGAAGAGATTGAAGATTAACACCTGTAACAAGCCAGGGAACTATCTTTCTTTCTCAGGTCAGAGATTAATACCTGAAACCAGTCAGGACAACTATCTCATCGGCCAACCTTTTCAAGTTCCGGATTAATACCTGTAGCAAGCCAGGAAAACTATATGTGGACGATTGATTGTAGATTAATACCTGTAACAAGCCAGGAAAACTATCTACATGATGAGATTGAAGATTAATACCTGTAACAAGCCAGGAAAACTATCTTTCTTTCTCAGGTCAGATATTAAATACCTGAAACCAGACAGGACAACTATCTCATCGACCAACCTTTTCGAGTTCCAGATTAATACCTGTAACAAGCCATGAAAACTATATGTGGACGACTGATTGTAGATTAATACCTATAACAAGCCAGGAAAACTATCTTTCTTTCGCAGGACAAAGATTAATACCTGAAACCAGATATGAGAACTATCTCGTCGACCAACCTTTTCAAGTTCCAGATTAATACCTGTAGCAAGCCAGGAAAACTATCTGTGGACGACTGATTGTAGATTAATACCTGTAACAAGCCAGGAAAACTATCTACATGAAGAGATTGAAGATTAATACCTGTAGCAAGCCAGGAAAATTATCTTTCTTTCTCAGGTCAGAGATTAATACCTGAAACCAGACAGGACAACTATCTACTCGACCAGCTCAAACAACCCAACTTTCCAATACGGTTCAGAGGCACTCCAGACACGGACGCCATGCTGGCAATCATCCAGTTCCAGCTTATAGATACATTCTAGCATTCACCTCTGGATGGCATCTTTAAGCCCATCTCCAACAACTATCCATCATCTCTCCAAATGGCATCTTTAAGCCCATTCCCCACATAATCAACTAACACATCTTCGAGTGCAAATTTTCAGGGCACTCTAGTGTTCAATCATCTCCCACCTTCAAAGTCACGAATGGAGGATCCGCCAATCTAACTCTCCAGGTTCAAGAAGATTGAATAGGGGCAACTGTTGTACTCCAAAATTTGCCCTCTCTTTCTTCAAGGCCTTTCTCAAGGTTCAAGCTTGCACGAGTGCATTGGTATTTTCCAGTACCAAAATTAAAAGGAAACTGTCAAAAAGGGAGAAAATAGATAAAAATAACATTTTGACAAATTTGGAGGAAAACATGTCTCCTTCGATTCTACATCCTTCGATTGACTCTTGGCCTCCTTCGATTTCTCAAAGTGGATGCTAGCGTGCCTCTTTCGCCTGGGCACATGACTTCTTGTTGCAGGTTTTGTTTGTGTCTTTTGCTGCCTGCATGCTTGCAATCGAAGGCCATGACCTACTGGTCACATGTAACCCCTGGAAGGCAAGTCTTCGTTTGGGCACTCACCTTCTGTGTACCTGGATGAAAACTTCAGTTGAGCAAGAGCCTCCTTCAAATGCAACTTGGATATGTCCTTCATGTTGAACTCTAAGCCTACTTCGAATGCAAGTTTAGGTACATCCTTCATTTTGAGCAGGAGCCTCCTTCGAATGCAACTTAGGAATACCCTTCGACTCAGAAGCCAGGAACCTCCCTCACGCTAAAAGGAAATGACTCCCTTTATGTTTGTTTCGATCCACATGCTTCGATTGGGCAACATTGCTTCCTTCGAACACGGACTTTCGATTGGGAAATATGTTTGCTTCGACCCAGGCTTCGATTGGGCAATATGCTTCCTTCGAGCATGAGCTTTCGATTGGGCAATATGCTTACTTCGAGCATGAGCTTTCTATTAGGCAATAGCTTCCTTTGAGTTAGCTTTTCCGACCACAAGCTTCGATTGAGGCAAAGGCTTCCTTCAAACAGGTGTGCTTCGATCTCATTCTTGCATTTGACTCAAGACCAAATCTCGTTTGCCAGGCTATGTTGTGTCCAAATCTTTACATAGTCAGAAGCTTGTACAAGAGTTTTAAACTTTGTCTTTTAGATACTACTATTCTTGGTTAAAGGCTACGTACTCTTTCTTTTCATAGAAAGTACTTTATCACAAAAGCAGCTTTCAACCTGAATTTGGTCTGAGCACAAGCAATGTCAGAAGCATAAGTCACATCTTCTGCACCCCAACTGCCAAGAGGCCCCCCACATGTACTGTCACGTTACATTATTTTATCATTTATTTGCAAGGCTGGCTTTGGACAACATGTCCATTCTTTCTCTATAAATAGAGGAATTTATGCAAAGCTAAGGGAGGATCTTTGGACAAGAGGAACAAATCTCCCAAATTTTCTCAAACACAACAAAACTCTCAAGTTCATCAACACTTGAGAAATCAAAACCCAGAATCCCAAACACTCACCTCTTTCGATTCTGAAGAACACCCCACACATAGAAGTTTGTTCAAACTCAAAGACAACCTTCTGTGACAACTGTTCGAACCAAAAGCAAACCCCCCTGTGACTACTCTTTGAATTCCAGAAACGTCCAGGTAGAAGTTCAAGTTCAAATCCCACATCCATTCAAGGACTGAAGCAAGGTAAGTCACTCTTACCCTTGAACCTTTCGTTTCATGGCATAGTATGTGAATAATCTTCCCTTTCATTTCAAAACATGTACATAACACTTTGGTTCTTTTCGTTTCCACCTACTTAATATGTTTTCAGAGCTAACCCCTTTCGTTTTGCTGCTTGTTTACTTAAATATGCATTAAGTATTAACTGATTGTAAGGCAATACTAGAATGGCCTTATGCCATGTTGCTGTTCAAAAAGTTCAAACGAAAGAAACAGGAGACAGGAGTATGAAACGAAGCCTTTAGTTTCCACACTGACTTCCAGGCCCAGCCAGAGACACGCTCACACTGATTTCACTGGCCCAATCGAAGAAGGTAACAAGGCAGAAAGGCCCAGCCAGAGGCACACTTGCACTAAGTCCAGGCTCAGACGAAAGGCACTCCCATGCTGGTGCCAGCCTCCAATTGAAGTACATGACCTGACTGGCGCCAAAGCCCAATCGAAGGCCATGACCTCACTGGTGCGAACTCCCAATCGAAGGAAGCCTAGAAATGAAAATCGAAGGCTGCTCCTGCCCAAATCGAAGGAGCTCACTTTTTCTTCTTTTTATCTTATTTTTTCCTTTATATTCTTCCGCACTTCAATATGGTTGTAATAGTGTAGGATATTTATTTGCTACATTTTTATTGCTTTATACAAATGCTAGTAAATAGGTGTGTATGGAAAGATAAAACCAACAAGTAGGAAACCCCTAATCAAGACAAAATGCATGCAAATCAAACACACTATTCACACATGCACCCTTAGGGTATCTCCACTTGGTTGCCTAAACAAAATGATCAAGTCCCTCAAGAAAAAATGCCAAAAATACTTGACACAATTGCTATCATGGTCTATACGATGACCCGCGCCTGTCCCGTTAACATCCTAACACAAGGTTATTCACCAAATACAATGGTGAAACAACACTGTTAAAAGGGTTAAAAACATGAGAAAGATCTTTGAGTAAAATAGGGTAGACAAACTCTTGGTTACTTGATCAAAAATCTTGCAAAACATCCTTGCCATTTTTCAAACACACATCACAACACAACCTCAAAAAACAACTTTCAAAATATTGAATTATCTTTTCAAAAAGACATACACCTTTGTATATACTCAAACAAGAGTCATTACAAAGGTTTCCTAGACAAGGCAGATTTTTCAAAACATTTTCAAAACCACACACACAAAGCACCATTTCAAGCAATTGAAAAGCAAAGCCAAGTGATCTAAAACAAGTAACTAAGAGCCCATGGATAACCATGGATGAAAAGGGTGCTAGCACCTTCCCTTTTCATAATCTACCCCCCGAACCCACGGAAACATATCAAAGGTCTTTCCTGTGCTTTTTGACCTTTCCTTAGGATAAATAAAAAGTTGGTGGCGACTCTTGCTAAACCGCAACATTTGCGAACACAAACGCAAAATCCCAAGTCATTTCTCCCACCGTATCACATCTTCCGTAATTCATCCGAGGAAACATCTCTGCTGAGATTTAGGAACTCGTCCGTAATTCAATTGAGGAAACATCTCTGTTGAGATTTAGGAACTCGTCCGTAATTCAACTGAGGAAACATCTCTGTCAAGATTTAGGAACTCGTCCGTAATTCAACTGAGGTAATATCTTTGTCGAGATTTAGGAACTCGTCCGTAATTCGACTGAGGAAATTGTCTCTACTGAGATTTAGGAACTCGTCTGTAATTCAACTGAGGAAATATTTTTGTCGAGATTTAGGAATTCATCAATAATTCAACTGAGGTAGAAGCTTCATAGCTTGAATTCTGTGAGAATTATATCGTATCCTTTCCTGAAAGGTTAGTTGTATGTAATGTATGATATGTATCAAGCAATGATGTTCTCAAAATAAATGAGATTGTGTTTGTATGATGCGTATATGCATGTCATGATGTATGGAAATGTGATGTTTTTAGCTGGGGAAAATAAATCCCGGATTGCTGCTGGAGAAAAGAATTGAATTCTTCGTTTCCGCTGAAGATAGTTAGTGAAGATGTTTTTGAGAATAAACCTGCAGGAGAGGATAACTCCGCTGGGGAATAAACTGATGAGGAGATTACTCCGTGGGGAAGAGATGATCTGCTGAAGATTCCGCTGATAAATTCAACTGGGGATGAATTACCGTTGCTGGTGATAATGGAACCTTGTTGGGGATTGAATTCCTGTTTGTGAAAGGAAATAACTCCGCTGGGATGATTTTCCAGCTGCGACTTCACGGGGAATAATCTTTTAGACTCTATTGGGGATAATCTTCTAGAGTCTACTGGGGACAATTCTTCAAACTCCACTGGGGATATTTTTTATACTCCGCTGGGGATGATAAGACTTTTCAGTGTTGATGGTAGATAAACTCTGCTTGGGGAGTATATTACTGATTCATTTGCGGTTGTGAGCTTCAGCTGGGGAGAGCTAACACCACTATCTTTCTCTTTACTCTGCGGGGAATGAATGTATTTTCAATCGTTTCCTCCAACTAGGTCTATCCCTATACCTGGTGGACTGAGCAACTGTACGGTTGGGATATTTCTCGTTTGCCCCTGTTTCTGATATTACAAGTAATCGTCTTTTGTTTCGCATGTAAATATTTATGAGCAGCAATCAATGTCAAATGCATATATCAAAAATGAACATTGGACGTTCTTGCAAAACAAAACAGAAAAAGAAAAAATGTTTGAAATTTATTTGTAAAAATGACTTGTATTGATTTTGAAGTTAGCCTGTAAACATGCGTTTTTGTACAAGAGGCTGACGTCCTAGTAAGAGAACACCGCCGAGCAATAGAGTTTATACAATTTATGAAAAAAATAAAGGAAAACAGCTATGTGAACAATCCCACTGGGCTCCAACTCTGCTATTGCCTTTATGTCCTCGAGCATCTCATCACTTCACTACTTGGTTGAAGGTAGATCAGATTGATTAGTGCCATCCGAGCTTGATAGTCGATACCGAAGTCTGGTTGCAAGGTGATCCGATGAGACATAGTGTTACGCTTTGATCCCTAATTTTTGCCTGGACCGCCCTTTCGGGTTTTCAGTCCACCGGGATACCCTTTCTTGCCCAATCTGCCTTTTCAGGTTTTCGACTTGCCGGGTGTATAAATTTTTTCACTTTCATCCCTTATTTTTGCCTGAACCCTTTTGGTTCGCCGGGAAGCCCTTATTTTTGCCTGAACCCTTTTGGTTCGCCGAGAAGCCCTTATTTTTTCCTAGGCCAGTCAACCTAGTGGGTCTTTGATTATGCGTAGTATCTTTTCACTATGTCTACATTGACGGGGGTGAGGAAGGTCGTCACCATCCATGGTGGTTAGAATCATAGCTCCTCCTGAGAAAATGTTCTTAACCATAAATGGCCCTTTGTAAGTAGGGGTCCATTTCCCCCTGGTATCACCTTGAGGTAGGATGATGCGCTTGATCACCAGATCCCTAACTTGATACTCTTGTTGTCTGATTTTCTTGTTAAATGCCTTGATCATCCGTTTTTGATACGTCTGACCATGACAAATAGCAGTAAGTCTCTTTTCGTCGATTAAGTTCAGCTGATCAAGCCGGGTCAAAATCCAATCATCTTCGCTCAAACCTGCATCTTTCATAATCTGAAGAGAGGGTATCTGAACTTCAATGGGCAGGACGACCTCCATGCCATAAGCCAAGGAATAGGGTGTTTCCCCTGTTAACGTCCGTGCTAAGGTACAATACCCATGAAGAGAAAATGGTAACATCCCGTGCCAGTCTTTGTATGTCACCGTCATCTTCTGCACAATCTTCTTGATGTTCTTATTAGTCGCTTCTACATCCCCATTCATCTTCGGCCGGTAGGGAGAAGAGTTGTGATGCTGTATCTTGAACTGCTTGCAGAGCTAGATGATCATCTTATTGTTGAGATTTGTACCTGTTGTACCCCAAAATTTGCCCTCCCATTTCCTCAACAGTTTCTCATCACAAGACCTTTGAAGATCAAGATCCAATTAGGGTTTCCTCTGCTCAAGACTTCTCCTTGCACTGTGGACTCAAATTAGGGTTTGTGTTTGCCCAAGGATGTTTTGACCTAAAATGCCTAAGATGACTTTCATGCTTCATATTGGACTCCCAAGTTTACCTATACCAAGTTTCAAGTCTTGATTCCAAGTTTTGCCCAGTCAATTGGACAGTTGACCTAGAAATCAGCTGTATTGGGGAAAAAGTCAACTGTGGCCAATTGACAGTCAAACCTCATGAAATTTGATCCACATCAACATTATGAACTCATATGGACCATTTGATCAAGTTTGGATCACAATTCCACAAGAAATTTGATCAGATCACCAAAAGGGCAAAATGGTCATTTTTAGGGTTTTGACTGCACAAAGGCAATTTTTGACTGTTTGACCTAGCCAATGGCAAAACAAGCTCACATATGGACTCAAGGACCCCATGGAATTATCTTGACATGTTCATCAAGCTCAAAAGATCCCAAGTACACAAGATTGACAGTTGAATTTCCCAGTCAATTGATCAATTTTGACTGTATACTAAAAAGTCAAACTTTGACTTTTTGGTCAAAATCAAGAGTCAAGATTCATTTTTCATCAAAACATGCCAAATCATGAAACTTGTTCATCAAGAAATCACAAAATGCAAATTAGGGTTAGAAAATGGAATTTTTCATAACTTAGAATTTTTCTAAGTTATGAAAAACCCTAATTTTTTCCCAACTTTGCCCCATCTTTTCACCAAGATCCATTTGGATTCAAACAAAAGTCAAAACATGAAAGTTGTAGCTTGTTGCATAATATACAACTTTGATTCACAAAGTTTTCTCATTTGAAGCTTGTATCTCAAGTTACAATTTTTGAATAAGGGCACTAAACCATTTTTTAACTTAGTGAAATTTAACCTATTTTGACAAGGTTTTCTACCCCACTTCAAGGCCACTTTTCATACCCTTCCACTTGGAATTTTAATTTGCATTTCAAAGATGGATTGTAGTACACATTCCAAGCTTTCCAAAATGTCCAAGAACTCACCAAACAACCTCATAACTTGAGAGATTCGAATTTCACAAGTTGGCAAAAATTCACTTTTGTTCTTCATCAAAACATGTTCATAATCTTGCAAATTTGAACTCAGCTTGCTTTATGCTTAATTACAGGTCCTTGAACCATTCCATACTCAATAATTTAATGCATATTCAATGTGTTGAGGCCATGTTCTTTGTGTTCTAACATTGCATAGTGGATTAATCCTAAACTAGATAAAGTGCTTTATCCATTTTTGTAAAAAGCTAGCTTTATGTCAATTTGGAATCCAAGCAAGTACAAGCAAAATCCTCTTGGCACAAGATTATGGACAAGTTGCTCTGATCAAGAGAGGATTATGCAGCAGGATTAGAGGCCCCTACTGACCTAAAAAACAAAAAGTGACCATTGCTTGCTTCATTTTCAAGTAACATTGCATAACTTATCACATATCTCATCTCAGCTTAGAAACACAAGAAAGAAGTTATCAAACACATTCCATAGACCACATCCAAGCTTTGGCACGAGTCCTGAACCTCTCAAGCATCCTCCATCTCAAAATCACCTTGAAACTGCACAAACAGGGGAACCCATGCAGATTGAGTGCAAACTCCCACTTCCCTCGAGCATTCTCACCAAAAACAATTCATACACCTTCCTTACAACATATGCAAGCTAACCATGGCCTAAAACCTGACCTGTAATCACTCTAACAGTTTCCACCATTTTTAATTTTTCCTTTTGCAGTTGAAGTTCTACAGCTTGATACAAGAAGGTTCAAGACAAAGTAAGCATTGAAAAAGCATCCCTGGACCTCAAGAAAACTTTTCCAATCATTACATTGCACTGAAAGTCCCTCATTCTCCACATAGAAGTTCAACTGCACAGGTAAAACTTTGAACTCGTATCTCTCTTATCATGCATCTTTAGTCTTAAGTTTGTGAAGAAACAAGGTCCTACTCATAGCCCTGAACATGTACATATCTTTACATTTCATTTCTTTTGCCTGAGTAGAGAGAATTTGGAGTTTGAAAATGGTAGAAAAATTAGGTTAGGATTTGGGGGAGAAGAAATTCTCCCTCATCTTAGAGAGATAGGTCAAGTTCTTTATATGGTTAGAACCGTCTCTTCATGCTGAACATTTGTTGTGTTATGAGTTTTTGCTGAAAAGCCAAGAATCAGGAGTTAGACATTGAAGAACAGGGGCGCGCGTTTTTCAAATGTTTGTGCTGGAGGTTGAAGACAATGATCAGTGGGCTGGGCCTGTTGTTATTTTGCTCTTCACACCATCTTTTTTGATTCACACCCCCTGAGCCCATTTGTTCATTTTTTAACATTTTTGACTTTTTCCTTTCATGATTGACTTGTTTATTTTTTTCTCATGACATTAGAAAATAAAAAATATTTTTTTCATCATTTTTTGCATTTATTGCATATTTATTTGTTTATTTTCTTTGTTTGTACAAATATATATATATACTATTATTAGAATAAATATAAAAATAATGTAAATACAATTTTTATTTTTATTTACCTCCTGAAAATATTTCACATAAAAATACTCTTTTTATTTATTTTACTAAAATATTAAATAAATATTTATTTTGTGTATAATACATATTTAAGATTTAATATATATATATGTACGTTTATTAATATATTTAAGCTAAAATATAAAAATACTTGAATTTTTCATTTTTATTAATATTTGATACAAAAATACTTTTTTTCACAATATACTTTATTTTTATTTTTATTTTTACAAATAATAAATAAATACTTGTGTTAAATTAGATAATAATACATTTTCTTTAAAATTAGGGTTTTTGCCCTAAATTCAAAATACTCCAAAAAATAATACATTTTATTTTCTTTTCTCTTTTACATAAATAATATTTTTTCATACATATACAAAACATTTTTTGTGCATTTTGCATTTTTATTTAATTTTTGTACATTATTTAAATTGCAAATATTCAAAATGATGTAATAATTTAGATTTAAATTCTTGTCAATATCCCCATTTGAACATTTGTACCCCCCTTCCCATATTTGGTTTTGTAATAGCTTAGTAATTTTAATTTTCGCACTTTATTATTTTCTAATGATAACATGTTAGAATTAGGGTTTGTATGCGAAAAAACGAAAAAATAGTTTGACCTAATACAAGATAAATGAGCATAAAAATAAACAACACATCTCACACTTGCACCCCTAGGGTATTCCACTTGTTGCCTTCAAATAAATGGGCCATATTGTATGTTGAACTTCTTTGGGCAAAGCAAACAATTTGAATGATCATAGTCCCTCGACAAAACTTTTCAAAAACAAACAAAAAAACAAATGATCAAGTCCCTTAAAGAAAATTGCCCAAAGACATTTAACACCGTTGCAATTATGGTCTAAACGATGACCCGCGCCTGTCCCTCTCACATCCTAACACAAGATTGTCCACCAAATACAATGGTGGAACAAACTTGTTAAAAGGGTTAAAACATAACAATAATCTTTTGAGAAATTTAGGAGTAGATAACCTCTTAGTTGCTTGAATCAAACTTGCAAAACAAAACACTTGCCCAATTTCAAAACCACACAACACTACACTTTCAAAACAACTTTCAAAAAACAAATGAAAACCTTTTCAAAAGACATACATCTTTGTATACATCCCCACATGGATCATTACAAAGGTTGCCACCACATTGGCATCTTTTCAAAATATTTTCAAAACCCACACACAAAGCACCATTTAAAACAATTGAAAACAAAAGGCAAGTGATCTAAGCAAGTAACTAAGAGCCCATGGATAACCATGGATAGAAAGGGTGTTAATACCTTCCCTTTCTATAATCTACTCCCCGAACCCAAGAAAACATCTCAAAAGGTTTTTGCTGTGCTTTTTAACCTTTCCTTAGGATAAAATAAAAAGTCGGTGGCGACTCTTGCTAACCGCAACATTTGCGAACACAAACGCAAAACCATAGTCAGTTCTCCCACCGTATCACAGAACTGGCGACTCTGCTGGGGATTACTGTTAAAAGTGGAGTAAACCTTAGGGCTTAGATCACCTTTGTTTTCAATTGTTTGCTTTGTTTGCTTTTATATTGGTGGGCTTTGCATCGGAGTTCATAGATCCTAACCCGGATCTGGGATATACCCTTTTTAGGTAGCATAATCTGTGAGGGACCTGTCCGGCGTAGACCGACATGGGTGAAGCAGTGGCTACGTTGGTGTGGCATCTTAGTCTGTACCTATATCCCTTGTGTTGTAACGGGGAGAATATAGGTCTTCTAAGGGGTCATTAAACACCAACCAACCTTAGAACCCTAAATTGACCAACTTGGCTATTAGGACAGTAGCAGTATGCTACACTCATTGAGGCTAAACTCTCGAGATGGTTCTGGCTGCGAGAAAAGATTGCGATGCTGGAGTTATGACCGATTGAGGGTAGCCAATGATTTGAGATCCTCTAGAACCCGGTTACTTTTGATAGGACAGGCTTTAACCAACAAAACCAAAAGAGGGTAATACCTGAAACTCATGCTGGCCTGAAACCTAAGGGTGTCTTGTGTGACTTGTGTGCCTTATTTGCCTATGTGAATACTTGTGGTGTGTTTCATCATAGCATCATGCCATCATACCATTGCATGCATCCTGTATAAAGGATTAACCCATTTCAAAGACAAAAAAGGTTTCATCTTTGCTCTGTTTTGTAGGACATCATGATACCCGTGCGCAGAAATACTGTCCGGCTCAACTTTGTTCAACCACCAGTGTTACTCAAGGATTTGGTTGGTAGGATTCCAAACACTTCTTCCTTCATCAACAGACATGGTTCTCTCCTTGGCTTGGTCACTGCAAAATGGGACCAACAACTGATAAGTGTTCTGACCCAGTTTTATGACCCTCTGTACCATTGTTTCACCTTTCAAGACTTCCAGCTGGTTCCTACCCTGGAAGAGTTCTCTTATTTGCTTGGGATCCCTGTCTTGGAACAAACTCCATTCACTGGTTTGGAAAAGACTCCTAGGCCTGAAGAGATTGCTGCAATCCTCCCCTTGACCAAAGAAGAGGTATTGTCCAACTGGGAAACTAGGAATGGGATCAAGGGCTTTTTGGTCAAATTTCTGGTTGGCAAGGCTAATGATTTCTGGAATGACTTGGACTTCAAGGCATACGAGGATATTCTGGCTCTTTTGATCTATGGTCTGGTATTGTTTCCCAACCCTGACACTTTTATCAGTATCCATGTCATAAGGATCTTCATGTCTCGGAATCCGGTACCCACTCTTTTGGGTGATGTTCTACAACAACTCTATGCTCGTACTGCCCGAAAACGGGGAACTCCGTGGTGTTGTGCTCCTTTGCTAGTAAGGTGGTTTATTTCGCACCTTCCTAAGTTCGTGCTGAAGAATGAAGAAGGAAAAGGTTGGGCTCGGAGGTTAATGGCTCTCACTGATAATGACATCACCTGGACTCTCAGAGGTTTGGATGAGGTAGCTGTTATTGACCGTTGCGGAGAATACCCTAATGTTCCGTTGATTGGTATCCAAGGAGGAATCTCTTACAATCCATGCTTAGCTCTTCGTCAGTTTGGAAGAGCCCGAGGAGATGGGCCTCATGAAATGCTGGTTCCTCACTTCCATTTTGAGTTTCAGGCAGACAGTGACAAACTACGCCAGGGATTCATTAAAGCTTGGGACAGAATTCACAAAGCTGACCCACATGAATTGGGACCAAAGACTTCCCTGCCTTTGAAGCCCTATTGCAAATGGGTCCGCATCCGTGCTCAGAAGTTAGGCATGCCCTACGAAGCTGTTAGACCTCTCACTCTTGAATCTCCTGATGAGGATGGGGTTCCTCCAACTGTCCTCCCTCCTCAGATACCTACTGATTTTGACACCATGAAGAGATCTTGGGCGCAGCTAAAGGAAGAACGGGATTTCTATCGAGAGAAGTTCAACGAGCAGGAACGGAAGATTCAGAGGCTGACTAAGCAATTGGAAGAAGAACGGGTCCTGAACAACTACATCAGCACTGAAAAGAGGAGGCCATGGGAGCATTGATGAGCTTTGATTGTTTCCTTTTGTAGTTTATTTCCTTTCCAGTATTTTTCATTCCTGTAATGCCTAAGGGCAAATTGTTGAACAATTGGAAATTTTAATCTAATGAAATGTGTTTCCCTTTTTTGTCTACAAAGTTGAATCTTGTTTGTCTTTGAAAACATAAAGCATACACATTCCATTGCACCATATGCATAGCAGGTACCCTATTTCACAGGTTGCTTAATTTTCTTCGCTGTTTGTGTGCACAGCCATCATGAATCCAGACTCATCCAGCGAGCAGGCAATCAAGGCCCTTCAGGCCCAAAGTGCACAGTTTCAAGAGATGGTCCTAAGCCTAGCCCAAGGTCAGCAAGAGTTGAAGACTCTACTCATGAAGAAGAAGAAGAAAAAGAGGACTGCATTGTTCAACAACGGACGCAGATTTGGGAACACACTCCATAATGAAGCTGATCCAACCACTTCTTCTGCTGAGAAAAACAGTCCCCAAGGGGGAGGGGCTCCTAGTCTCGCAGTCTCCGACAACGAGACGGACTATAACGACGAACAATACCCACCTGCTGCTGAAAGATACAAGCAATTGGAGGACCGCTTGAGCGCCATGGAAATTCAGAATGTGCCGGGGCTGGATTTCGGAGATTTGGGGTTATCTTCTGGAGTAGTAATTCCACACAAGTTTAAGGCACCTGCCTTCGCCAAGTATGATAGGGTCTCCTGTCCAAAGCTACATCTAAGGTCGTACGTAAGGAAAATCCAACCTTACACGGCGGACAAGAACCTCTGGATTCACTTCTTCCAAGATAGCCTCTCGGGGTCACAGCTTGAATGGTTCTACCAATTGGATGGAGCTAACATCCGACACTGGGAAGATTTGGCAACCGCATTCTACAGACAATACCAATACAATTCTGATCTCGCTCCTACGCGTACCCAACTTCAGGGTATGTCTCTAGGAACGGGTGAAGGGTTCAAAGAGTACGCTCAAAAATGGAGAGATTTGGCTGGCAGGGTGCAGCCTCCGTTAACTGATCGAGAGCTGGTTGATATGTTCCTTGGGACTTTGTCTGGTCCGTTTTTCAATCATTTGGTTGGTAACTCCTCCGCTGGGTTTACAGATTTGATATTGACGGGAGAAAGAATTGAAGCTGGCATCAGGTCAGGCAAGATACAGAAGGCTGCCTCTACAAGTGCTGAGAAGAGGCCGTTTAAGAAAGAAGCAAGTGCCGTCTATGGTCCTAGAAGACAAGTCAAGCCCGAAAATCGCCAAGCCGTCAATGCTTTGGTCATCTCGAAACCTGTTGCTGCTCCTCAGCAGTACAATCAACAAAGAAGCGAAAGGCCCAAGAGGCAGTATACTCGGCTAAGTATGACCTTATCTCAAATTTTACCCCAACTGTTATCCACCAACCTGGTGACCCTCAAAGAAGCTCCTAAGGTCGTCAACACTGCGTCTCCTAAGTATAACCCAAATGCCCGGTGTGCTTATCATTCTGATAGTCCCGGGCACACTACTGATGATTGCTGGGCCTTGAGAAACAAAGTGCAAGATCTGATCGACGCAAAGGAAATTCAGTTTGAAGCACCGGAAAGACCAAATGTTGTAACTGCTCCTATGCCCCAGCATAGAGTAAATGCCATCGAAGAAGAAATGTACGCTGTTTCGGTAAATGAAGTTGTCACCCCTCTGAAGACTGTTAAGAAGAACCTACTGCGGGCCGGTTTATTTCCGGGTTGCGGTGAAGGTTGCCTGTTCTGTGCTATTTCCCTACCTGATTGTCCCTTGCTGAGGTTAGGCATCCAAGGCCTAATGGATAGCAAGGAGATTCTATTCAAGAAGTCTGCTGTTCAGTTGGTTCCGATAAAAGAAATTTCTGTGGTTACCATCTTCAAAAATCCAATCAAGGCTCCCCCGAAGAAGCCTGTTCAAATCATGACTGTTGCACCTGTGATTATTACTGTTCCGGGGCCTCTCCCCTACGTATCTGATAAAGCTGTCCCCTGGCATTATGGGGCAGACGTGTATGTGAATGGAATCAAACAAGAATTCGACGCTGGCGCCAGTATCTGCGATATCACTGGTCCAGCCAAAGTTACCCGCAGTGGCAGGCTCTTCTCGCCTGACATTGCACCGCCCGCTATTCAAAGACCCCTCCTTATAAAATCTACAAGTATACCCGTTCCTGTTGATGATCAAATTGTGTCCCCTGCTGCCGAGTCATCAAATGCTCGGGGCAAAGGGATGGAAGAAGAGCCTGCCCGGATGGAGGCACCAATACCCGTAAATGCTGAGGCCTCCCGACAAGAAATGGAGGAGATTCTGAAAATAATAAAGAAAAGTGATTTCAATGTTGTCGAGCAGTTGGGGCATACACCCTCCAAGATCTCCCTGCTCTCCTTATTGCTATGCTCCGAGGCCCATGCTAAGGCCTTGATCTCATTTCTCAAAACGGCCCATGTGCCGCAGGAGACGTCTGCAGTCCAGTTCACTGATTGCATAGCAAATCTGACAGCGGACAATGGCTTGGGTTTTTCAGATGCTGACCTAACTGCGAAGGGAAGAGACCACAATGATGCCCTGCATGTCTCTATCGAATGCAGGGGCACTACTCTGGCACATGTATTGGTGGATACTGGTTCTTCCTTGAATGTCCTACCAAAAAAGGCTTTAGATCGTCTGGATTATGAGGGCCTGGAGTTGAAACCCAGCAATATCATCGTCAGGGCCTTTGACGGTTCCAAAAGGATGGTTCATGGAGAGGTTAACATCCCTATTCGTGTGGGCTCTCAAGTGTTTGACTCTACTTTTTATGTGATGGATATACGTCCATCGTACTCTTGTCTACTGGGTCGACCTTGGATCCATAAAGCTGGGGCAGTGACCTCTACCTTGCACCAGAAGCTGAAATATCCCGTCAGGGGGAAGATCGTCACTGTGCAAGGAGAAGAGGAGTATATGGTGAGCCATTTGAATTCCTTCAGATACATTGAGATGGACGGGGAGTTTATTGAAACCCCCTTTCAGCATTTCGAGGAGGTACATCCAATTTCAGCAGCAGCAGAGACAGCGGTCGAAGAGAATGTTTCCTTAAGGTTGGCTTCCCTAAGGGATGCCCGGGCTGTGGTTCAGAAAGGCAATTGTGCAAACTGGGGTCAGCTTCCTGACTTCACTCAGAAGAACGACAAGTTTGGGCTAGGCTTTACTGCGGAGGCTCAGAAGGCTGTGCGCAAAGAGAAGATCAGAAAGGCTCCGATGTTTATTTCCAGCTCAAGGGTGAATGCTATCGAGGAGGATGTAGAGGAAGTAGAATTTGACAGTTGGATCTACCCGACTACCAGCAACGGACCAAGCAACTGGACGGCAAAGGATTTTACCCCTATCACATTTGTCACGCAGTAATTAATTTCTTTTGATTTCCAATTTGTAACAAACAATATGTTGAAACTTTGTTGGCTTGGTGTCCTACCCGGGGCATCGTAGCTCCATTTGTGAGGGCTTTTTGTATGACATTTTCATATATCATCAATCAAAACATTGGACGTTTGTTGCATTTCAAATCTTGTGCTCTTTTCCTTTCTGTGTTATATATATTGCAAAAAAAGCTATATTTACACACACTCACTTATACAGGTTTCAGTCCACTCTGGATCTTACTGGTAACAGCTCTGCTACCGCCAGTTATGACTTCGAAAATCCGATCAACTTGGCCGAAGACGAAGGTGAAGATGATTGCGAAGTGCCTGGTGAACTCGCAAGACTGCTACTCCAGGAAGAGAGAGCTATTCAGCCACATGAAGAGCCGGTGGAGACAATTAACCTGGGTACTGAGACGGATAGGAAAGAGGTCAAGATTGGTGCCAATCTAGAGCTCAGCGTGAAGCAACGATTGATCCAGATGCTACAAGACTACATGGAAATTTTTGCTTGGTCCTATGAAGATATGCCTGGTTTGGATGCCGACATTGTAGTTCATCACCTGCCAACCAAGGAAGATTGCCCTCCAGTAAAGCAAAAAGTCCGACGGATGCGTCTAGAGATGTCCGAAAAGATCAAGGCCGAGGTTATGAAGCAGTTTGATGCCGGATTCCTTGCAGTGACTTCTTATCCTCAGTGGGTTGCCAACGTGGTGCCGGTACCAAAGAAGGACGGTAAGGTCAGAATGTGTGTTGACTATAGGGATCTGAACAGGGCCAGCCCCAAGGACGACTTCCCCCTACCTCACATTGATGTCCTTATTGACAATACAGCTCAACACAAGGTGTTCTCCTTCATGGATGGTTTTTCAGGGTATAATCAGATCAAGATGGCTCCAGAGGATATGGAGAAGACTACATTTGTGACTCAGTGGGGCACCTTCTGTTATAAGGTCATGCCATTCGGATTGAAAAATGCTGGGGCAACCTATCAACGTGCCATGGTTGCTTTATTTCATGATATGATCCATCATGAGATTGAGGTATACGTTGATGACATGATTGCAAGGTCTCAAACTGAGGAGGAGCACCTTGACCATCTGAGGAAGTTGTTTGACCGACTCAAGTTATACAAGCTGAGGTTGAATCCCAACAAATGCACCTTTGGGGTAAGGTCCGGAAAATTGCTAGGTTTCATTGTAAGTGATAAAGGTATTCAGGTGGACCCTGCCAAGGTAAAAGCCATACAAGAGATGCCAACTCCAAAGACAGAGAAAGAAGTCAGAGGCTTCCTGGGACGACTGAATTACATTGCCCGATTCATCTCACATCTGACCGCTACTTGTGAGCCAATCTTCAAATTGCTGAAGAAAGATCAAGTAGTACGCTGGAATGATGAATGTCAGGCCGCCTTTGAAAGAATAAAGGAATACCTCCAAGAGCCACCCATTCTTATGCCACCGGTGGAAGGAAGACCTCTGATACTATACTTGACAGTACTTGACAATTCAATGGGGTGTGTGCTGGGGCAGCATGACGAGTCTGGCCGAAAAGAGCACGCTATTTATTACTTGAGCAAAAAGTTTACCGACTGTGAGTCTCGTTACTCACTGCTTGAGAAAACTTGCTGCGCTCTTGTATGGGCTGCTCGCCGGCTGAGACAGTATATGCTGACTCACACTACTTTATTGATTTCAAAGATGGATCCCATCAAGTGCATATTTGAAAAGCCCGCTCTGTCTGGAAGAATAGCGAGATGGCAAATGATCTTGACAGAATATGATATCCAGTATACAACTCAGAAAGCAATTAAGGGAAGTGTACTGGCAGATCATTTGGCGCACCAACCTGTGGACGATTACCAATCATTGAACTTTGATTTTCCGGACGAAGACATCATGGTGGTAACTGACTGTGAAGTACCTGGACCGGATGAAGGACCTGAGGAAGGATCCCGATGGTCTATGCATTTTGATGGAGCCTCCAATGCTTTGGGTAACGGCGTCGGCGCTGTAATCATATCTCCCAAGGGAACTCATACTCCCCTCACCGCCCGATTATGTTTCAGCTGCACCAACAACATGGCAGAATATGAGGCATGTATCATGGGTTTACAAGCTGCAATCGATTTGAGGATCAAGTTTCTAAGTGTTTTCGGAGATTCCGCTCTCGTGATCAATCAGATCAAAGGCGAGTGGGATACGAAACACCCGAATCTTATTCCTTACAAGGAGTATGTGTCGACCTTGCTTCCCCACTTTGAAGAGATAACTTTTGAGCACTTCCCTAGAGAGGAGAATCAGCTAGCGGACGCCCTGGCTACGATGTCTTCAATGTTCAAAGTTAAATGGGACAATGAGGCTCCCCGAATCATAATCTGGAAGTTGGATGAACCGGCATACTGCTGCGAGCTGGAGGCTGAGAAGGTGATTGAGAAACCCTGGTACCATGAGGTGAAGAGGTACTTGGAAGCTCAGGAATACCCTGAAGGTGCATCTGTCAACGATAAGAAGTTCATGAGGAGGTTTGCTGCGAAATTCTTCCTCAGCAACGACATTCTCTACAAATGGAATCATGATTCAACTCTGCTATGTTGTGTGGATAAGGCAGAAGCAGAGAAAATCATGATAGAACTGCATGAAGGTACATTTGGAACACATTCCAGTGGACACACCATGGCTAAGAAAATCCTTCGGGCAGGATATTTCTGGTCCACAATGGAAGCCGACTGTTACCAACACTCCCGAACTTGTCATAAATGCCAGATCTATGCTGACAAGGTGCATATCCCTCCGGTTCCTTTGAATGTCCTAACGGCACCTTGGCCTTTCGCAATGTGGGGCATCGATATGATCGGAGAGATCCGACCAACGGCATCCAATGGGCATCGCTTCATCTTGGTGGCGATCGATTACTTCACGAAATGGGTTGAGGCAGCTTCCTACGCCACAGTAACCAAGAGCGTCGTGGCACGTTTCATCCGGCATAATCTGATCTGTCGGTACGGCGTCCCAGAAAGAATCATTACGGACAATGGTACCAATCTCAACAACAAAATGATCACTGAACTCTGTGAACAATTCAAGATACAACACCACAATTCTTCTCCCTACCGGCCGAAGATGAATGGGGCTGTAGAGGCAGCCAATAAGAACATTAAGAAAATTGTGCAGAAGATGACAGTGACCTATAAAGATTGGCACGAGATGTTACCGTTCGCTCTTCATGGGTACCGCACCTCAGCAAGGACGTCAACCGGGGCAACTCCCTTCTCCTTGGTCTATGGCATGGAGGCAGTCTTGCCAATTGAAGTCCAGATACCCTCTCTCCGGATAATGAAGGATGCAGACTTGAATGAAGATGATTGGATCCAGACTCGACCTGATCAATTAAATCTGATTGACGAAAAGAGGCTCACTGCTATCTGTCATGGTCAAACGTATCAGAAACGGATGATCAGGGCATTTAACAAGAAAGTCAGACCGCAAGAATATCAAGTTGGGGACCTGGTAATCAAACGCATCATCCTTCCTCAAAGTGATCCCTGGGGCAAATGGACCCCTACTTACGAAGGGCCATTTGTGGTTAAACGTGTGTTCTCAGGAGGAGCCATGATCCTAACCACCATGGATGGTGACGACCTTCCTCACCCCGCCAATGCAGACATAGTGAAAAAATACTACGCATAAATAGAAGACCCGCTAGGTTGACATGCCTAGGCAAAAACAAGGGCTTCCCGGCGAACCAAAAGGGTTCGGGCAAAAATAAGGGATGAAATGAATAAAAATCTGTACACCCGGCAAGTCGAAAACCTGAAAGGGCGGCTTGGGCAAAAATGGGTATCCCGGTGGACTGAAAACCCGAAAGGGCGGTCCAGGCAAAAGTTAGGGATAAAAGCATAACACTATGTCTCATTGGATCACTTCGCATCCGGAATTCGGCATCAACTATCTGGCTCAAGATTTCGGCATCGACCAATCAGCTTCATCTTCAATTAGGCAGCAAGGCGATGAGACATTCGAAGACATAAAGGCGATAGCAGAATTGGAACCCAGTGGGATTGTTCACATAGCTGTTTTGTTTCCTTTTTCAAATTGTAAACTCTATATTATTTGGCGGCGTCCTCTTACTAGGATGTCAGTCTCTTGTACAAAAACGCCTATTCACAGGCAAAATTTAAATCAATACCAATTCACTTGTCCATACAAATTACCATTGTTTTCCCTTTTTCTGTTTTGTCTTGCGAAGAACGTCCAATGTTCATTTTTGATATATGCATTTGACATTAAAATTGCTAATTCATAAATATTTGCATATAAAACGAGAGATTGATTACAGGTGACATCAGAGACAGGGACAATGTGAAGTTGTCTAATGCAGTCTGGTTGTTTTTGTCCGCCAAGATGCCAAGGTAGGTTCAACTGAAGAATGTGGCCGAATCATCTCAACTCCCCGTAGAGTAAAACAAGATTCAGCAATACTTTCCCCAAGCGGAGTTGATTCCCCGTCAATCCTGGAAAAGCACAACATTCCCCGGCAGGTCTTAAAGCTCATCCCCAGTAGATTCTGGAAGCTTATCCCCTGCGGAGTACGGACGTCTCTCCCGAGTTTTATTTAGAGTTATTTCCTCACAAGGACTTATAACTGGGTTATCCTCAGCTATCTGCCACGGAAGATCGCACTCGGCAAAGTTCTTCCTATTCCCCAGCGGAGTTTATCTTTGGTGATCCCCAGCGGAGTTATCATCATTATCCCCAGCGGAATCCATCATTAAAGTCCTCAACAGGCCTCGCATCAAAACTTCGGCCAAGTATCTCTCCCACAGAGCAATTCTCCGGCCGATCGTCAAGGATTTATTTTCCTAAGGCGAAATTACACTCATAAACATTTCACATTTTCATACATCTTGCTTACATACATGATGAAGCGCATACAACACTATCTCATGACTGAGCATCATAACACCATGCATATCATACATCATGACATTGCATACAACTTACGTTTTTGCCTTTTCAGGAAAAAGACAATCCCAAAAACAACTACCTTCAACTGTCACGTCTCCAGATTCGATTCCTGTATCCAGCCAGGGCATATCTGTTGACCACGTTTCCAGACTCGATTCCTGTATCTAGCCAGGGCACGTCTGAAGAGTTCGAAGATTCGATTCCTGTATCCAGCCAGGGCACATCTATCAACTACAACATCTCCAGATTCGATTCCTGTATCCAGCCAGGGCATATCTGTTGACCAAGTTTCCAGACTCGATTCCTGTATCTAGCCAGGGCACGTCTGAAGAGTTCGAAGATTCGATTCCTGTATCCAGCCAGGGCACATCTATTAACGACTATTTCCAGATTCGACTCCTGTATCCAGCCAGGGCATATCTGTGAGCAACCAATTGTAGATTCAATACCTGTATCTAGCCAGGGCATATCTGCATAAGGAGACTGAAGATCAAACACCTGTAACAAGCCAGGAAAACATCCGTCTTTCTCAAATACACTAGTTCTCGTTAAGGAATCTCTTATGCGATCGACACTTCCAAATGGCATCTATAAGCCCATTCTCGACAAGGTTCTGTCACATCTCCAGATGGCATCTATAAGCCCATCTCCCTATCCACCATCTCTCCAAATGGCATCTATAAGCCCATTCCTGACACCACATTGTTGAGACTCCAGCATGCGAGTGCAAATTTCCGGGCACTCTTGTGTCCAATCTCCTTTTACCCTCGAGTCGCGAAAGGCAAACTTGCCAATCTAACTCTTCAGGTTCAAGAAGATTGAACAGGGGCAACTGTTGTACCCCAAAATTTGCCCTCCCATTTCCTCAACAGTTTCTCATCACAAGACCTTTGAAGATCAAGATCCAATTAGGGTTTCCTCTGCTCAAGACTTCTCCTTGCACTGTGGACTCAAATTAGGGTTTGTGTTTGCCCAAGGATGTTTTGACCTAAAATGCCTAAGATGACTTTCATGCTTCATATTGGACTCCCAAGTTTACCTATACCAAGTTTCAAGTCTTGATTCCAAGTTTTGCCCAGTCAATTGGACAGTTGACCTAGAAATCAGCTGTATTGGGGAAAAAGTCAACTGTGGCCAATTGACAGTCAAACCTCATGAAATTTGATCCACATCAACATTATGAACTCATATGGACCATTTGATCAAGTTTGGATCACAATTCCACAAGAAATTTGATCAGATCACCAAAAGGGCAAAATGGTCATTTTTAGGGTTTTGACTGCACAAAGGCAATTTTTGACTGTTTGACCTAGCCAATGGCAAAACAAGCTCACATATGGACTCAAGGACCCCATGGAATTATCTTGACATGTTCATCAAGCTCAAAAGATCCCAAGTACACAAGATTGACAGTTGAATTTCCCAGTCAATTGATCAATTTTGACTGTATACTGAAAAGTCAAACTTTGACTTTTTGGTCAAAATCAAGAGTCAAGATTCATTTTTCATCAAAACATGCCAAATCATGAAACTTGTTCATCAAGAAATCACAAAATGCAAATTAGGGTTAGAAAATGGAATTTTTCATAACTTAGAATTTTTCTAAGTTATGAAAAACCCTAATTTTTTCCCAACTTTGCCCCATCTTTTCACCAAGATCCATTTGGATTCAAACAAAAGTCAAAACATGAAAGTTGTATCTTGTTGCATAATCTACAACTTTGATTCACAAAGTTTTCTCATTTGAAGCTTGTATCTCAAGTTACAATTTTTGAATAAGGGCACTAAACCATTTTTTAACTTAGTGAAATTTAACCTATTTTGACAAGGTTTTCTACCCCACTTCAAGGCCACTTTTCATACCCTTCCACTTGGAATTTTAATTTGCATTTCAAAGATGGATTGTAGTACACATTCCAAGCTTTCCAAAATGTCCAAGAACTCACCAAACAACCTCATAACTTGAGAGATTCGAATTTCACAAGTTGGCAAAAATTCACTTTTGTTCTTCATCAAAACATGTTCATAATCTTGCAAATTTGAACTCAGCTTGCTTTATGCTTAATTACAGGTCCTTGAACCATTCCATACTCAATAATTTAATGCATATTCAAAGTGTTGAGGCCATGTTCTTTGTGTTCTAACATTGCATAGTGGATTAATCCTAAACTAGATAAAGTGCTTTATCCATTTTTGTAAAAAGCTAGCTTTATGTCAATTTGGAATCCAAGCAAGTACAAGCAAAATCCTCTTGGCACAAGATTATGGACAAGTTGCTCTGATCAAGAGAGGATTATGCAGCAGGATTAGAGGCCCCTACTGACCTAAAAAACAAAAAGTGACCATTGCTTGCTTCATTTTCAAGTAACATTGCATAACTTATCACATATCTCATCTCAGCTTAGAAACACAAGAAAGAAGTTATCAAACACATTCCATAGACCACATCCAAGCTTTGGCACGAGTCCTGAACCTCTCAAGCATCCTCCATCTCAAAATCACCTTGAAACTGCACAAACAGGGGAACCCCTGCAGATTGAGTGCAAACTCCCACTTCCCTCGAGCATTCTCACCAAAAACAATTCATACACCTTCCTTACAACATATGCAAGCTAACCATGGCCTAAAACCTGACCTGTAATCACTCTAACAGTTTCCACCATTTTTAATTTTTCCTTTTGCAGTTGAAGTTCTACAGCTTGATACAAGAAGGTTCAATACAAAGTAAGCATTGAAAAAGCATCCCTGGACCTCAAGGAAGCTTTTCCAATCATTACATTGCACTGAAAGTCCCTCATTCTCCACATAGAAGTTCAACTGCACAGGTAAAACTTTGAACTCGTATCTCTCTTATCATGCATCTTCAGTCTTAAGTTTGTGAAGAAACAAGGTCCTACTCATAGCCCTGAACATGTACATATCTTTACATTTCATTTCTTTTGCCTGAGTAGAGAGAATTTGGAGTTTGAAAATGGTAGAAAAATTAGGTTAGGATTTGGGGGAGAAGAAATTCTCCCTCATCTTAGAGAGATAGGTCAAGTTCTTTATATGGTTAGAACCGTCTCTTCATGCTGAACATTTGTTGTGTTATGAGTTTTTGCTGAAAAGCCAAGAATCAGGAGTTAGACATTGAAGAACAGGGGCGCGCGTTTTTCAAATGTTTGTGCTGGAGGTTGAAGACAATGATCAGTGGGCTGGGCCTGTTGTTATTTTGCTCTTCACACCATCTTTTTTGATTCACACCCCCTGAGCCCATTTGTTCATTTTTTAACATTTTTGACTTTTTCCTTTCATGATTGACTTGTTTATTTTTTTCTCATGACATTAGAAAATAAAAAATATTTTTTTCATCATTTTTTGCATTTATTGCATATTTATTTGTTTATTTTCTTTGTTTGTACAAATATATATATATACTATTATTAGAATAAATATAAAAATAATGTAAATACAATTTTTATTTTTATTTACCTCCTGAAAATATTTCACATAAAAATACTCTTTTTATTTATTTTACTAAAATATTAAATAAATATTTATTTTGTGTATAATACATATTTAAGATTTAATATATATATATATATATATATGTACGTTTATTAATATATTTAAGCTAAAATATAAAAATACTTGAATTTTTCATTTTTATTAATATTTGATACAAAAATAATTTTTTTCACAATATACTTTATTTTTATTTTTATTTTTACAAATAATAAATAAATACTTGTGTTAAATTAGATAATAATACATTTTCTTTAAAATTAGGGTTTTTGCCCTAAATTCAAAATACTCCAAAAAATAATACATTTTATTTTCTTTTCTCTTTTACATAAATAATATTTTTTCATACATATACAAAACATTTTTTGTGCATCTTGCATTTTTATTTAATTTTTGTACATTATTTAAATTGCAAATATTCAAAATGATGTAATAATTTAGATTTAAATTCTTGTCAATATCCCCATTTGAACATTTGTACCCCCCTTCCCATATTTGGTTTTGTAATAGCTTAGTAATTTTAATTTTTGCACTTTATTATTTTCTAATGATAACATGTTAGAATTAGGGTTTGTATGCGAAAAAACGAAAAAATAGTTTGACCTAATACAAGATAAATGAGCATGAAAATAAACAACACATCTCACACTTGCACCCCTAGGGTATTCCACTTGTTGCCTTCAAATAAATGGGCCATATTGTATGTTGAACTTCTTTGGGCAAAGCAAACAATTTGAATGATCATAGTCCCTCGACAAAACTTTTCAAAAACAAACAAAAAAACAAATGATCAAGTCCCTTAAAGAAAATTGCCCAAAGACATTTAACGCCGTTGCAATTATGGTCTAAACGATGACCCGCGCCTGTCCCTCTCACATCCTAACACAAGATTGTCCACCAAATACAATGGTGGAACAAACTTGTTAAAAGGGTTAAAACATAACAATAATCTTTTGAGAAATTTAGGAGTAGATAACCTCTTAGTTGCTTGAATCAAACTTGCAAAACAAAACACTTGCCCAATTTCAAAACCACACAACACTACACTTTCAAAACAACTTTCAAAAAACAAATGAAAACCTTTTCAAAAGACATACATCTTTGTATACATCCCCACATGGATCATTACAAAGGTTGCCACCACATTGGCATCTTTTCAAAATATTTTCAAAACCCACACACAAAGCACCATTTAAAACAATTGAAAACAAAAGGCAAGTGATCTAAGCAAGTAACTAAGAGCCCATGGATAACCATGGATAGAAAGGGTGCTAATACCTTCCCTTTCTATAATCTACTCCCCGAACCCAAGAAAACATCTCAAAAGGTTTTTGCTGTGCTTTTTAACCTTTCCTTAGGATAAAATAAAAAGTCGGTGGCGACTCTTGCTAACCGCAACATTTGCGAACACAAATGCAAAACCCTAGTCAGTTCTCCCACCGTATCACAGTACCATTGTCCGTAATGATCCTCTCTGGTACAACGTATTGACAGATCAGATTGTGCCGAATAAACCGTGCTACGACGTTCTTGGTTACAATAGCAAAGGAAGCTGCTTCAACCCACTATGTACAGTAATCAATAACTACCAAGATGAAACGATGCTCGTTGGACGCAGTAGGTCTGATCTCACCAATCATGTCGATGCCCCACATTGCAAAAGGCCAAGGCGCTGTCAAGACATTCAGAGGTACTGGAGCTATGTTCACCTTATCAGCATAGACTTGGAACTTATGATAGGTCCGAGAATGCTGATAACAGTCGGCTTCCATTATGGACCAATAATATCTTGCCCGTAGGATTCTCTTTTCCATAGTGTGTCCACTGGAATGAGTCCCGAAGGTACCTTCATGTAACTCTACCATAATCCTTTCTGCTTCGTTCTTATCCATACAACGCAGTAAGGTTGAATCATGGTTATGCTTGTAAAGGATGTCATTACTGATGAATAACTTCGCCGCGAACTTCCTCAGAAACTTCTTATCATTAACAGATGCACCCTTAGGGTATTCTTGAGCCTCAAGATACCTTTTTACCTCGTGGAACCAGGGTTTATCTTCTACTTCCTCAGCCTCAATGTCACAGCAATGTGTAGGTTCGTCCAACCTTTCAATGGTAATCTGGGGAGCTTCATTGTCCCATCTGACTTTGAACATAGAAGACATCGTAGCTAGCGCATCCGCCAACTGATTCTCCTCTCCAAGGAAGTGTTCAAAGGTTATCTCCTCGAAGTGGGGAAGCAACGTCAATACATACTCTTTGTAAGGAATAAGGTTTGGGTGTTTCTTATCCCACTCGCCTTTGATCTGACTGATCACGAGAGCAGAATCTCCTAATACACTTAAGAACTTTATCCTTAGGTCAATAGCTGCTCGAAGACCCATAATGCACGCTTCATACTCCGCCATGTTGTTGGTGCAATTGAAACATAACCGGGCGGTGAACGGAGTATGAGAGCCTCCAGGAGATATGATCACGGAGCCAATGCCATTACCCAAAGCGTTTGAAGCTCCATCAAAGTACATAGACCATCGGGATCCCTCCTCAGGTCCTTCATCCGGTCCAGGTGTCTCACCGTCAGTTACCAATATAATATTCTCATATGGGAACTCGAAGTTCATAGACTGGTAATCATCCATTGCTTGATGTGCCAAATGATCTGCTAACACACTTCCCTTAATTGCCTTTTGGGTCGTATATCGGATATCATACTCAGTCAAGATCATCTTCCATCTTTCTATTCTTCCGAACAAGGCAGGCTTTTCGAAGATATACTTGATTGGATCCATCTTTGATATCAATAGAGTAGTGTGAGTCAGCATATACTGTCTCAACCGGCGAGCAACCCATGCCAAAGCGCAACAAGTTTTCTCAAGCAATGAGTATCGGGTCTCGCAGTCGGTAAAATTTTTTCTAAGGTAGTAAATAACATGCTCTTTTCGGCCAGACTCGTCATGCTGCCCCATCACACACCCCATTGAATTATCGAGTACTGTCAAGTATAAGATCAAAGGTCTCCCTTCCACTGGAGGCATCAAAATAGGTGGCTCTTGGAGATATACTTTGATCCTTTCGAAAGCGGCCTGACATTCATCGTTCCATCTTACCACTTGATCTTTCTTCAGTAACTTGAAGATTGGCTCACAAGTAGCAGTTAGGTGTGAGATGAATCGGGCAATGTAATTCAACCGTCCCAAAAAGCCTATGACTTCTTTTTCTATTCGGGGAGCTGGAATTTCCTGTATGGCCTTCAACTTTGTAGGATCCACTTGAATAACTTTATCACTTACGATGAAAACCAACAGCTTACCAGATCTCACCCCGAAGGTGCACTTGTTCGGGTTTAACCTTAGTTTGTACAACTTCAACCTGTCAAATAGCTTCTGAAGGTGGTCAAGATGTTCTTCCTCAGTCTGGGACCTTGCAATCATGTCGTCAATGTATACCTAAATCTCATGATGAATCATGTCATGGAACGGAGCAACCATGGCGCGCTGATATGTTGCCCCAACATTCTTCAATCCAAACGACATGACCTTGTAGTAAAAGGTACCCCATTGAGTAACAAAGGTTGTCTTCTCCATATCCTCGAGAGCCATCTTAATCTGATTATAACTGGAGAAACCATCCATAAAGGAGAAAACCTTATGTTTTGCAGTGTTGTCAACCAGAACGTCGATATGAGGCAGAGGGAAATCATCCTTGGGGCTTGCCCTGTTCAGATCCCTATAGTCAACACACATTCGAACCTTGCCATCTTTCTTTGGCACCAGGACCACGTTGGCAATCCACTGCGCGTGAGAAGTATCTGCTAGAAAATCGGCATCAAACTGTTTCATAACCTCAGCCTTAATTTTCTCATACATCTCTGGGCACATTCGACGAACTTTCTGTTTCAATGGCGGACAGTCTTCCTTGGTAGGCAAGCGGTGAACCACGATATCAGTATCAAACCCAGGCATATCTTCATAAGACCAGGAAAAGATCTCAACATAGTCACACAACATCTGAATCAACCGTTGCTTAACACTAGACTCCAGATTTGCACCGATCTTGACCTCTTTCTTGTCTACCTCTGTACCTAGATTTACTGTTTCCACTGGCTCTTCATGTGGCTGTATGCCCCTCTCTTCCTGAAGTAACAGTCTAGCAAGTTCACCAGGCACTTCGCCATCATCCTCACCTTTGTCCTCGGCTTGGTTGATCGGGCTTTCAAAGTCATAACTGGTAGTAGTAGAGTCGTTATCAGTGGGATCTAGAGTGGATGTAAACCTGTATATGTGAGTGTGTGTAAAATAGCTGTTTTGCAAGATAGAAAAGAAAAACAAGGAGCGCAAAATTTGTAATGCAAGAAAACGTCCAATGCTTTTATTAATGATATATGGAAATGACACATATAAAGCCCTCGCAAACAAAGCCACGGTGTCTCGGGTAAGGCACCGGGGCGTAAAGTTTAAAATTGTCTGTTACAAATTCAAACCAAAATTTTATTACTGTGTGATAAAAGAAATTGGCACGAAGTCCTTTGTCGTCCAATTGCTTAGTCCTCCGTCGGTAGTCGGGTAAATCCAGCTGTCAAACTCGGACTCTTCATCATCATCTTCAATCATATTCACTTCAGGATTTGTGATACACATGGGATGTCTTCCAATCCGCGCGCGCCGAACGACCCTTTGAGCTTCTGCAGTGAAACGCAAACCAAACTTGTCAGTCTTATGTGCAAAGTCAGGGAGTTGGCCCCAATTCGCACACCCACCTTTCTCAATAACAGCCAGGGAATCCTTGAGGGAAGCCATCTTAATTGGAGGATCTTCAGTATCAATTTCAGTTGATGCTAGCGTCTGGGGGACTTCTTCAAAATGTTGACACGGTGTTTCAATGAACTCCCCGTCCATCTCCACATACCGAAAAGAGTTGAGGTGGCTCACCATGTACTCCTCTTCTCCTCGTACTGTAATGATTTTCCCCTTCACTGGGTATTTCAGCATCTGGTGGAACGTGGAAGTTACTGCCCCCGTGTGATACGGTGGGAGAACTGACTTGAGGTTTTGCGTTTGTTTTCGCAAATGTTTCGGTTGAGCAAGAGTCGCCACCGAATTTTTATTTTATCCCAAGGAAAGGTTAAAAAGCACAGCAAAAACCTTTTGAGATGTTTTCTTGGGTTCAGGGAGTAGATTATAGAAAGGGAAGGTATTAGCACCCTTTCTATCCTTGGTTATCCATGGGCTCTTAGTTACTTGCTTAGATCACTTGCCTTTTGTTTTCAATTGTTTTAAATGGTGCTTGTGTGTGTGGGTTTGAAAATGTTTTGAAAAGAAGCCAATGTGGTGGCAACCTTTGTAATGATCCATGTGGGGATGTATACAAAGATGTATGTCTTTTGAAAAGGTTTTCATTGGTTTTTTTGAAAGTTGTTTTGAAAGTGTAGTGATGTGTGGTTTTTGAAATAGGCAAGTGTTTTAGTTTGCAAGATTGATTCAAGTAACTAAGAGGTTATCTACTCCTAATTTTCTCAAAGTTTATTGCTATGTTTTAACCCTTTTAATAAGTTTGTTCCACCATTGTATTTGGTGGACAATCTTATGTTAGGATTTGAAAGGGACAGGCGCGGGTCATCGTTTAGGCCATAATTGCAATGGTGTCAAGTATCTTTGGGCATTTTCTTTAAGGGACTTGATCATTTGTTTTGGCAATATTTTGAAAGTGTTATCGAGGGACTATGATCATTTGATTTGTTTGTTTTGCCCAAAGAGACCTAACATACAACATGGCCCAATTTTGAAAGGCAACAAGTGGAATACCCTAGGGGGTGCAAGTGTGATTTGTATGTCCATTTTCATGCTTGTTTGTCTTGAGATTAGGTCATAACTATTTTGTCGTTTTTTCGCATACAAACCCTAATTCTAACATGGTATAATTGGAAAGCAATAAAGTGCGAAAATAAATTTACTAAGCTATTACAAAACCAAATATGGGAAGAGGGGTACAAATGTTCAAATGGGGATTTTGACAAGGAATTTAAACCTAAGACTATTACATCAATATTGAAATATTTTACAAGATGATTAATTTACATAGATTAAATAAAATAAGACAAATATGCAAGAATGCAAAAAGAATTTTTATATGTATGAAAAAAGAATTATTTATGTAAAATAAAAAGAAAATAAAAGGTATTATTTTTTGGAGTATTTTCATATTTAGGGCAAAACCCTAATTTTATTAAATAAAATGTATTATTATTTAATTTAATACAAGTATTTATTTATTATGTACAAAAATAAATTAAAATGAAGTATATTTATAAAAAGTATTTTTTATGTCAAATATTAATAAAAATGAGAAATATAGGTATTTTTGTATTCTAACCTAAATATACTAATAAATATATATATATATATATATATATATATATATATATATATATATATATATATATATATATATATATATATATATATATATATATATATATATATATATATATATATATATATATATATATATATATATATATATATATATATATATATATATATATATATATATATATATGTATTAAGTTCTAAATATGTATTATATATAAAAATAATAATATTTAATATTTAATAAAAAAAGTATTTTTTCTATAAAATATTTTCAGAAAGTAAAACAAAAATAAAAATGTATAGAAATGCATTTGCACTATTTTTTAGTATTTTAAACAAAAATATATGTATTTATCTATTTATGTATAAACTAAAAGAAAACTAAATAAATGCCTAATAAAATCAAAAATGGTGAGAAAAAATATTTTTATATTTTTAATGTCATGAGAAAAAATAAATAAGTCAATCAAAAAAAGAAAAAGTCAAAAAGTCAAAGAAATAAGCAAAATGGGCTCAGGGGGTTCAGAAGCAATTATGTGGTGCAAAAAGAAAAGTCAACACAGGCCCAGCCCATGAAGACCTTTCTTCAACCTCCAGCCTTCTGTTTGAACAAAACGCGCGCCACTTTCTTCCATTGCAAGGTCCTGATTCCTTGAGTTTTAGCAAAAACTTCCAACATCAAAACTGTTAAGCATCTTCCCACGAATTCACACATATAAAAAACATGTTTTAACTCTCAGAAATGAGAGAGAATTTCTTCTCTCCCAATTCTTAACCTAATTTTTGTTCAAAGTTCAGACATCAAATTCTTGCAACACACATAATATAAATAAAATCTAATAATATGGGCATGTTCAGGGCAATGATTATGACATATTCTCTTCACAAACCTAAAGCTAACAATGCCTAATAAGAGAGATACGAATTCAAAAACTTACCTGTTCAGTTGAAGTTCTATCTGGCAATGGAGAAACTCTCAGTGCAAGGTGATGATTGGAAAAGCTTCCTTGAGGTCCAGGGATGCTAATCCAATGCTTACTTTGTCTTGAAAGCTTTTGAATCGAGCTAGAGCACTTCACCTGCAAGTCAGAAATGTGAAAATGGTGGAACCAGTTAGAGGGATTACAGGTCGTGTTTTTGCTTTTGGTTAGCTTGCATAGGTGTTAGGGAATGCATGTGAGCTGGTTTGGGCAAGAATGCTTGAAAGGATTGAGAGTTGGAACTCAATCTGCAGAGGTTGCTCTGTTTGAGCAGTTTCAAGGTGATTCTGAGTTTTGGGAGAGATTGGAGGTAAAAGGCTCGTGCAATAGCTTGGTTTTGATGTGTGGAATGTGTTTGATAAGTTTGTCTAAGTGTTTGTAAACTGAGATGAAAGTTGGTACAAGTTATGCCATCTTACTTGAATTTGAAGCAAACAAAGGCCACTTGATCATTCTAGCCTGTACAGGCCCTCACACTATGCTGCACACATTGGCCTTGATCAGTGCAATTTGCTCACAAACTTGTGCCAAGAAGATTTGGACTGTACCACTTGGATTGCAAACTTGACATAAAGTTCTACTTTTCACAAATGGAAATAATGCTTTTTCTAGTTTAGGGTTAATTCTCCATGTAATGTCCAAAGGCTTAGAATAACAACTTGGTTCAATGGTTTTGCATTAAATTTATGAGTGTCAAAGGGTTTTAGGACCTGTAATGTAGCTTAAGCATGCTGAGATCAAAGTGCATAGTGTTATGAACATGTACATGGCCAAGAACAAAAGTGACTTTTTTCCATTTTGCAAAATTCGATTCTCCCTAACCATGAGGTTGTTTGAGAAGTTCTTGGACATTTTAGAAAGCTTGGAATGTGTACTACAATCCATCTTTGAAATGAAAATTGAAATTCCAAGTGGAAGTGTATGGAAAATGGCCTTGAACTGATCAAGGCCAATGGAAAACGGTGATGTGGCACTTTGGTGTGTACCGGTAACCCTTGAGTTCAGTCAAGGAGAGTACGGGGCCTCCGCGTGGTGTCGTGAAGCATCAACTGACCTTAGGAACCTTAATCGAACAATCTTGGCCTCTTTAGGGTAGTGAGATAACTGACTTTGGTGCAGTCCGAGGTTGGTTGATACTCGATACTACACTCAATTGAGGGTTGCTTTCCTGGAATATTTCGGTCGCCAGTTCAGTGGCTAAATCGAGACGATGAACAATGAAAGCAATCCCGTGATATTGGGACTCTTAGAACCCGGTTACTTTGATAGGACAGGTTTGAGCCCACCAACCTCAAGAGGGTAATACCCAGACCCCATGCTGGCCTAAACTCTGAGGGTTTCTCTTGTGTGACTTGTGTGCCTTCGTACTTGACTAATTGCATGTGTGTTATCTAACACATAAGCTACTTGCAGGTTTTGTTTATAGTCCTTAACTGGGACTCATAACAGGGTTTACTAGGTCTCTTGCAGGTTTTGTTTATATTCCTTAATTGGGATTCATAACAAAGTATACTGAATTTCTTGCAGGGTTTGTTTATAGTCCTTAATTGGGACTCATAACAGGGTTTACCTACATCACCCCATGCATAGCATGACATCATATCATTGCATACATCCTAACCCATTTCAAGGATCTCCAGGGCTTGTGATGCAGGTCATGATGAATCAAACATCTAGCAAGGGGCAAAGAGGATTTATTTTCCTCTAGCCAAGGTTGTCAGAGGCTATGACCCACTGGATATGGTGAGCCTTTGACCCTTGAAGAAGGGCTCTCTACAACAGGAAGTTCCTTCAATCAAGTTGCCAGTTTCCAACTCTAACAAGTTTCTCTATTCACCCTGCGAGGTCCTTGAAATCATTTAATGCATGTCATACATCTCATTGCATTGCAGGTATCCCTTTGACAGGTTGCTTACCCTTCTTCGCTGTTTATTTCAGCCGATCCTCATGAATCCTGAATCATCAGCTGAGCAGTCCATCAAGGCCCTCCAGGCTCAGAATGCCCAGTTCCAAGGGCTGATCATGAATTTGACCCAGGGGCAACAAGATCTGAAGGCTTTGCTCTTGAAGAAAGAAAAGAAGAAGAAGAGGACTGTTTTATTCAGCCCTAGACGCAGATTTGGGAATACACCGCAGATTGAAACTGAGAGGACAACTCCATCTGTGAGGGAAGGTAGTCATCAGGAGGAAAGGGTTCCCAATCCAGTGGTCTCTGACAACGAGACAGATTTCAACGACGAACAATACCCTCCTGCCGAAGACAAGTACAAACAGTTGGAGGATAGGCTGAATACTATGGAGATCCAACAGGTACCTGGGCTGGATTTTGGAGATCTGGGTTTGTCAACTGGTGTGATTATTCCTCGGAAGTTCAAAGCACCATCCTTTACCAAGTATGACGGGGCGTCTTGTCCCAAGTTACATCTCAGGTCCTATGTTCGGAAGATTCAACCATATACGGTGGACAAGAATTTGTGGATCCATTTCTTTCAGGAGAGTCTTTCAGGGACTCATCTCGAATGGTTCTATCAGCTAGATGGGACCAAGGTTCGTAACTGGGAGGAGTTGGCTACTGCTTTCTACAAGCAGTATCAATATAATGCCGACCTTGCTCCTACGCGTACCCAACTCCAGGGTATGTCGTTAGGATCAAGTGAAGGTTTTAAAGAATATGCGCAGAAATGGAGGGATCTTGCTGGAAGGGTACAACCACCTCTGACTGATCGGGAACTTGTCGATATGTTCTTGGGGACCCTGTCTGGTCCGTTCTACAACCACCTAATTGGGAATTCGTCTGCTGGATTCATAGATCTTATCTTGACTGGAGAGCGAATAGAAGCTGGTATACGGTCTGGGAAAATTCAAGAGGCTGCACCTTCTGATAAAAAACCTCATCATGGAAAGAAAGAATCCAATGCTGTGCACGGTGAAAAGAGCCGTCATGAGATAGGGGCAATCCAGATCTCCAATCCTGGACCTGCTCAACAAGGACAGGGGCAGCAGCGCAAGGAGAAACGACAGTACACCAAAATCAACATGTCACTGGATCAAGCACTGCAACAAATGTTGAAGGCAGGGCTGATCACCTTAAGGGCTCCTCTTCGGAATCCGAACACTTCTGCTCCCAACTATCATCCCAATGATAGGTGCGCATATCATTCTGATAGCCCGGGGCATACTACGGACAACTGCTGGCCTCTCAAGAACAAGATTCAAGACATGATCGACGCCGGAGAGATTCAGTTTGAAGTGCCTGAGACTCCGAACATGATCACTGCTCCGTTGCCCAATCATTGAAGCCTTTTGTTTATTTGAAATTTTGAGTTGTATTTTTCTTTGCTTATACAAACAATTAATGTCATAGCAAACTCTTTTATTCTATCAATGCATCGCATACGTCTGTTTTGGGAATTAATACAATTGTTTTCATTATATTCAAATTTCTTTTCATATTTTTTCTGATGTCAACTCTGGATCTAAAATTCTAAACCTCTTGAGGGAGGATGACGAAAACGATACCGCTATCTTTACAGTATGCTTTTGAACAGACCCCGCTGATGAGGTACAGGCATTGTTTCAAATCCTAAACACTGGAGTTATAAGGAAGATAATCCCTCGTCTACCCATCTGAGCCAAAGAAGTAGGAGTTTTATTTTCGAAAATTGAAACCCTTAATCATAACCTGGGGCAGGGTAGGCTTCTCAGTTGATCCAAGTGCACAATGAATGGCACCAAATGAGTCTTTCCAAAAACAAAAGACAGTGATGGTTCAGAACAATCATAAGGACAGGCAGTCATTATCAAAAACAAAATCATAAATGAAAAGCCCAAAAAGTCAAAACCTATAAAAGGGACTTACGAAACTGGGGCATCCCGCTGACTGTAATTCCGAAAAAGGAAACAGTTCAGGCAAAAAAGAAAGGGATAACGAAATCAAAAAAAAAGAAAGAGGTCCTACAAATCCTCAACAAAAACAAAAATGACCGCCTATTCAGAATAAATCATCAATATCTGAACCATCATTGGAACATCAGGACAGAAACTCAACAAAGGTCTAACGCACGATCAACTGAGTTTAGGTTTGGAGAACATCACGAAGAGCGGGTGGGTACAAATAAAATTTGAGCCTTTATCCTTTGTTTCTTAAACCGTGAACCAGGCCACGTTATAACCCTTAAAAGTCCTAGCTGAAGCATGGGTTAGTCCGAAAGCATACTGTTACGAAAGGTATCCTGACTCCTTAAGGCTTATGGTAAATACGGAGTTGACATCACGTTTTACAAACATTCACTTGTTTTATGAAAAAGAATGCATTTTTAAAATCTTCAAGACAGACATAAGCTTTGCATTTTTAACATAACTTTGTTCGCATATGACTTTTTGTTTGAGCAGCAGGGAAATTCGCACGAGGAATGCCTAATGAACAGAAGCACTTCCGATCAAGGGGCATGATATGATCATGGTCCATTATCTGGGGCAATCCAATCAAGATTCGGAGAATATCTCAAAGGCCAAATAGCCTGGGGCAAACCTCCGTCGGAGTCACTTGGGGCACTCCAACAACGAATCTTGCCTGATTAAACATCTTCTGGTGGCATGGCAAAATACTTCTAACAGGGGCAACTCCCTACATCCTGAGAGCGTGGACATAGTCGAAAAAATACTACGCATAATCAAAGACCCGCTAGGTTGACACACCTAGGCAAAAATAAGGGCTCCCCGGCGAACCAAAAGGGTTCGGGCAAAATGAAGGGATGAAATGAAAAAAAATCTGTACACCCGGCAAGTCGAAAACCTGAAAAGGCGGCTTGGGCAAAAATGGGCATCCCGGTGGACTGAAAACCCGAAAGGGCGGTCCAGGAAAAAGTTAGGGATTAAAGCGTACGACTATGTCCCGTCTTCTTGTCACCTGCCTACTAGAAGAAGGTTTGTCCATCAACAACTATCAAGCACCTCCACAGGTATCTTCCGCTCCCACATCAGAAACAGGGGCAATAATAGGTGGTCTAAGCAATCTGATCGCTCTGTCCTCTAAGGTGTCAAGGTAGGGTCCGTTGAAGAACATAACCAATACAGTTCAATACTTCCCCAGGAGAGTCTAATCTAGTTCCCCAGGAAAGTTGGAATCATCTCCCCAAGCAGTAAGCTTATCCCCAGTAAGTTACGGAAGCTTACCCCTCTCAAGGCACGAACGCGTCGCCCGACTTTATTCAAAGAGTTATTTCCTTAACAGGATATAACTGGGTTATCCTCAGCCAAAAGCCACGGAAAGAGCGTCCTCGACGAAGTCTTCCTACCCCAGCGAAGTCCATCAGCATTTCCAACAACAAGGGTATCCCCAGTAAGTTATTATCAACAATTCAGCAAAAGTATCTCTCTTCCCACAGAGTATCACTCCCCAGCATGGTCGCTAGAGTTTTTTCTCCCCGCAGAATCTTCCATTTGCCAAGTTTTATTCCGCAGCGGAGTCATCTTCTCCTACCGGTATTCTTGCAGTTATCATCCCCAGCGGAGCAAGATCTAATTCTCCAACATCAGCCCAGGAGTGACCTCCCGGCACCCGTCAAGGATTTATTTTCCTAAGACGGAAACATATGTTCATAAACATCACATCTTCATACATTATAGCATGCATATGCATCATACTACACGAATCTCATTAATTTTGAGGACATACAGTTCATGCATCATGATCTTGCATTCAACTAATGCTTTACCTTTTCAGGAAAAAGATCAATACAAAAATGACTACTATCAACTATCGCAATTCATTCTAGATATAGTTTCAGATATGACCCAGATATGGCGACGTTCTGATACTGCTTCCAGAATTCCTTCTAGATATAGTTTCAGATATGACCCAGATATGGTGACATTCTGATGCTGCTTCCAGAATTCCTTCTAGATATAGTTTCATATATGACCCAGATATGGTGACGTTCTGATGCTGCTTCCAGATTTCCTTCTAGATATAGTTTCAGATGTAAACCAAATATGGTGACGTTCTGATGCTGCTTCCAGATATCCTTCTAGATATAGTTTCAGATATGACCCAGATATGGCGACGTTCTGATACTGCTTCCAGAATTCCTTCTAGATATAGTTTCAGATATGACCCAGAGATGGTGACGTTCTGATGCTGCTTCCAGAATTCCTTCTAGATATAGTTTCAGATGTAAACCAGAGATGGCGACATTCTGATACTGCTTCCAGAATTCCTTCTAGATATAGTTTCAGATGTAAACCAGATATGGCGACGTTCTGATACTGCTTCCAGAATTCCTTCTAGATATAGTTTCAGATATGACCCAGATATGATGACGTTCTGATGCTGCTTCCAGATTTCCTTCTAGATATAGTTTCAGATGTAAACCAGATATGGTGACGTTCTGATGCTGCTTCCAGATATCCTTCTAGATATAGTTTCAGATATGACCCAGATATGGCGACGTTCTGATACTGCTTCCAGAATTCCTTCTAGATATAGTTTCAGATATGACCCAGAGATGGTGACGTTCTGATGCTGCTTCCAGAATTCCTTCTAGATATAGTTTCAGATGTAAACCAGAGATGGCGACGTTCTGATACTGCTTCTAGAATTCCTTCTAGATATAGTTTCAGATGTAAACCAGATATGGCGACGTTCTGATACTGCTTCCAGAATTCCTTCTAGATATAGTTTCAGATATGACCCAGAGATGGTGACATTCTGATACTGCTTCCAGATTTCCTTCCAGATATAGTTTCAGATATGACCCAGATATGGTGACGTTCTGATGCTGCTTCCAGATTTCCTTCCAGATATAGTTTCAGATATGACCCAGATATGGTGACGTTCTGATGCTGCTTCCAGATTTCCTTCCAGATATAGTTTCAGATGTAAACCAGATATGGTGACGTTTTGATACTGCTTCCAGATTTCCTTCCAGATATAGTCCAGATATGAACCAGATATGGCGACGTTCTGATGCTTATCCAGTTGAAGATATTTCAAGACCTTGTCCGGTTCAGTTAAATCGACCCTAAGATTTTCCTGATGCTTATCCAGTCAAAGGCCTTCTCTGGTTCAGTCAGATCGACCCTAAGATCTCCCTGATTCTTATCCCAGTAGAAGACACCCAAGATTTTTCTCAACGAGCGTTGTTGAAGTTAAAGTCGCCCAAGGTTCTCTTACCATTCATGCTAAGGCAGTAACCATCCCTGGTTCATTCATTGCCGTTTGAAGCTCCAGACTCAGCTCCTGTAACCAGTCAGGACACATCTATACCAAACATCTGAAAACCAGCTCCTGCAACGTGTCAGGTACTCATTTGTTCTTTTGCAGGTATGCAGGTTCTCGCTAAGGAATCCCTTACGCAATCAGCATCCAGATGGCATCTATAAGCCCATCATCCTATCCAGCAACCTCTAAATGGCATCTATAAGCCCATTCCATCATCACTGCTACTATGTGAGCGCAAATTTCTGGGCACTCTAGTGTCCAATCATCTTCTACCCTCGGATTACGAAAGGCACGTCAGCCAATCTGCATCCTCAGGTCTAAGAAGATTGAACAGGGGCAACTGTTGTACCCCAAAATTTGCCCTCCCATATTCTCCAAGAAATTGCCAAGCCAAGTCACAAAACACCCTAAGGGTTGCACAATCAAGAGCCTCCTATACAGTCAAAACTAGGGTTTGTGTTCTGATCAAGAGAATGAAGTTTTCAAAGGCCCAATCAAGTCTCACATGCCTACAAATATGGTCAAGCATCCTCATATCAAGTTTCAAAACATTCAGCTCAAAATTGCACAGTCAAAACCCTAAATTGCACTACAGTCAACTGTAGGGGCAAAATGGTCATTTGACAGTCAAAAGTTCAAATTTTTGGTCAACATATCATTTTGAAGCCACAAACATCATTTGATCAATGCTTGATCATGATTCTCAAAATTTGGCTCAGAAATTATCAAAGATGCAAAAGTTTCCTTATTTGGACAGCTGAAAAAGTCAACTGAAATTGACCAGGGCATAACTTTCACATGGATTATCAGAAAAATTCCATCCAAAGCTCATTTTGAAGAGAAAGACATTTCCTACAACTCATCTTCATACTTCAAGTCCAAGAAATGCTCTCACAAAAAGTTATCAATTTCAACATTATAGGTCATTTTCAAAAGTCAACAAAAAGGGACTTTAAGTCAAAGGCCATAACATGAGATTGGTAAATCAAAATGACATGGGACCAAAGGCATTGGTTAGAGGACTCAAAGACCTTTCCAAAATGTCCAAGAACATGAGAAAAGCTTAAAAATTGAGCAAGTTATGCCTTGTGGAAGTTGGGAAATTTTTGGATATTTTGAAAAGTCAACATTACTTCAAATGACCTAAAATTGCTAATGGGCCCATTTTTCTTCCATGATTCATCATTCCAAGCATGTGCACGACCACTTGGCCCAAAGGGAAGTATTTTCTCATTTTTTATTTATTTATTTGAATTTTTATTTATATTAATTCATTTAAATCATTTAAATATATGAAAAATATCTAACTTGACCTAATAAATCTTTTCATGCATATTTTGCCTTCAATATTTCGTGCATAGGTCAATAGGGAAAGATTTGGTTTGATTTGAGCATAATTGATACAAAAGCACATGAAAAAGATATGAAAATAATGGTGGAAAAAATCAAATCTTCAATTCATGAATACAAGAGATTCTAGTCAATTTTCTTAACCTAATTGATTCACTACAAATGCCTGATCACAACCCTAATGTACATACACTCTAAGCTGCGCTAAAGAACACATTGCAAACTTGGAATTTTCTCTAAAAAGCTCAAAACTGAAAAGCAGGTTCTAGGTCGATTCAAAGCACAAGACTTGTTTCATTAGCATCCTCAAGTCTCACTGAACGATTCTCAATCATTAACGTCCATCAAGACTCAAGAAATTGGTAATATGAGTGCAGACTGTATCAAATAAAATTCATGATCGTGCATACCAATTCATGCGTTTTTTACAAGTTTTAATATGTGTTTTGCATTCCTCATGATATTCTGAAGCTAACCCACGCATTTGATTAGATTATTATGCGTTATAGGCAATTTCGCCATTGTTAAATTTTAGGGTTTGCAGAGCTTCCAATTGGGGATTTTGAAACCAAGTAAAATTGGAGGACGAGTCCAACACCACTGAATTTGACGCGTCTGGACGAACAGGAAACACACATCGCGCTCAATTTATGAGTGCCTAAAACCTATTCGCTATTTTTTCAAAACGTCCCTAAAACAACGCTAAGAAAACCGTTGCCTCATGTTTATGTTTCAGGGAAAAGGAAGAAGATGGACTCGTGGCAGTGTGTGATACGTGGGTTTGAATTTCGCGCGTTTTAATCTATTCACGTATTGTCTCCTTTTATTATATTTATTGTTTACTTGTTTAACAAACGCGTGATGATGGCTTAGTGGCACAGGTGTTGCTTTGCAATGTCCAAGACCTGGGTTCGAGTCCCAGGTCTGTATCATCTCCATATTATTTTGCTATATGTCTTCCTATGCAGCGCTAACGTTCAGGACGCACCATACACCTCAAGATCCAGCTGTCCACGTGTTCCTGGAGATCAAGTTAAGGGCTGAAAATTGATGAACGCTGTAGGCTTGAGTCAATGCACCATATGTGATTCAAAAAAAGTCAATAAGGCCAAAATCAACTGGGCCAGATTGCTAAGGCCTATACCTCCAATTTGGGACTTCCACCCCCCTGGTTTGCCATTTTCTATTATTTTTATATTTTATTTTCAATTGTTATTTTCTTTTCTTTATTTGTTTGGTTTAATTAATTATTTTTACTAAAATATAAAAATGCACAAAAAATCAGAAAAGATGAAAAACATAATATTTTTTATTTTAATTATTTTCATAAGCAAATTGCATGTAAATAAATTTAGATTTAATTTAGGTTGCAATATTAATTCTTTTCACAATAAAAAATCTAAAAAATGTAGAATTAGGTTTAAGTAATTTTATTCCTTTTAATTTTCCTTTCTATCATAATATTATTTATTTATTTATTTATTTTTATAATTAAATTGTATATAAATAACTTAGGTTTAAATTAGGTCAAATTTCAACATTTTTCTTAATAATCTTAAAATAAATAGAATTAGGGTTTGCCTTCAATTTTAATTTTAATTAATTCTTTTTTCTATTGAATCTTAAAAAACACAAAAATACCAAAAAACATTCTTTTTTTAATTATTTAATTTTAATTCCTCATTAATTCTAATTAATTAATTCATGTAATTTAATATTTTGCAAAACGGTCCAACGCCCTCGTTTCGACATAATTGTTTAATTTCGCATATTTATTTTATTCCGCTTAAATAATTATGTATCTCTCCCGAAGCTTTGTAACATTTACTTCTCGCACTTTTATTTCTTTTGCTTTATTTACTTTCCGTCAAATCGGGTCCGGATTAAATTTGGCGATGTGGACCCGCGCCTTTGTAATAGTTTAGGAATTTTATCTTTCCGCACTTTTTAACTGTTAAATAAAAGCATGCAAGAATGAATGGCCATAATAAAATCAAGCGTAGAACACCAAATGACAGGACAAGACAAATATTAATGAAAACGACACACAAATCGCACACACCACCCCTAGGGTGCGCCTCACTGTTGCCTTGCCTCGAAAGGTGATCGTCGAGTAGAGGATGTCTTAGTAAGTCCTCATGATCCGGGAACCTGGCATGAGGGTAGCTTCTAAGGTGTCTTCCCATTGCTCTGGTGATCACCATGTCCCGAACCTTCGAATTGACCCGAACACCTCCAATGGTGGTGCTACCTACCTCTCAATGGTGGGATGGCACTACTTTAAAGGACATTTACACAGACGAATTCCTTAGGGTAGGTAGACGACTCTAGATACTTGCTCTAATTTCAAAACAAATTCAAAAATACTTTTCACACCAACACATTTTCAAAAAGCTTTCGAAAGCAATTTTTCAAACACTCTTGAGGACCGATACAAGAGTCGAACTGGAATTTTCAAAGAAACTTTTTAAAACCCACAGTTGAAAAGCAAACAAACCATTTTTGAAAACACAATGAGCAAGTATCTAAGAGCCCATGGATAACCATGGATAGAAAGGGTGCTAACACCTTCCCTTTCTATAATCTACCTCCCGAACCGAGAGCAATCTCTTTAAGGAATTTTTCTGTGCTTTTGTCCTTTCCATTTGGAGAAAATAAAAGACGGTGGCGACTCTTGCTTCCGCGACATTTCGCGAACCAGTGTTAAACAGTCAGCTCCAGATCCACCGATCACACCTAGTAAGAGGACGCCGCCAAATAACATAGAGTTTACAATTTTGAAAAGAAAACAAAACAGCTATGTGAACAATCCCACTGGGTTCCAACTCTGCTATCGCCTTTATGTCTCCAAGCGTCTCATCGCTTTGCTGCCTAGTTGAAGATGAAGCTGATTGGTCGATGCCAAAGTCTGAGCCAAATAGTTGATGCCAAATTCCGGATGCAAAGTGATCCAACGAGACATAGTGTTACGCTTTATCCCTAACTTTTGCCTGGACCGCCCTTTCGGGTTTTCAGTCCACCGGGATACCCATTTTTGCCCAAGCCGCCTTTTCAGGTTTTCGACTTGCTGGGTGTACAGATTTTTATTCATTTCATCCCTTATTTTTGCCCGAACCCTTTTGGTTCGCCGGGAAGCCCTTATTTTTGCCTAGGTATGTCAACCTAGCGGGTCTTTTATTTATGCGTAGTATTTTTTCACTATGTCTGCATTGGCGGGGTGAGGAAGGTCGTCACCATCCATGGTGGTTAGGATCATGGCTCCTCCTGAGAACACATGCTTAACCACAAATGGCCCTTCGTATGTAGGGGTCCATTTTCCCCGGGATCACTTTGAGGAAGGATGATGCGTTTGATTACCAGGTCCCCAACTTGATACTCTTGTGGTCTGACTTTCTTGTTAAATGCCCTGATCATGCATTTTTGATACGTCTGACCATGACAGATAACGGTGAGCCTCTTTTCGTCAATCAGATTTAATTGATCAAGTCGAGTCTGGATCCAGTCATCTTCACTCAAGTCTGCATCCTTCATTATCCGGAGAGAGGGTATCTGGACTTCAATTGGCAAGACTGCCTCCATGCCATAGACCAAGGAGAAAGGAGTTGCCCCGGTTGACGTCCTTGCTGAGGTACGGTACCCATGAAGAGCGAACGGTAACATCTCGTGCCAATCTTTATAGGTCACTGTCATCTTCTGCACAATTTTCTTGATATTTTTATTAGCTGCCTCTACAACCCCATTCATCTTCGGCCGGTAGGGAGAAGAATTGTGGTGCTGTATCTTGAATTGTTCACAGAGTTTAGTGATCATCGTGTTATTGAGATTGGTACCATTGTCCGTAATGATTCTTTCTGGGACGCCGTACCGACAGATCAGATCATGCAGGATGAAACGTGCCACAACGCTCTTGGTTACTGTGGCGTAGGAAGCTGCCTCAACCCACTTCGTGAAGTAATCGATCGCCACTAAGATGAAGCGATGCCCATTGGATGCCGTCGGTCGGATCTCACCGATCATATCAATGCCCCACATTGAAAAAGGCCAAGGTGCCGTCAGGACGTTCAGAGGAACCGGCAGAATATGCACCTTGTCAGCATAGATCTGGCATTTATGACAAGTTCGAGAGTGTTGGTAACAATCAGCTTCCATTGTGGACCAGAAATATCCTGCCCGAAGGATTTTCTTAGCCATGGTGTGTCCACTGGAATGTGTTCCAAATGTGCCTTCATGTAGTTCTATCATGATCTTCTCTGCTTCAGCCTTATCCACACAACGTAGTAGAGTCGAATCATGATTCCGTTTGTAGAGAATGCCGTTGCTGAGGAAGAATTTTGCCGCAAACCTCCTCATGAATTTCTTGTCATTGACAGATGCCCCTTCAGGGTATTCCTGAGCTTCCAAGTACCTCTTCACCTCATGATACCAGGGTTTTTCAGTCACCTTTTCAGCCTCAAGCTCGCAGCAGTATGCCGGTTCATCCAACTTCCAGATAATGATCTGGGGAGCCTCATTGTCCCATTTAACTTTGAACATTGAGGACATTGTAGCTAGTGCGTCCGCTAGCTGATTCTCCTCTCTTGGGAAGTGCTCAAAAGTTATTTCTTCAAAGTGGGGAAGCAAGGTTGACACATACTCCTTGTAAGGAATAAGGTTTGGGTGTTTCGTATCCCACTCGCCTTTGATCTGATTGATCACGAGAGCGGAATCTCCGAAGACACTCAGAAATTTGATCCTTAAGTCGATTGCAGCTTGTAAACCCATGATACATGCCTCATATTCTGCCATGTTGTTGGTGCAGTTGAAACATAATCGGGCGGTGAGTGGAGTATGAGTTCCTTTGGGAGATATGATTACAGCGCCGACGCTGTTACCCAAAGCATTGGAGGCTCCGTCAAAATGCATAGACCATCGGGATCCTTCCTCAGGTCCTTCATCCGGTCCAGGTACTTCACAGTCAGTTACCACCATGATGTCTTCGTCCGGAAAATCAAAGTTCAGTGATTGGTAATCGTCCACAGGCTGGTGTGCCAAATGATCTGCCAGTACACTTCCTTTAATTGCTTTCTAAGTTGTATACTGGATATCGTATTCTGTTAAGATCATTTGCCATCTCGCTATTCTTCCAGACAGAGCAGGCTTTTCAAATATATACTTGATGGGATCCATCTTTGAAATCAATAGTGTAGTGTGAGTCAGCATATACTGTCTCAGCCGGCGAGCAGCCCATACTAGAGCACAGCAAGTTTTCTCAAGCAGTGAGTAACGAGACTCACAGTCGGTAAACTTTTTGCTCAAGTAATAAATAGCGTGCTCTTTTCGGCCAGACTCGTCATGCTTCCCCAGCACACACCCCATTGAATTGTCAAGTACTGTCAAGTATAATATTAGAGGTCTTCCTTCCACTGGTGGCATAAGAATGGGTGGCTCTTGGAGATATTCCTTTATCTTTTCAAAGGCGGCCTGACATTCATCGTTCCAGCGTACTACTTGATCTTTCTTCAGTAATTTGAAGATTGGCTCACAAGTAGCAGTCAGATGTGAGATGAATCGGGCAATGTAATTCAGTCGTCCCAGGAAACCTCTGACTTCCTTCTCTGTTTTTGGAGTCGGCATCTCTTGTATGGCTTTTACCTTGGCAGGGTCCACCTTAATACCTTTATCACTTACAATGAAACCTAGCAATTTTCCGGATCTTACCCCAAAGGTGCATTTGTTGGGATTCAACCTCAGCTTGTATAACTTGAGTCGGTCAAACAACTTCCTCAGATGGTCAAGGTGCTCTTCCTCAGTTTGAGACCTTGCAATCATGTCATCAACGTATACCTCAATCTCATGATGGATCATATCATGAAATAAAGCAACCATGGCACGTTGATAGGTTGCCCCAGCATTTTTCAACCCGAATGGCATGACCTTGTAGCAGAAGGTGCCCCACTGAGTCACAAAGGTAGTCTTTTCCATATCCTCCGGAGCCATCTTGATCTGATTATACCCTGAAAAACCATCCATGAAGGAGAAAACCTTGTGTTGAGCGGTATTATCAACAAGAACGTCGATGTGAGGTAAGGGGAAGTCATCCTTGGGGCTTGCCCTGTTCAAGTCCCTGTAGTCGACACACATCCTGACTTTACCATCCTTTTTTGGCACTGGCACCACATTGGCCACCCATTGAGGATAAGAAGTTACCGCTAGAAACCCAGCATCGAACTGCTTCATGACCTCAACCTTGATCTTTTCAGACATCTCTGGGCGCATACGGCTGACCTTTTGCTTTACCGGAGGGCAGTCTTCCTTGGTTGGCAGGTGATGAACTACAATGTCGGCATCCAAACCAGGCATATCTTCGTATGACCAAGCAAAGATCTCTATGTAATCATGTAGCATCTGGATCAATCGTTGCTTCACGCTGAGCTCTAGATTAGCCCCAATCTTGACTTCTTTCCTATCTGTCTCAGTACCCAGGTTAACTGTTTCCACTGGCTCTTCATGTGGTTGAATAGCCCTCTCTTCCTGGAGTAGCAGTCTTGCGAGTTCACCAGGCACTTCGCAATCATCTTCACCTTCATCTTCGGCCAAGTTGATCGGATTCTCGAAGTCATAACTGGCGGTAGCAGAGCTGTTACCAGTGAGATCCAGAGTGGATTGAAACCTGTATAAGTGAGTGTGTGTAAATATAGCTGTTTTGCAATATATATAACACAAAGAAAAAGAGCACAAGATTTGAAATGCAACAAACGTCCAATGTTTTGATTGATGATATATGGAAATGTCATACAAAAAGCCCTCACAAATGGAGCTACGATGCCCCGGGTAGGACACCGAGCCAACAAAGTTTTAACATATTGTTTGTTACAAATTGGAAATCAAAAGAAATTAATTACTGCGTGACAAATGTGATAGGTGTAAAATCCTTTGCCGTCCAGTTGCTTGGTCCGTTGCTGGTAGTCGGGTAGATCCAACTGTCAAACTCTGCTTCCTCTACGTCCTCCTCGATAGCATTCACCCTTGGGTTGGAGATAAACACCAGAGCCTTTCTGATTTTTTCCTTGCGCATAGCCCTCTGAGCCTCTGCAGTAAAGCCCAGCCCAAACTTGTCGTTCTTTTGAGTGAAGTCAGGAAGCTGACCCCAATTTGCACAATTGCCTTTCTCGATTACAGCCCGAGCATCCTTCAAAGACGCCATCTTCAACGGAAAGTCTTCTTCAATCACTGCCTCAGCTGATGCCAACACTGGAGGTACTTCCTCAAAATGCTGAAAGGGGGTTTCAATAAACTCCCCGTCCATCTCGATATACCGGAATGAAATCAAGTGACTAACCATGTATTCCTCCTCACCCTGCACAGTAACAATCTTCCCTTTGACAGGGTATTTGAGCTTTTGGTGTAGAGTGGACGTTACTGCCCCAGCTTTGTGAATCCAGGGTCGACCCAACAAGCAGGAGTAAGATGGACGAATATCCATTACATAGAACGTTGAGTTGAAAACTTGGGAACCCACACGAATAGGGATGTCCACTTCACCGTGCACCATCCTCTTAGAACCGTCGAAGGCTCTAACGATGATGTTACTAGGTTTCAACTCCAGGCCCTCACAATCCAAGCGATCCAATGCTTTCTTGGGCAAAACATTCAGGGAAGAGCCGGTATCCACTAACACGTGTGCGAGAGTAGTGCCCCTGCATTCTATGGAAACATGCAGGGCATCATTGTGATTTTTCCCTTTGGCGGTAAGGTCAGCATCCGAGAACCCTAAGCCATTGTCAGCCGTCAAATTAGCCACACAGTCGGTGAATTGATCTGCGGAGGTCTCTTGCGGCACATGGGCCGTTTTCAGAAATGAAATCAAGGCTTTTGCATGGGCTTCTGAGCATAGCAGCAATGATAACATAGAGATTTTGGAGGGAGTATGCCCCAACTGTTCAACAACATTGAAGTCACTCTTTTTGATAATTTTAAGAATTTCCTCCATTTCTTGTTGGGAGGCTTCTGCAGCAGTCTTCTTTTTTGGTGCCTCCGTCCTGGCAGGCGAATCGGTAGCAACTTCTTTGCCCCGAGTATCAGAGGACTCGGCAGCAGTAGTAGACACAGGAACTTGAACTGGAACATGCACACTTGCGGGTGTGATGGTGAGAGGTTTTCGGATAACTGGCGGTGCAATGTCAGGCGAGAAGAGCCTGCCACTGCGGGTAATCTTGGCGGGACCAGTGATGTTACTGATACTGGTATTGGTGTTGAACTCCTGCTTCACCCCAAGCACATACACGTCGGCTCCATAATGCCATGGAACAGCTTTATCAGACTCATACGGGAGAGGCCCCGGGACAGTAATAGTGATGGGTGCAACAGACATAATTTGGACTGGCTTCTTTACGGGAGCTTTGGCAGGATTGTAAATCGTGACAACAGATATTTCTTCAACGGGAACAAACGGAACAGCAGTCTTCTTGAACAGAATCTCCTTGCTATCCATCAGGCCTTGGATGCCTGATTTCAGTAGTGGACAACCGGTAGGGATAACAACACACAGGAGGCAACCCTTACTACAACCCGGAAATAAACCGGCTAGTAGTAAGTTCCTCTTAACAGTCAAAAGAGGGGTAACAACTTCATTTACCGAAACAACGTACAACTCTTCCTCAATGGCATTTACTCTATGCTGGGGCATAGGAGCAGTTACAACATTCGGTCTCTCAGGCGCTTCAAACTGAATTTCCTTTGCGTCGATAAGATCTTGCACTTTGTTTCTCAAGGCCCAGCAATCATCAGTAGTGTGCCCGGGACTATCAGAATGATAAGCACACCGGGCATTTGGGTTATACTTAGGAGACGTAGTGTTGACGACCTTAGGAGCTTCTTTGAGGGTCACCAAGTTGGTTGATAACAGTTGGGGTAAAATTTGAGATAGGGTCATACTCAGCCGAGTATACTGCCTCTTGGGCCTTTCACTTCTTTGTTGATTGTACTGCTGAGGAGCAGCAACAGGTTTTGAGATGACCAAAGCATTGACGGCTTGGCGACTTTCGGGCTTGACTTGTCGTCTAGGACCATAGACGGCACTTGCTTCTTTCTTAAATGGCCTCTTCTCAGTACTTGTAGAGGCAGCCTTTTGTATCTTGCCTGACCTGATGCCAGCTTCAATTCTTTCTCCCGTTAGAATCAAATCCGTAAACCCAGCGGAGGAGTTACCAACCAAATGATTGAAAAATGGACCAGACAAAGTCCCTAGGAACATATCAACCAGCTCACGATCAGTCAATGGAGGCTGCACCCTGCCAGCCAAATCTCTCCATTTTTGTGCATATTCTTTGAACCCTTCACCCGTTCCTAGAGACACACCCTGAAGTTGGGTACGCGTAGGAGCGAGATCAGAATTGTATTGGTATTGTCTGTAGAATGCGGTTGCCAAATCTTCCCAGTGTCGGATGCTAGTTCCATCTAATTGGTAGAACCATTCAAGCTGTGACCCCGAAAGGCTATCTTGGAAGAAGTGAATCCAAAGGTTCTTATCCGCCGTGTAAGGTTGGATCTTCCTTACGTACGACCTTAGATGCAGCTTTGGGCAGGAGACCCCATCATACTTGGCGAAGGCAGGCGCCTTAAACTTGTGTGGAATTACTACCCCAGAAGATAATCCCAGATCTCCGAAATCCAGCCCCGACACATTCTGAATCTCCATGGCGCTCAAGCGGTCCTCCAATTGCTTGTATCTGTCAGCAGCGGGTGGGTATTGTTCGTCATTGTAGTCCGTCTCGTTGTCGGAGACTGCGGGACTAGGAGCTCCTCCCCCTTGGGGACTGTTTTTCTCAGCAGAAGAAGTAGTTGGATCAGCTTCATTATGGAGTGTGTTCCCAAATCTGCGTCCAGCGTTGAACAACGCAGTCCTCTTTTTTTTCTTCTTCTTCAGGAGTAGAGTTTTCAACTCTTGCTGACCTTGGGCCAGGCTCAAGACCATTTCTTGAAACTGTGCACTTTGGGCCTGAAGGGCCTTGATTGCTTGCTCACTGGATGAGTCTGGATTCATGATGACTGTTCAAAATGAACAGCGAAGGAGATTAAGCAACCTGTGAAATAGGGTACCTGCTATGCATATGGTGCAATGGAATGCATATGTTTTATGTTTTCAAAGACAAACAAGATTCAAATTTGTAGACAAAAAGGGAAACACACTTCATTAGATTAAAATTTTCAATTGTTCAACAATTTGCCCTTAGGCATTACATGAATGAAAAATACTGGAAAGGAAATAAAAGCTATAAAAGGAAATATCCAAAGCTCATCAATGCTCCCATGGCCTTCTTTTCTCAGTGCTGATGTAGTTGTTCAGGACCCGCTCTTCCTCCAATTGCTTAGTCAGCCTCTGGATCTTCCGTTCCTGCTCATTGAACTTCTCCCGATAGAAATCCCGTTCTTCCTTTAGCTGCGCCTAAGATCTCTTCATTGTGTCAAAATCAGTAGGTATCTGAGGAGGGAGGACATTTGGAGGAACCCCATCTTCATCAGGAGATTCAAAAATGAGAGGTCTAACAGCTTCGTACGGCATACCTAACCTCTGAGCACGGATGCGGACCCACTTGCAATAGGGTTCCAATGGTAGAGAAGTCTTTGGTCCCAACTCATGTGGGTCAGCTTTGTGAATTCTGTCCCAAGCTCTAATGAATCCATGGCGTAGTTTGTCACTGTCTTCCTGAAACTCAAAATGGAAGTGAGGAACCAGCATTTCATGAGGCCCATCTCCTCTGGCTCTTCCAAACTGACGGAGAGCTAGGCATGGATTGTAAGAGATTCCTCCTTGGATACCAATCAACGGAACATTAGGGTATTCTCCGCAACGGTCAACAACAGCTACCTCATCCAAACCTCTGAGAGTCCAGGTGATGTCATTATCAGTAAGAGACATTAACCTCCGAGCCCAACCTTTTCCTTCTTCATTCTTCAGCACTAACTTAGGAAGGTGCGAAATAAACCACCTTACTAGCAAAGGAGCACAACACCACGGAGTTCCCCGTTTTCGAGCAGTACGAGCATAGAGTTGTTGTAGAATATCTCCCAAAAGAGTGGGTACCGGATTCCGAGACATGAAGATCCTTATGACATGGATACTGATAAAGGTGTCAGGGTTGGGAAACAATACCAGACCGTAGATCAAAAGAGCCAGAATATCTTCGTACGCCTTGAAGTCCAAGTCATTCCAGAAATCATTAGCCTTGCCAACCAGAAATTTGACCAAAAAGCCCTTGACCCCATTTCTAGTTTCCCAGTTAGCTAATACCTCTTCTTTGGTCAAGGGGAGAATTGCAGCAATCTCTTCAGGCCTAGGAGTCTTTTCCAAACCAGTGAATGGAGTTTGTTCCAAGATAGGGATCCCAAGCAGGTAAGAGAATTCTTCCAGGGTAGGAACCAGCTGGAAGTCTTGAAAGGTGAAACAATGATACAGAGGATCATAAAACTGGGTCAGAACACTTATCAGTTGTTGGTCCCACTTTGCAGTGACCAAGCCAAGGAGAGAACCATGTCTGTTGATGAAGGAAGAAGTGTTTGGAATCCTACCAACCAAATCCTTGAGCAAAGTTGGTGGTTGAACAAAGTTGAGCCGGACAGTATTCCTACGCACGGGCATCATGATGTCCTACAAAACAGAGCAAAGATGAAACTCTTTTGTCTTTGAAATGGGTTAGTCCTTTATACAGGATGCATGCAATGGTATGATGGCATGATGCTATAATGAGGCACACCACAAGTATTCACATAGGCAAGCATGGTAAGGCACACAAGTCACACAAGACACCCTTAGGTTTCAGGCCAGCATGACTTTCAGGTATTACCCTCTTTTTGGTTTTGTTGGTTAGAAACCTGTCCTATCAAAAGTAACCGGGTTCTAGGGGATCTCAAATCATTGGCTACCCTCAATCAGTCATAACTCCAGCATCACAATCTTTTCTCGCGGCCAGAACCATCTCGAGAGTTTAGCCTCAATGAGTGTAGCATACTGCTACTGTCCTAATAGCCAAGTTGGTCAATTTAGGGTTCTAAGGTTGGTTGGTGTTTAATGACTCCTTAGAAGACCTATATTCTCCCCGTTGCAACACAAGGGATATAGGTACAGACTAAGATGCCACACCAACGTAGCCACTGCTTCACCCATGTCGGTCTACGCCGGACAGGTCCCTCACAGATTATGCTACCTATAAAGGGTATTTCCCAGATCCGGGTTAGGATCTATGAAACTCCGATGCAAAGCCCACAAATATAAAAGCAAACAAAGCAAACAATTGAAAACAAAGGTGATCTAAACCCTAAGGTTACTCCACTTTTAAGTTTTCCCCAGCAGAGTCGCCAGTTCTGTGATACGGTGGGAGAACTGACTTGAGGTTTTGCGTTTGTTTTCGCAAATGTTTCGGTTGAGCAAGAGTCGCCACCGACTTTTTATTTTATCCTAAGGAAAGGTTAAAAAGCACAGCAAAAACCTTTTGAGTTGTTTTCTTGGGTTCGGGGAGTAGATTATAGAAAGGGAAGGTATTAGCACCCTTTATATCCATGGTTATCCATGGGCTCTTAGTTACTTGCTTAGATCACTTGCCTTTTGTTTCCAATTGTTTTAAATGGTGCTTGTGTGTGTGGGTTTGAAAATGTTTTAAAAAGAAGCCAATGTGGTGGCAACCTTTGTAATGATCCATGTGGGGATGTATACAAAGATGTATGTCTTTTGAAAAGGTTTTCATTGGTTTTTTTGAAAGTTGTTTTGAAAGTGTAGTGATGTGTGGTTTTTGAAATAGGCAAGTGTTTTAGTTTGCAAGATTGATTCAAGTAACTAAGAGGTTATCTACTCCTAAATTTCTCAAAGTTTATTGCTATGTTTTAACCCTTTTAATAAGTTTGTTCCACCATTGTATTTGGTGGACAATCTTATGTTAGGATGTGAAAGGGACAGGCGCGGGTCATCGTTTAGGCCATAATTGCAATGGTGCCAAGTATCTTTGGGCATTTTCTTTAAGGGACTTGATCATTTGTTTTGGCAATATTTTGAAAGTGTTATCGAGGGACTATGATCATTTGATTTGTTTGTTTTGCCCAAAGAGACCTAACATACAACATGGCTCAATTTTGAAAGGCAACAAGTGGAATACCCTAGGGGGTGCAAGTGTGATTTGTGTGTCCATTTTCATGCTTGTTTGTCTTGAGATTAGGTCATAACTATTTTGTCGTTTTTTCGCATACAAACCCTAATTCTAACATGGTATAATTGGAAAGCAATAAAGTGCGAAAATAAATTTACTAAGCTATTACAAAACCAAATATGGGAAGGGGGGGTACAAATGTTCAAATGGGGATTTTGACAAGGAATTTAAACCTAAGACTATTACATCAATATTGAAATATTTTACAAGATGATTAATTTACATAGATTAAATAAAATAAGACAAATATGCAAGAATGCAAAAAGAATTTTTATATGTATGAAAAAAGAATTATTTATGTAAAATAAAAAGAAAATAAAAAGGTATTATTTTTTGGAGTATTTTCATATTTAGGGCAAAACCCTAATTTTATTAAATAAAATGTATTATTATTTAATTTAATACAAGTATTTATTTATTATGTACAAAAATAAAATAAAATGATGTATATTTATAAAAAGTATTTTTTATGTCAAATATTAATAAAAATGAAAAATATAGGTATTTTTGTATTCTAACCTATATATATATATATATATATATATATATATATATATATATATATATATATATATATATATATATATATATATATATATATATATATATATATATATATATATATATATATATATATATATATATATATATATATATATATATATATATATATATATATATATATATATATATATATATATATATATATATATATATATATATATATATATATATATATATATATATATATATATATATATATTAAGTTCTAAATATGTATTATATATAAAAATAATAATATTTAATATTTAATAAAAAAAGTATTTTTTCTATAAAATATTTTCAGAAAGTAAAACAAAAATGAAAATGTATAGAAATGCATTTGCACTATTTTTTAGTATTTTAAACAAAAATATATGTATTTATCTATTTATGTATAAACTAAAAGAAAACTAAATAAATGCCTAATAAAATCAAAAATGGTGAGAAAAAATATTTTTATATTTTTAATGTCATGAGAAAAAATAAATAAGTCAATCAAAAAAAGAAAAAGTCAAAAAGTCAAAGAAATAAGCAAAATGGGCTCAGGGGGTTCAGAAGCAATTATGTGGTGCAAAAAGAAAAGTCAACACAGGCCCAGCCCATGAAGACCTTTCTTCAACCTCCAGCCTTCTGTTTGAACAAAACGCGCGCCACTTTCTTCCATTGCAAGGTCCTGATTCCTTGAGTTTTAGCAAAAACTTCCAACATCAAAACTGTTAAGCATCTTCCCACGAATTCACACATATAAAAAACATGTTTTAACTCTCAGAAATGAGAGAGAATTTCTTCTCTCCCAATTCTTAACCTAATTTTTGTTCAAAGTTCAGACATCAAATTCTTGCAACACACATAATATAAATAAAATCTAATTATATGGGCATGTTCAGGGCAATGATTATGACATATTCTCTTCATAAACCTAAAGCTAACAATGCCTAATAAGAGAGATACGAATTCAAAAACTTACCTGTTCAGTTGAAGTTCTATCTGGCAATGGAGAAACTCTCAGTGCAAGGTGATGATTGGAAAAGCTTCCTTGAGGTCCAGGGATGCTAATCCAATGCTTACTTTGTCTTGAAAGCTTTTTAATCGAGCTAGAGCACTTCACCTGCAAGTCAGAAATGTGAAAATGGTGGAACCAGTTAGAGGGATTACAGGTCGTGTTTTTGCTTTTGGTTATCTTGCATAGGTGTTAGGGAATGCATGTGAGCTGGTTTGGGCAAGAATGCTTGAAAGGATTGAGAGTTGGAACTCAATCTGCAGAGGTTGCTCTGTTTGAGCAGTTTCAAGGTGATTCTGAGTTTTGGGAGAGATTGGAGGTAAAAGGCTCGTGCAATAGCTTGGTTTTGATGTGTGGAATGTGTTTAATAAGTTTGTCTAAGTGTTTGTAAACTGAGATGAAAGTTGGTACAAGTTATGCCATCTTACTTGAATTTGAAGCAAACAAAGGCCACTTGATCATTCTAGCCTGTACAGGCCCTCACACTATGCTGCACACATTGGCCTTGATCAGTGCAATTTGCTCACAAACTTGTGCCAAGAAGATTTGGACTGTACCACTTGGATTGCAAACTTGACATAAAGTTCTACTTTTCACAAATGGAAATAATGCTTTTTCTAGTTTAGGGTTAATTCTCCATGTAATGTCCAAAGGCTTAGAATAACAACTTGGTTCAATGGTTTTGCATTAAATTTATGAGTGTCAAAGGGTTTTAGGACCTGTAATGTAGCTTAAGCATGCTGAGATCAAAGTGCATAGTGTTATGAACATGTACATGGCCAAGAACAAAAGTGACTTTTTTCCATTTTGCAAAATTCGATTCTCCCTAACCATGAGGTTGTTTGAGAAGTTCTTGGACATTTTAGAAAGCTTGGAATGTGTAATACAATCCATCTTTGAAATGCAAATTGAAATTCCAAGTGGAAGTGTATGGAAAATGGCCTTGAAGTTAGGTAGAAAACCTTGTCAAAAAGGTCAAATTTTCACTAAGTTATGAATGGTTTAGTGCCCTTATTCAAAAATTTGTAACTTGAGATACAAGCCTCATTTGGGAAAACTTTGTGAATCAAAGTTGTAGATTATGCAACAAGCTACAACTTTCATGTTTTGACTTTTGTTTGAATCCAAATGAATCTTGGTGAAAAAGTGGGGCAAAGTTGGGAAATAAATTAGGGTTTTCCATAACTTAGAAAAATCCTAAGTTATGAAAAATTCCATTTCAAACCCTAATTTGCATTTCTTGGTTTCTTGGTGAACAAGTTTCATGATTTGGCATGTTTTGATGAAAAATGAATCTTGACTCTTGATTTTGACCAAAAAGTCAAAGTTTGACTTTTCAGTATACAGTCAAAATTGATCAATTGACTGGGAAATTCAACTGTCAATCTTGTGTACTTGGGATCTTTTGAGTTTGTTGAGCATGTCAAGATAATTCCATGGGGTCCTTGAGTCTATATGTGATCTTGGTTTGCCATTGGCTAGGTCAAACAGTCAAAAATTGCCTTTGTGCAGTCAAAACCCTAAAAATGACCATTTTGCCCTTTTGATGATCTGGTCAAATTTCTTGTGGAATTGTGATCCAAACTTGATCAAATGGTCCATATGAGTTCATAATGTTGATGTGGGTCAATTTTCATGAGATTTGACTGTCAATTGGCCACAGTTGACTTTTTCCCCAATACAACTGATTTCTAGGTCATCTGTCCAATTGACTGGGCAAAACTTGGAATCAAGACTTGAAACTTGGTATGGATAAACTTGGGAGTCCAACATGAAGCATGAAAGTCATCTTAGGCATTTTAGGTCAAAACATCTTTGTTCAACCACAAACCCTAATTTGGGTTAACAGTGCAAGGAGAAGTCTTGTGCAGAGGAAACCCTAACTGGATCTTGATCTTCAAAGGTCTTGTGATGAGAAAGTGTTGAGGAAATGGGAGGGAAAATTTTGGGGTACAACACCCAGCTTTGTGGATCCACGGGCGACCCAACAAACAAGAATAAGATGGCCGAATATCCATCACATAAAATGTAGATGCGAATATATGAGAACCAACCTTAACTGGAATATCCACTTCTCCATGTACCATCCTCTTGGACCCATCAAAGGCCCTAACCATAATGTTGCTTGGCTTCAGCACCAACCCTTCACAGTCTAACCGGTCTAACGCTTTCTTGGGTAAAACGTTCAACAAGGACCCAGTATCCACCAGCATATGAGCTAGAGTAGTGCCTTTACATTTGATCGAAACATGCAGAGCATCATTGTGATTCTTCCCCTTGGCAGTCAAATCTGCATTGAAGAAACCCAACCCGTTATCAGCAGTCAAACTAGCCACACAGTCTTTGAACTGGTCAGCAGATGTCTCCTGCGGCACATGCGCAGTTTTCAGGAAAGCAATCAGAGCCTTAGCATGGGCCTCTGAGCACAGCAATAAAGACAACATAGGAATCTTTGACGGGGTTTACCCCAGCTGTTCGACTATGTTGTAGTCGCTTTTCTTGATGATATTTAAAATTTCTTCTATCTCCTGTCTAAAGGCTTCAACAGTGATCTTCTTCGGTGTCTCCATCTGGGCAGGCTCACCGATGATCCCTTTGCCCCGAGTGTCAGATGACTCGGCAACAGGGGTAAGGATTGGAACATGAACAGGAACAATAGCAGGCGTACTGGCAGGTGAAATAACAACAAGCTTCTGAACAATTGGTGGGGAGATCTCATGGGAGAAAAGTCTTCCGCTTCGAGTGACTTTACTAGATCCAACAATATTACTGACGTCAGTATCAGCCTCTTCACCCTTCAAATCTTGTTTAATCCCATGATAATACACGTCAGCCCCATAGTGCCACGGGACAGCCTTATCTGATGTGTAAGGGATAGGTCCAGGAATGATAATGATCAAAGGAGCAATCCTCGGAACAGATGTAATTCTAACAGGCTTTCTCGAGGAAGCCTTGGAAGAATTGGCGGAAATGGTGATTATAGAAATGTCTTCAAAAGGAATCAATGGAACCAAAGTTTTCTCAAACAAAATTTCTTTGTTATCCATCAGGCGTTGGACACCTGACTTCAATAGATGGAAACCAGTAGGTAGGGCGGAACACAGATGGAAACCTTCACCACAACCCGGAAATAAACTGGCTAACAGAAGGTTCTTCTTAACAGTCATCAATGGAGTAGAAATGTCTTTTACAAAAGTCACAAATGAGTCATCATCTATAGCATTCACTCCATGCTTGGGCATAGGAGCAGTCATAACATTAGACTTTTCCAGCGCTTCGAACTCAATCTCCTTAGCATCAATCAGATCTTGCACTTTACTCTTTAAAGCCCAACAATTATTGGTATCATGCCCTGGGCTATCAGAGTGATAAGCACAACAGGCGTTCAGATTATATAGCGGCTATGTGGTGTTGGGATTCTTTGGAGCCTCCTTTAGAATCACCAAGTTGGTCTTTAGCAACTGCGGCAAAATCTGAGACAATGTCATACTGAGCCGAGTGAATTGTCTCTACGGCCTCTCTGCTCTTGGCTGATTATTGCGTTGAGGGGCAACAACAGGTCTTGATATAACCACCGCATTAACCGCTTGGCAGCGCTCAGGTCGGTTATGGCTCCTTGAGCTATAAACTGCACTGGACTCCTTCTTGAAAGGCTTCTTCTTGGTACTTGACGAAGCACCTTTCTGTATTTTGCCGCTCTTGATACCAGTTTCAACTCTCCCTAGTCATTATTAATTCGGTGAACCCAGACGAGGAACTTCCGATCAAATGGTTGAAATACGGACCAGACAAGGTCCCCAGAAACATATCCACCAACTCCCTATCAGCTAGAGGGGGTTGGACTCTACCAGCAAGATCTCTCCACTTTTGAGCGTAATCTTTAAAACCTTCGCTCTCACCCATAGACATACCCTGAAGTTGGGTATGCATGGGAGCAAGGTCGGCATTATATTGGTACTGCTTGTAAAAAGCAGCAGCAAGGTCCTCCCAATTACAGACACTAGCTCCTTCTAGCTGATAGAACCACTCAAGTTGAGTCTCCGAAAGACTATCTTGAAAGAAATGGATCCAGATATTCTTATCAGCAGTATACGGTTGCATCTTTCTAACATACGAGCGGAGGTGTATCTTTGGGTAGGAGACCCCGTCGTATTTGGCAAAGACATGTGCTTTAAACTTGTGGGGGATCACCACCCCAGATGCCAAACCCAAATCTCCAAAGTCCAGTCCAGGGACCTTTTGGATCTCCATTGCGCTTAACTGGTCTTCAAGTTGCTTATACCTGTCCCTAGCCGGAGGATACTGGTCTTCATCAAAGTCAGTCTCATTATCGGAAACCACAGGGCTAGGAGCCCTCCTTTCTTCTTGATTCTCTCCCCCTCCAGATGAGTGAGACAAATCAACTTCTTCTCGCAACCTGTTCCCAAACCTGTGACCCATGTTTAGGAGGACCGTCTTCTTCTTCTTCTTCTTCTTCTTCTTCTTATCCTTAAAGATAAGAGTCTTCAGATCTTTCTGCCCCTTGGCCAGGTTCATGAACATTTCCTGGAACTGAGCATTTTGAGCTTGAAGAGCCTTGATGGCTTGATCAATTGATGTTTCAGAAGACATGATTGAGCTGAAATAAATAGCGAAGAAGATAAGAGACCTGTAAGGGTACCTGTAATGAGGTGCATGAGAATGAAATGCGTATGATATGATTTCAAAGACTTTAGGGAGATTCAAATTCATAAACCAAAATGAAACACACTTTTATTAGATTAAAAACTTGAAGCAATGTGTGACAAATGCCTTTAAGGCGTTACAAGAGAAAAACTGAAAAGTAAATCAAAACTAGCAATAACAAAAGACATCAGCGCTCCCATGGTCGTTTTTTGTTGGTACTGACATAATCTTTGAGGACCTTCTCATTCTCCAGTTGCCTTGTAAGCTTTAGGATCTTCCGTTCTTATTCATGATACTTTTCTCTGTAAGTATCCCGTTCTTCTCTCAACTGGATCCAAGACCTCTTTAATTCCCCAATGTCAGTAGGCATGTATGGATGGTGGACAGTATGAGGAACCCCTTCTTTATCAGTACTCTCAATAATTACCAGTAAGACAACTTCGTATGGAATCTCCAATTTTTGAGCACGGGCTCGAACCCACGGGAGATACGGTTCCATCGGAAGAGAGGTCTTTATTCCTAGCTCATGCGGATCAAACCTGTGCACCCTGTTCCAAGTTCATATGAATCTACGGCGATGTCCCTCGACATCCCCCATGAAGTCAAAGACAATGTCCGGAAGCAGCAACTCATGAGGTCCGTCCCTCCTAGCTCGCCCAAACTGTCGTAAGGCCAAACAAGGATTATAGATGATCCCTCCTCTAATTCCAAGTAGTGGAACATTGGGGTATTCCCCATAACGATCAATAACAGCTACTTCTTCCATGTCTTTAGTGCTCCAGATAATGTCCGTGTGAGCAAGGGACATGATCCTATAGGCCCAACCCATGTGTGATACGGTGGGAGAACTGACTTGAGGTTTCGCGTTTGTGTTCGTAAATGTTTCGGTTTAGCAAGAGTCGCCACCGACTTTTTATTTTATCCTAAGGAAAGGTCAAAAAGCACAGGAAAGACCTTTGAGATGTTTTCTTGGGTTCGGGGAGTAGATTATAGAAAGGGAAGGTATTAGCATCCTTTCTATCCATGGTTATCCATGGGCTCTTAGTTACTTGTTTAGATCACTTGCTTTACTTTTCAATTGTTTGAAATGGTGCTCTTCAATTGTTTGAAATGGTGCTTTGTGTGTGATTTGGAAAGAAGTTTTGAAAAGAGGCCATCGTTGTGGCAACCTTTGTAATGATTCTTGTATGAATGTAAACAAAGGTGTTTTTGTTTTTGAAAGGTTTTCAATGTTTGAAAGTAGGGTTTTGAAATTGTGTTTGGGCCAGGGGGTGTGAAACTGAAAACAAAGGTGTTAGAAGCAAAAAGCCAAGCCCAGCCCATCAGCTTCATCTTCTTCCTCCAGATTTTTTTGTTTTGAAAACACGTGCCTGTTATACACAAACTCGTATCTCCTGCATTTGTGATCTTTTGACAAAACTTAAAACATGAAACTTGTAGAGCATCAAACCACGATTCTAACCATATAAAAAACTTAATCTAACTCTCAAATACCAGAGAGAATTTCTCTGGCCCTAATTTCTAACCTAGTTTTTTCAGAAAGTTCATGGATGAAATTCTCTTAGCATGTTTAATATAAATGAAAACTAAGCATATATATGGTTTCAGGGCAATGAGTACTACATCTTTCATTCATAAACCTAAGGCTAAATGTTCCCAAATAGAGAGATAGAAGTTCATTAAAAAACCTGTTTCAGTTGGATTCGAGTTGGACAATACAACAACTTTCAGTGAGGCCTGAGGTTCTTTTGAGCTTGCTTGATGTTCCCTGAACCTTTCCCAATGTTTAGTTTGTTTTGAAATGGCCTGAATCAACCTCTAGAAGTCAACCTTCATAAGCTTGAAACATAAATGGTGAACACTATAAATGGAGTTACAGTTGGCAATGGAGGTTTGGGACAGCTTGAGTGAGTTGAATGGAAGGTGTTTGAAGTGGAAAGGAGCAAAACACACGAGCAACCTGAGCTATGGCACTCAAGTTGCAGCAACTGCCCTGTTTTGCAAGCTTTTGATGTTTTGGTGTTCAAGGATGTTTGAGGGATGATTGGCTCGTGTTTCTGGCTTACAAGGATGTGTAAAACTTGTTTGAAACCTTGCCTTAAGTTGAATATATCAGATGTGTGTTATGGACTTTTGGCAAGTTGACTTGTTTTGAAAGAAAAGTGTGAAGTGAAATGAGATAGGCCTGTACAGGCTATCTCCAAGCATGCACAAGTTCCTTGTACCTTTGCCTGAGTTTGTAGGACTTGTTTGCTGCAAAGAAAGTCCAAGGCTCAAGAAAATGCAATTTGACATAAAGTTGCCTTTATGAAAATGGAAGTGCCATCTTTATGCCCAAAATGGAATTATTCATTGTGCCAAGCTCTAATGATCAGAATAACAACAATGTCCAATGTATTTGAATTTAATTTTTGAGTGTAAATTGGTTTAGATACCTGTAATCAAGTACAAAGCTAGTTTGGTCAGATTTTGCAAGTTGTATGAACTTGTTTTGGCCATGGTTACAAAGTGAATTTTTGCCAACTTCAAGCATTCGATTCTCCCTAACCACAAATGTGTTTGAGGAGTTCTTGAACAATTTGGAAAGCTTGAAAAATGTATTATAATCCATCTTTGAAATGAAACTTAAGACTCCAAGTGGAACTATGTGAAAAATGGCCAAGAAGATGAGTCGAAATCCTGCCTAAACTAGGGCAAAATTTCTCTAAGTTAAAAGTTTTAGGGACCCTTGTTCCAAAAATCATAACTTGAAATCCAAGCTTCTTTTGAGAAAACTTTGTGAATCAAAGTTGTAGAATTTGTGATGGAATACAACTTTAATGTTTTAAGTTTTATTTGAATCCATTTTCATCTTGATGAAAATGTGGGACAAAGTTAGGAAAAATTAAGAAAATTTCATAACTTAGAAAAATTCTAAGTTATGAAATTTTTTCAATTTCAAACCCTAATTTGCAATTTTGGGTTTCTTGATGAACAAGTTTCATAATTTGACATATCTTGATGAAAAATGACCCTTGGCAATTGATTTTGACCAAAAAGTCAAAGTTTGACTTTTCAGTGTACAGTCAAATTTTGATCAGTTGACTGAAAAATTCATCTGTCAATCCTATGCATTTGAGATCTTTTGAACTTGTTGAATAGGTCAAGATAGTTTCATTGAGTACTTGAGTCCATGGTTGAACTTGATTTGCCATTGGATAGGTCAAACAATCAAAAATTTCCTTTGCAGAGTCAAAACCCTAAAAATGACCATTTTGCCCTTTTGGTGATCTGATCAAATTTCTTGTGGAATTATGGTCCAAACTTGATCAAATGGTTCATATAAGCTCATAATGTTGATGTGGGTCAAAATTCATAAGGTTTGACTGTAAATTGGCCACAGTTGACTTCTTCCCTAGTACAGTTGATTTCTAGGTCAACTGTCCAATTGATTGGGCAAAAATTTGATTCAAGGCTTGAAACTTGGTATGGGCAAACTTATGAGTCCAACATGGAGTATGAAAGTAAATTTGGGCAATGAAGGTCCAAAAATCCATGTGCAAACTCAAACCCTAATTTAGGTCAACAGTGCAAGGAGGTGTCTTGAGTAGAGCAAACCCTAGCTTGATCCTGAGTTCCAAGAGTCTTGTGATGAGAAATGTTGATAAAATGAGAGGGAAAATTTTGGGGTACAACACCATGCCTTTCTTGTTCTTCAAAACAGATTTGGGGAGGTGAGAAATAAACCACCTCGCCAGCAATGGTGCACAACACATAAGGGTTCCCCGTTTCCGAGCAGTACGGGCAAAAAGAGCATGCAGAATATCTCCTAAGAGAATGGGCACCGGATTACGGGACATGAAAATCTTGACTGTGTTCACATCGACGAAAGAATCTGAGTTAGGGAACAAAACCAATCCATAAATGAGAAGTTCCAGGATATCTTCGAATGCTTGAAATTCAAAACTGTCCCAAAACTGTTGAGCCTGATCAATCAAGAAAATAGCCAAGAAGCCTTTTACCCCACTCCGGGTCTCCCAGTTAGACATTACATCGGCCTTTGTCAGATGTAGGGCTGTAGCAACATCCTCTGGCCTAAGAGCTATCTCCCAACCTATAAAGGGTGCCTGTTCTAGAATAGAGATGCCAAGTAGATCCGAGAACTCTTCCAAAGTAGGGACCAACTGATAGTCTGGAAATGTGAAGCAGTGGTGCAATGGATCAAAGAACTGGAACAAGAGACTCATCATTTGCTCATCCATCTTAGAAGTGACCAAACCAAGGAGGTGACCATGTCTTCCGACAAAGGAAGAAGTATCAGGGACCTTTGAAACCAAATCTCTAAGCTGAACAGGGATTTGTACGAAGTTGATCCGAATAGTGTTTCTACGCATAGATGCCATGATCTGCAAAATAGTATAAAGATGAATCCGCTCGGTCTTTGAAATGGGTTAGTTTAATGAAATATGCATGCAATGTCATGATGCATGATGTCATGATAGAAACACATCACAAGTATTCACAAATAGAAAACATGGTAAGGGCACATAAGTCACACAATAGCCCTTAGATTTCAGGCTGGCATGGAGTTTAGGTATTACCCTCTTTCAGTTTAGTTGGTTCAACATGTCCTAGTAATACTAACCAGGTTCTAGAGGATCTCAATATCACTGACCACCCTCGATCGGTCATAATTCCAGTTTAGCAACCTTTTCTTGCAGCCGGAATCATCGCAAGAGTTTGGTCTCAATGAGTGTAGCATACTGCTAATTTTCTATGGCCAAGTTGGTCAATTATAGGTTCTAAGGTCAATTGGTGCTTAATGACCCCTTAGCAGCCCCATATTCTCCTTGTTCCTCCACAAGGGATATCGGTACAAACTAAAGTGTCACACCAACGTAGCTACTGCTTCAACCGTATCGGTCTACACCGTACAATTCCCTCACAGTCTATTGCTACTTACCTAAAAGGTATCCCCCAGATCTGGGTTAGGATCTATAGTAACTCCGATTCAAACCCACAAAGATAAAGCATACAAATCAAGCAATTGAAAACATTATGATGAACTATTCCTAAGGTACACCCCACTTATTCAATCCCCAGCAGAGTCGCCAGTTCTGTGATACGGTGGAAGAACTGATTATTTTTGGAATGCTGGTTTACGTTTTGTTTTTGCAAAATGTCGCGGTAAGCAAGAGTCACCACCATCTTTTATTTTATCCAACAAGGAAAGGAAAAAAGCACAGAAAAATTCCTTTTTCGAGATATTTTTGAGTATGGGGGGTAGATTATAGAAAGGGAAGGTATTAGCACCCTTTCTATCCGTAGTATCTACGGGCTCTTAGGTACTTTCTCATCATTTTCAAAATTGTTTTCTTTGTGTTTGTGGGTTTTGAAATTTTTTTGTTTTAACTTCGATTTAACTCTTGCGTCTGTCTTCAAGAGTGTAATGAAGTGTTTTTGAAAACTTGTTTGTAAAAGAGTGTAAGTGTGAAAAAAAGTTTTGTTTTGGATGAGCAAGTATCTAAGAACTAATCTACCTACTCGAAAAAAGAATCGTTCTATGCTTGTTTCCTTTAGACAATGCTAGTCCACTATTAGTGAGTAGGTAGCACCGTCGTTGGATTTGGAAGGTCAATTCGAAAGAGGGACATACAGTTACTAAAGCAATGTTAGGATGTCTTAGTGGTAACTCTAATGTCTTAGATCATTTATCCGAGGCAACGATATCCGAGGCAACCTTTTCGAGGCAACTTATGATCTTTTAGACAAGAGGGCGATCTCTAAAACAACCTATACTCTATGACAGTTACCGAAGGCAACCAAGTGGGGTATACCCTAGGAGTGCGCATGTGCGAGTGTGTTGATTTCAGTTATTTTTATCTTTGCACAATTAAGGGTGATCTAACTGTTTTAAATTTAGTCATTCATTCTTGTCATGCAAACCCTATTATCAAACATCTAACAATTGAATATTTGCATAAATTAAAGGGCGGAATTTAAACTAAACTATTACAAGGCGTCGGGTATTTACATTGCCCAAAATAAACCCTTTGAAATTTAAAAGCGGTAAAAATAAATAAATGTCCTAATTTAATTATTACAAACCGGGAGCAGATACAATAATTGGGTAAAGGAAAATAAAGCGTGCGAGAAGATTAGATCGAATGCGAAAACTAGGGTTTTGACCCTCCTAATTAAAATAAAATGTTTTTTTGTTGTTTTTATTTTTTAAGAAAAGAAATTAATTCCTAAAATTAAATGCTAAAATAATTAGTTATTAAATTAATTAATGAAAAATAATTAAGACCTATTTTTCGATTTTTGTTATTTTAGGAAAGAAATAAAATAATAAAATAAATAATAAAACCTATTGATTTTAATTATTTGCAAAAATAAATTAAAATTATCTAACATTAATAACCTAATTAATATAATTAATATTTATTGATGAAAAATAATAATTCTGATTTTAATTGGATAAAAAAAATATTTTTGGTGATTTTTGATAAAAAAATAAATTATTTTATTGGTTAGTAAATAAATAAAAATAATTAAGTGAAATATAAACAAAATATAAAAGAGATAGATGGGCTTGAAATTGGGGGGTGTGCCTAGCAAGAATCTGGGCCTAATGATGCTGATCCACATTGACTTTTTTGATCCTATAAGTTGCGTTTGACTGGCTTGTGGTGCACTCCCAATGGTGGCCACCAGATCTGGCTATCTGGCCATCTGACGCGTTGATGAGGAAGGAGTATGGTGGGCATCCTGACTTGCATGCATATTGGATCTCCTGAAATAAAATATGAAAATGGCAAATGTTGGAGGCAGGGATTGAACCCCTGACCTCCAGCCTTCCAAGACCTTAATGCTTAGCTGGCTTCTGCTGGGACGTTTGTTTTCATTTGTTAATTAATCAAACATTGAAAGTAATATGTAAAACAAAAGAATATTGGAAAACAAATAAAAAATGCACGCAATAATTTGAATTGGTGAATCAGATGGATCCACATATTCGTCTTCCTCCCTGTACTGTGGCTAAAGGTTTGAAACCCTATACCCACGGACAATGTCCGTTGCTATGCCCCTGTCCACTCTCAAAATCTCGTACAAGCAATGTAAACGACCACCAAGGCCATGGTTAGAACCGTCTCCTTCTTCTGAACACAACCGTACCATTCATGAAGGCTAATTGTCCCTGAAAATAAAAACCCTAAAACCAAATCCGAAACCCTAACAATGGTGGATTTCGTTACAGACCATATAAATGAAATTGAATAATGCCAAAAGTTTGCAAATGCTCTATAGGTTAAGAATATGTCATCAATTCATGTTAACAATGCCTAAGTTACAAGATGCAAATTCAAGAACAAGGGTGTTGTACCCCAAAATTTGCCCTCCCATATTTCTCAAGACATGTCAAGAATAATCTCCAAGTTGCTCAAGATTGGCTCAAGGGTTGGACAGTCAAGTCACCTCCTAAGGCAGTCAATTCAAAATTAGGGTTTTGTGTTGCATCAAGGTCCTCACATCCAAATGGCCTAAAGTTCTTCCCAATGTCTTAATATGTTCTTAAGTTCATCCATGTCAAATTTCAAGCCTTGCAGAGGAAGTTTGGTCAGTCAATTGCTCAAGAGGTCCAAAAATCGACTGTGCTAGGGCAAAAGTTAACTGTGACCCAAATACAGTCAAACCTCAAGATTTTTTGTCAACATTATCATTTTGAAGGATAATTCATCATTTGATCAAGGGTTGATCATGATTCATCAAGGATTGCTCAAGATTCATCAAGATTCAAAAGTTGCTAAATTAGGGTTTTATAGGAAAAGTCAACTCAACTTTGACCAAGCATAGATTTCTCATACTTTATGAGAAATGACCCATACAAATCTCATTTTTAAGAGGATTAAATTTCCTAAAATCCATCTTCACACCCAAAGATCAAGAAATGCACTCACAAAAATTTGCAAATTTGGACATTATAGGTCATTTTTGAAAGTCAACAAAAATACCTTTTTAGCCAAAGCTTATAACTTGAGGATGGAAAATAAAAATGATATGAGACCAAAAGGGTTGATTATAGGACATCTCAAGGTTTCTTAAAAGTCCAAGAACACCTCCAAAAGTTCAAAATTGAAGAAGTTATGCATTGTTGAAGTTGGGCATTTTCCCAAATTTGGCAAAAGTCAACTATCCTCAAAACTCCAATTTTTGACAAAAGGGCCCACTTTTTTCCACTTGATTTAGTATTGTCATGCCACACACGTGTCCCATATTTGATTTCATGGACATTCATCTATTTTTCTATTTTATTTCATTTTTATTGATTTAATTCATTATTAATCAATATTAAATCAAATAAAATTTAAAATTGATGTAACAAGATTTGTTGTGGTCATTACAGCTTGCAAGTATCATATAACACCTAGTCAATTTGTATCAAGGCTCATTTAAGCATAAAAAATCAGATTTGGCCTATTTTTGGAAGTTTGATAATGGTGATCAAAACCAAATCATGAATCTTCAATGCACTTGATTTGAGACCAAAAGACCAACCCTAATTCACTCTATAACACTCACACAAGCAAGCCAGACCAAGAACACGCACAAAAGGCTCTGCAGAAATGGCCATACCAAGTTTGTGAAAAACCTTGAAAAGTGGAGATCGAATTTTAGTTTAGAGGCATCTTCCAACCAAAAGCTCAACACAGCTCTCTTCCCTGACATCTCCTGAAACTGTAGCAATCAAAACCAGTCCTTTAGACGCCACCAATTGAACTGTAAGTCTCCATGAATCTTGCTCTGAACATGATATCATGAAACCACTTCTTTGCATCCTCTTGCCAATATTTTTGTATAATCATGCTTGCCTTTAAATTTCCATTCGTTCTGCATCATTCAATTGCTTTTTTGTAGCCTATAACTCCCTACCCAAACCTAGGGTTTTGGAGGTTTCCATTTGGGGTTTCGTTTTACAGGGACAATTAGGATGAATCTTGGCCGTGGTTGAACTCAGTGGAAAGAGACGAAGCAACCCTTGGTCTTAGAATTGATTTTTACAGCCTAGGGTGGATTTTAGAAGTAAGCCATGGATTTTGATGCGGAATCAAATCCGCAGGAAAAAAACACAGGGTTTGTGGAAGAAGATGAAGACGTGGCTTGTCTTCATTGGACCATTCAAATCAATTTAGCGCGTTTTTATTTATTTTCAGTATATTGCTTGCTTTACCAATATAATATTATCTATCCATTCCATTAACGAATGAAGCAGTTTGGTTGAGTGGATGGAGCGCTGGCATGTGAGCATTGGGACCTGGGTTCGAATCCCAGGTCCCCCAAAATTTTATTTGCAATTTTATTTCAGGCAATTCTATGCAGAATCCCAAGCGTGGTCCACCCTATTCCTCCAGATCTCAAACGCCAAGTGGCCTGCAAATCAAATCCAAGGGCAAAGATTGAGTGACCATCCTGCACTCTAGTCAAACGCACCATGGGGAATTGGAAAAGTCAGCCCAGGCCAGCGCCTGTTGGGCCTCTGAAATTGAAATCATGCCTCCTCTTGGGCCCAGCACCCCCCTATGGGTTTATTTCTTTTCCATTTTTATATTTCTTTCATTTAATTATTTTTTATAATTATTATTTATGTCATTAACAAATTAATAATTTTTCTTAATAAAATCAAAAAACCATAAAAATATTATTTTTATTAATTTCATTATTTTTTTAAATAAATAATTTAATTGACTTAGTTTTTTTTTATTAGGTATAATTTTAACCTTTTTTGCAATAAATTAAAATTAATTAGAATATTAGGTTTTAATAATCTTGACCATTTTCATTTCTTTAAATAATAAAAAAAAACCAAAAATATTTTCTATTTAGTCAATTAATTAACTTAGACTTAATTTTCATTTAATTTAAAATAACAAAAATACGCTTTATTTAACAAAAAGGGTCAAAACCCTAAAAGCACTCCGATTTAATTTTCTCGCGCGCGAATAATTTTTTATCCATATTTCAATAATGTAACTGCTCCGGGAATGTAATAGTTTTTAACTTAGGACTTTATTTATTTATTTATCTCTTTTATTTACTTTTCGCAATTTAATTTTAAAAGGGTTTGTCTTTGGCGATGTAAATACCCGACGCCTTGTAATAGCTTCGATTTAATTTCCGCAATTTAAATTTCCGCAACCATTAACTGTTAGATGTTTGAATAATAGGCAATGCATGACAAGATCAATTTTAATTTAAAATCAACAGTAGCTCACCATAACATGTACAAAGATAATATAACCGAAAAACAATACACTCGCACATGCCACTCTTAGGGTACACCTCACTTGGTTGCCTCGAACGTGGTCATTGAGTATAGGAAGTTTTAGAGGTCGCCCTCTTGTCAAAGATCATAGTTGCCTCGAAACGGTTTCCTCGGAAAAATGATCTAGGATATTAGGGTTACCGCTAATGCGTCCTAACATTGCTTTAGTGACCACACGTCCCTTAATCGAATTGACCCGAAAACTCCAACGACGGTGCTACCTACTCCTCAATAGTGGGATAACATTGTCTAATGGACACTTGCACAGTTTAATTCCTTTTTGAGTAGGTAGATGTTCTTAAGTACTTGTTCTTTTCTAAAAAACAAAACAAAACTTTTTGCACTTACACCCCTTTCAAACAAAAACTCTTTTCAAACCCACAATCACAACGAAAAGCAAACTTTTGAAAACATAATGAGCAAGTACCTAAGAGCCCGTGGATAACCACGAATAGAAAGGGTGCTAACACCTTCCCTTTCTATAATCTACCTCCCGAACCCGAGAAATATCTCAAAAAGGAATTTTTCTGTGCTTTTGTCCTTTCCTTGTTGGATAAAATAAAAGACGGTGGAGACTCTTGCTTACTGCGACATTTTGCAAAAACAAACGCAAACGCGAACCAGCATTCCGAGAACAGTCAGTTCTATTCCCACCGATCACAGAACTGGCGACTCTGCTGGGGATAGATTTAAGTGAGGTGTACCTTAGGATTAGATCACTATGTTTTCAATTATATGCTTTGTATGTTTAATTTTGTGGACTTGTATCAGAGTTCTATAGATCCTAACCCGGATCTGGGGATACCCTTTAGGTAAGTAGCAATAAACTGTGAGGGATCTGTCCAGCGTAGACCGACACGGATGAAGCAGTAGCTACGTTGGTGTGGCACCTTGGTCTGTACCGATATCCCTTGTGTTGGAACGAGGAGAATATGGGTCTTCTAAGGAGTCATTAAGCACCAACTGACCTTAGAACCTTAAATTGACCAACTTGGCCATAGAACAGTAGCAGTATGCTACACTCATTGAGACTAAACTCTCGCGATGATTCCGGCCGCATAAAAATGTTGCTAAACTGGAATTATGACCGATTGAGGGTAGTCAGTGATATTGAGATCCTCTAGAACCCGGTTACTATTTTTAGGACAGGTCTTAACCAACTGAAACTGAAAGAGGGTAGTACCTAAACTCCATGCTAGCCTGAAATCTAAGGGCTCTCAGTGTGACTTGTGTGCCTTTACCATGTTGGCTTTTTGTGGATACTTGTGATGTGCCTTTATCATGACATCATGACATCATAACATTGCATACATTTTGCATAAGGACTAACCTATTTCAAAGACAAGAGGGTTTCATCTTTGCTCTGTTTTGTAAGTCATCATGATGCCCATGCGTAGGAATACTATCCGGATCAACTTTGTCCAAGTACTTACCCTGCTTAAAGATTTGGTTGTCAGGATTCCAGACACTACTTCCTTCATTAGAAGGCATGGTTCTCTTCTCAGTTTGGTCACTTCAAAGTTGGACGAACAAATGATGAGTGTCCTGGTCCAGTTTTATGATCTGCTATACCATTGCTTCACCTTTCAAGACTTCCAGCTGGTTCCTACCCTGGAAGAGTTCTCTGAGCTTCTTGGTATCTCTATTTTGGAGCAGACTCCATTTACTGGTTGGGAAAAGACTCTTAAGCCCGAAGAAATTGCTGCAGCCCTTCACTTGACCAAGGAGGAGGTAATGGCTAACTGGGAGACTAGAAGTGGATCTAAGGGTTTTCTGGCTAAGTTTTTGGTTGACAAAGCTAATTACTTCTGGGACAGCTTAGACTTCAAGGCGTACGAGGACATTCTGGCTCTCTTGATTTATGGTCTGGTATTGTTTCCGAATCCTGACACTTTTGTTGATATTAATGCCATCAAGATCTTCATCTCTCAGAATCCGGTACCCACTCTCTTGGGTGATATGCTTCATCAGCTCTATGCTCGTACTGCCTGAAAGCGGGGAACTTTGATGTGCTGTGTTCCTTTATTGTCGAGGTGGTTTATTTCGCACCTCCCTAAGTCCGTGCCGAAAAACAAAGAAGGAATGGGCTGGGCTTATAGGGTGATGTCTCTTTCTAATGATGACATTATCTGGACTCTCAAAGGTATGGATGAGGTGACTGTCATTGATCGTTGTGGAGAGTATCCAAATGTTCCATTGATCGGACTCCACGGGGGGATTTCTTACAACCATGCTTAGATCTCCATCAGTTTGGAAGATCCAGAAGAGAAGGGCCTCATGAGATGTTGATGCCTCATATCATCTTTGATTTTCAGGGAGATAGCGACGAGCTTGTAGCGATAAAAAATGTAGCGGGGTAAATCGGAGATCGAATTATTGATTAATTTGTCTCGCAAAAGCAAGAGTCGCCACCGCGCTTTATTGTTTCCAAGGGAAAAGGGGAAAGAGCGAAATAAAACCCTAAATATGCAATGTAAATAATACTTTTTAAAAGTAATAAAAATACAAGGCGTTTTTGAAAAAAAAGATCTATGGTTCGGGGGTTGGTTATACAATGGGAAGGTATTAGCACCCAATGTATCTATAGTACTCTATAGGAACCTTTTGAAATATCTGTTTATTAAAATTGATCGTTTGATTAAAAATAAATTGTTTTGGCTGAAAAGGGGTACGGACGGGTTTTTGAAGATACGACGACCTAATGTCGAAGTTTTTGCTTAAAAGGTATGAGTTTTGAAAAGATCGGATATTTGAGGAAAAATTATCCTAAGTTTTAATGAAATGCGAATGTTCGCGCGATTAGACTTGAGGACATGAAGTCGACAAATTTAATCGTTTTTCCCTTGGATTTAGAAGTAAACAGAATAAACAAGTAAATATGAAATAATTAAACAGAAAAATTATGCGGATAATGATTAAATAACAACACTTAAATAAATGACTAAATGGTGTAAATATGCATTTTTGGATTTTTGTTTAATACTAATGAAAAGAAAATGTTTTAATAGTTTTCATTTTTTACGCATTTTTAATATGGATAAAAGTAATGAGAATTAATTAAAAAAATAAGAATGTTTTTTAAGTTTTAATTTTCTATTTTTTATATATTTTTTAGAGTTCTATATGAGGCATTATTTTTAAAGAATTATTAAATAATAAAACTAAATGAATACTTAAAGGATTACTAACTTAAACCTAATTAAAAAAGGGAATATTTAAAATTACCAAATAAACCTAAAATTAAACTTAATAAACAAAAGGTAAAATGATTAAAATGTTTTAATTAAATTACATCTATTTGATTAAATTACTAATTACTAAATTAATAAAATTCTAAAAAAGAAAGAAATAAAAGAAAACAAAAGAAAGAAGTATTAAAGAAATAAAAGGGTGGATAAAAGAGTTATGGGCCAAGAGGGTTTTAAAGGGTCTGAATCAAAAACAGAAATATGGGGGGTGTGAATGGGATTCTCTTGGGTTTAGGCAGTTAAGTCCAATATGTTTCATAATTTGTTTCAAGGTTAAACATGTTTTGATTGAATTAGGGTTAAACGTTGCTTAGGTTTACAGAACGGCGCTCACTTTGCTCGTCTTCTTCATTCGCGTTCTTCTACGTTCGCGTTCTGCTTCGTCTGAGTTCTCCTTCGTCCCAAAGGCTACCGGTATTCTCCATCTCCCTCTTCCCTCCAGCAAAGCATACGGCGATGGATTCACGGTACGATTGTTTTTCGATTTCGTTAAGGCTTTATTACAATTGCATGTTGCGATCTATGTTCATTTCTGATTCTTATTCTTATTGCAATGATTATTTGAGGTATTGAAAGAGAAGAAGGATAAAAGTTACCCTTGGAGACGGAGGAGAGAGGTTGGAGCGTGCGTAGGAGGCCGGACGGCAAGGAAAACGGCGGAGGCGCGCTTGGAGACCCTGGTATTTCGTTCTTATGCTCTTAGGGTTTTATGACAATTTGAAACCCCTTTTTGCGTGATGTCTCTTCTTCTTCTTCCTTGTGATTCTGTTGTCCTTTTTAATGGCTTATGAAGGATACTGAGGCCCTTGACGCTTTGAATATGCTAGTGTTGAAATACTATTTTGACTGGCTTGCCTATGTTGATGCTGGACTGTTTCTTTCTTCTTCTCGCTACTGTTGCTTTCCGTTGCTTTTTTGTTGGCCAGTGATGATATAATCTGAGGCCTGATGGTATGCTTGGGTTTGGTTTTTTGGGCGTGTATGGTTGGTTTATGGCTTTGCTGGTTTTTGTTAGGCTGGACAGCAGGTCTTATGGTTTTGAAATGGTTTAAGGTTGATAGAAACTGGTTTGTGGTTTATGTTGATAGCAGGTTGAGGGTTTTGATAATGGTTATGTATGGTACTGGTTTTTTTTGGTATTATGCAGTTGGAATGGTTTATGTTGTAGTATTTTTTGAGTTTTTGAACGCCTAGGCAAGTTGAACTCTCTTGTTTTTGAAAGGGGTTTTCTTGTTATGTTATACAGTTTTGCTTGGCATCTTTTATGGCTCAGGTTTGAATACTTTTATTATATTCTGCCTTCTGCACATCTGCTTCATACAGTTTGTTTGTATTCTAATTTCATGCTTCTTTCCTCTTACTGTGTTACTGCTGTAGTTTTGTAACTCCTTCTGCCTAAACCAAAACTTGTAAAACCATATTTCAATCTCTCTTCTCTCTCTTAAGTACCATTTGATATCAAAATGATGTGTACTTTATTTGGTTCTGAAAAAGCAGGTTGGAAGATGATGAGAAAAATGGAAAATATACTTGCTTGCATATATTGATTTGAACTGCATATTTCTTTTGACTTGCAATGTAACAGTAGGAGCCTATTTGTTTTGGCCTCTTCCTATGTGCATGGAAAGGTTTACGTTGGCTTTGTCTTACAAATGCATATGCTGTTTTGTTTTATGCATTTTATGTTGATTTATGCAATGGCTTTTGAAAATGTATATGCTTTTGAAAATGAAATGATTTGAGATTATGCAGTTTACAATTAAAATACAATTTTGACAAAAGAAATGAATTTGTGCATGTTTTTAAATTGTGCATTCATTTTTTGAAAATAAAAATCCATCCGTTTTTGTGAACCGGGAGAAATCCCGCGATTTGCAAAAAGGGTAAAAAACTGATTCCAGCCGTTTGCTTTTAATGATGAACACTAAAAATAATTTCCTGCTTTTAATTATTTATTTCTAACTTTTTCTTTTTAATTCTTTGCAGGTAAAAAAAATCAAATGAGCAATTGGATAGAAGATGAAGATTTAGAATATTAGAAAAATAGTTTTTATTTTACTTTAAACTTTTATGTAATTGTCATTATAAATATTTTGTAAATAATACAATATTTAAATAACAATTGTAATAAATAGAATAAAGTGAATAAAATTCTATTATTTCCCAATTAATTCTTTTTCTTTCTAATTATTTATTTATCGTTTATAATTCTTTTAAATTGTATAATAACTGAAAATCAATTTCAATTACTTAAATTCAGAATAATAAACAAATAAATAAACATCATTGATCAATTAATAACTCCAATTATTTAATTCATTATTCATAATTCTCTAAATTATAATAATTAAAAATAGAATTTCAATTATTTAACTTAGAATGATAAATAATTAAATAATCATTGTTGACCAATTAATAAACCTCTTTCCAAATGTTTATTTCATTATTCATAAATCTTTAAATTATATAATAACCGAAAATAGATTCCAATTATTTAAATTTAAGATAATAAATGATTAATAAACATTGTTTGATCATTGATCGATTAATAAATTCAGCGTTCAAAAATAAACAGCTCTCGACCTGAAAAAGTTATGAATTTTAAAATCAAAAGATCAAAACGCTTGCAATGTAATGATGCAGATGGGAGATGGTATCTTAGGTCAAAATTTGGGGTACAACAGCTGCCCCTATTTAAGTTTCTTCTATCCGGAGATATGAAGATTAAAATCTTCGTTTCGACGAGATTGAAGGTACTTAAATACATAATTACGCAAATTTTGTCCTAAGATGTCGCCCTTATGTTTGATATGAATGCAGTGATTGAATTCACAGAGAAAGATATTGTATGAAACAAGACAATGCTGGAGAAATCAAACACCAGCAAAACAGAGACATGGATTATACACTACTGAGGAAACGAGCTATCGACTTCAAACGACAGACTCCTGACAGCGAATGAAATTGAGGGGATATGACCTCTGACCCTAACGAAGAAGGCATCTTGCATAGGCCATAAAACAGATTATTGACCCAAAACAGTGAGTTCACAACTCGAGGTCAAAGATAGACAGAAAGTAATCAATCTTGCTGATGATGGATTACCGACTTCTGAAGGCAATGATTCATGACAAGCTTCTCTGCGAGATTTCCCGAGATATACTCATTAATGCTGAGATAATATGGTTGTAGATACGCAAGCTGCTCAAATAAAGAAACTGCCACTTGCCGCCTTCCCAAAAATATTATGACATACAAGCTACTCAAATAAAGAGGCTGCCACTTGCTGTCGTCCAGGGGTGTCAATAACATACAAGCTGCTCAAATAAAGAAGCCGCCACTTGCTGTTTTCCAAAGAAAATACCAATAACATATAAACTGCTCAAATAGAGAAGCTGCCGCTTGATGTCTTCCAGAAAAATAATAACGTACAAGTTGCTCAAATAAAGAGACTGCCGCTTGCCGTTTTCCAAAACAATAATAACGTACAAGTTGCTCCAATAAAGAGACTGACGCTTGCCGTTTTCCAAAATGATAATGCACAAGTTGCTCGTGAAGAGCTACCGCTTGTCGTTTTCCAAAAATAATAATAACGCACAAGTTGCTCGTGAAGAGCTGCCGCTTATCGTTTTCCACAAGATAATAATAACGTACAAGTTACTCATGAAGAGCTGCCGCTTGTCGTTTTCCACAAGATAATAATGACGTACAAGTTGCTCGTGAAGAGCTGCCGCTTGTCGTTTTCCGATGTCTATAACGTACAAGTTACTCGTGAAGAGCTGCCGCTTGTCGTTTTCCAAAAATAATTCAGAAGGGAAATTCAAAGACACTGGCAGGGAATAGAATCTTCGTCAAAGAAAATCATGAATCAATCCTTCCCGAGGAGATCACATATTTACATGTGTAAAATAAATGCACCATACGTCTAGGTCGCGACTTCACTGGGGAAAATCAATGAGATAGCCTATGCAAGAGACACCAACTTCATCCAGGAATAAACCAGTCAACAAGACTCCACCCAATGAGAAAGTAATTCGATTGGGGATTCACCTTATCCAGAAATGGACAAGGTGAGCTAAATCAAAAATCATCCATGAGGATTAGCTCAGTTGGCGAATTTAGAAAGGAAGCACATTTTCTGCCTAAGCTGACCTTCTACTTGGAAAGAAACCTGTACATTATTTGAACAAACAAAGTACAACCCAAAATCAATGGCAAATGTGAATATGTATGCGTGATATAAGTGTAAATGAATGAATGTTATGCTGACAAAACAAACAGATGGAATATCTTGAAGACGATAAGATGTCACGAAAAGATAGATACTCGGCCAATCTTAAAAAAGACGGAAGATAACTGGAACTGGAACCACAGAGCAACGTCAGAGCATAACACACCGCAAGGCTCAAATCTTTTGAGGAGAAAAGCATTCAAATCCAATCTTCTAATACCAAGAGACCACTGGCAGAGACAAGGCGTACCACACTTCAGAAATCTGCTCGAATAAAGATAACTGAAACAAACCTTAACTGGAACAGTTGGGGAGTCACCAAACTTAGTACCACCAGAAACACGAGCTTACACAACTAACACCTCATGATGATTTTGAAACGAAACATGTTCATCATGCAAGGATAAATTACTGTATTGTTTTGCATTTCATGGCTTGACCATCCTCGGAACAACTGTTAATACTCCTTTCGTTATTCACGACACATTTTTAAAATAAGAATACTTTAAGTAAATTTGTTTCAAGTATTTCCACAAAAATTAAAATTTTTCCCACAAAAGGTAAATGCTCAAATTTCATTAATAATATGGTAGTTCGCTAACAATGCGACTCCAACGGTTTACAAAATTTTGGGAAATAGTACATGAAATAAAAAGGTTACACAAAAAACAATGATCGCTATTCTCCCTAACAACTTCGAATCCCAAATGTACTCAAATGCCAAGACTGGTCTGACCAAAAGCTTGCCTAAGCCACCCCTTCGGGTTTTCAACTTAGCGAACTGCCAACTCAAACCTAAGCGAAATACTTCTTGACTGCATCGGCGTTCATGGGACGCGGGAGCTCATCACCGTCCATATTGGTGAGAATCAAGGCACCTCCAGAGAAAACTTTCTTAACGACATACGGTCCTTCATAATTCAGAGCCCACTTGCCCCTTGAATCAGGTTGGAAAGATAATATCTTCTTGAGCACAAGGTCACCTTCTCTGAACTCGCGTGGTCGAACCTTCTTATCAAAAGCCTTCTTCATTCTCTGCTGATACAATTGACCGTGACACAATGCTGTCAATCTCTTCTCTTCAATTAAATTCAACTGATCATACCTACTTTGACACCATTCAGCCTCAGAAAGTTTAGCTTCCATCAACACTCTCAGAGACGGAATCTCAACCTCCACGGGGAGTACAACTTCCATACCATAAACTAGGGAAAATGGGGTTGCGCCTGTTGAAGTTCGAACTGAAGTACGGTATCCATGCAAAGCAAACGGAAGCATTTCATGCCAATCCTTATAAGTTACTACCATCTTCTGGACAATCTTTTTGATATTCTTGTTAGCAGCTTCAACAGCCCCATTCATCTTCGGTCTGTAAGGAGAAGAATTATGATGTTTGATCTTGAACTCTTCACAAAGCTCTCTCATCATCTTGTTATTCAAATTCGAACCATTATCAGTGATGATCTTGCTCAGGATGCCGTATCGACAAATGATCTGATTCTTGATAAATCTGACTACCACATGTCTGGTTACATTAGCATAAGATGCTGCTTCCACCCATTTAGTAAAATAATCGATCGCTACCAAGATGAAACGATGACCAATTGAAGCTTTGGGTTCAATCATTCCAATCATATCAATGCCCCACATAGAGAAAGGCCAAGGTGAAGAGATAACGTTGAGGAGAGTCGGTGGCACATGCATCTTGTCCGCATAAATCTGGCATTTATGACACTTCTTCACATATTTGTAGCAATCAGATTCCATTGTCATCCAATAGTAACCAACTCTCAACATCTTTCTAGCCATTGCATGTCCGTTGGCATGAGTGCCAAAGGATCCTTCATGTACTTCTTGCATCAGCATGTCTGCTTCACGTCTGTCTACACATCTGAGCAAGACCATGTCATAATTCCTCTTATACAAAACTTCTTCATTGAGAAAGAAACTGCTTGCTAATCTTCTCAACGTCTTCCTATCTTTATTGGATTCCCCAGGCGGGTACTCTTGAGTTTGAAGAACACGTTTAATGTCATAGAACCACGATTTGTCGTCGGTGACCTCTTCTACCGAGAACACATGAGCAGGTCTGTCGAGGCGCATAACCCGGATTGTAGGCACATCGTTCCAATCATTCACTTGAAACATCGAAGACAAAGTAGCTAAAGCATCAGCCATTTGGTTCTCATCTCTAGGGATATGATGTAATTCCACTTTATTGAAGAAAGTTAACAATCTTCTAGCATAGTCTCTGTAAGGGATCAAACCAGGATGACGAGTCTCCCATTCTCCTTTGATTTGATTAATTACCAATGCCGAATCTCCATAAATATCAAGAATATTAATCCTTAGATCCACCGCCTCTTCGAGACCCATAATACACGCCTCATACTCAGCCATGTTGTTCGTGCAGTCAAACTTCAATCTTGCCGTGAACGGGATATGAGTGCCTCGGGGAGTGACGATGATTGCCCCAATTCCATTTCCATAAGAGTTCACAGCTCCGTCAAATATCAAACCCCAATGCGATTCAGGATCAGGTCCTTCTTCAGGTAACGGCTCTTCACAATCTTTAGCTTTCAAGTACATAACATCTTCATCTGGGAAATCAAACTTGATGGATTGATAATCGTCAATTGGTTGGTGAGCCAAATGATCGGCTAAAATACTCCCTTTGATTGCTTTCTGAGTGTGATACTCAATGTCATATTCAGATAACAACATCTGCCAACGGGCTATTCTTCCAGATAAGGCGGGCTTCTCAAAGATATACTTGATTGGATCCATTTTGGAGATCAACCAAGTGGTGTGGTTAATCATATAATGGTGCAGACGGCGAGCAGCCCAAGCTAAAGCACAACAGTTTTTCTCAAGCAATGAGTATCGAGACTCACAGTCTGTGAATTTCTTACTCAGATAGTATACGGCATGTTCCTTTCTTCCAGTCTCATCTTGTTGACCAAGCACACATCCCATGGAATCTTCCAATATAGTCAGGTACATAATCAGAGGTCTTCCTTCCACCGGAGGAATCAAAATGGGAGGTTCAAGCAAATATTCTTTGATGCTATCAAAAGCTCTCTGACAATCTTCTGTCCACACACATCCATGGTTCTTTCGGAGAAGCTTGAAAATCGGCCCACAGGTAGCAGTCATATGAGATATAAACCTAGAAATATAGTTCAGTCTCCCAAGGAATCCTCTTACTTGTTTTTCCGTCTTGGGTGCGGGCATTTATCGAATAGCTTTGACTTTATCAGGATCTACTTCAATACCTTTCTGACTGACAATGAAACCCAGAAGTCTTCCAGAACGAACACCAAAAGTGCACTTGTTGGGATTCAGACGGAGTTTGTACTTTCTCAAACGCTGGAATAACTTCAACAAATGTTCCAAGTGATCTTCCTCAGTCTGTGATTTGGCAATCATGTCATCCACATACACTTCTATCTCCTTATGCATCATGTCATGGAACAAAGCAGTCATGGCCCTTTGGTATGTTGCGCCAGCATTCCTCAAACCAAACGGCATAACCCGATAGCAAAAAGTTCCCCAAGGTGTAATGAAAGCGGTCTTCTCCATATCTTCTGGTGCCATCTTGATTTGATTGTAACAAGAGAAACCGTCCATGAAAGAAAAGACTTTGAACTTGGCGGTACTGTCGACCAATACGTCAATGTGAGGTAATGGGAAGTCATCCTTTGGGCTAGCCCTATTCAGATCTCTATAGTCTACACACATCCGAACTTTGCCATCTTTCTTTGCAACAGGCACGATATTGGCTAACCACTGAGGATAGACCGATGTAACAAGGAAACCTGCATTAATCTACTTCTGAACTTCCTCTTTGATCTTGTCAGCCATATCGGGACGAGTCCTTCTCAGCTTCTGCTTGATCGGCGGACATTCAGGTCTCAACGGTAGACGATGCTCCACAATATCGTTGTCCAAACCCGACATATCTTGGTAGGACCAAGCAAACACATCAACATACTCTTTGAGAAGCTCCAACATTTTCTCTTTAACTTCTGGGATAAGCAATGCTTCGACTTTGACTTCCTTTCTATCTTCTTCATCACCTAAGTTGACCAACTCTACAGGTTCTTCAAACGGTTGAATGATCTTCTCATCATGCTCAAGCAAACGGGAAATTTCAACAGGAATCTCTTCATCATCCTCTTCTTCGACTCTGAACACAGGGAATTCAAAGTTGGGAGAGGGCATAGGATCATTGTTTTCGATGGTTAAGTCATGGATTAATCTGCACATATGATTATGCTTTAATTTAGAAATCAATTTGTGCAAATAAAACAAAAAGTTATTATATTTCCTATTACTACCAATTAATTTCATTGCTATTTCCCAGAAAAAATGTGAGAAATAAAACAGTAGTGGAAAAAATAACATTTTTATTCATTGAAGGGAAATACTTGAAACAAGGAGCCCAAACATTTCTCTTTTGCCTTGGGCAGAGCAAAAGGAATTATTTTTCATAGCCCGACACAAAATACTCTTCGCCTTGGGCAGAGCGAATTTTTTCAAAGAAAAACAAAACAAAACATTACTCGGAAATGTGCATAACAATAGGAACATCAACATCTATCCAGTTTTGGCAAGCCAATCCAGGCGTCACAAAATCGGGCAAATCTTCCTCGGAATCAACTTCTATGATAGCATCCACCTCAGGATGTATAAAACCTGCACTTCGGAAAACCTCTTGAATCGGACGAACAACCACCTCCTTCTTGACTCTTGCAGACACTGGATGAAAACCAAGACCTTCTCCAGATTTGTTCTCGGGCAAAGTCAACACCTGGCCCCATCCTTCGGCCGAACCACTTTCCACCACTCGTCACGCATCCTCAAAAGAAGAGATGGATGCCCCTTGCTTCTTCACTTCATTCTTGGCAACAGATAGACCTTGGAACTGGGTTCCAACATCCTCATCAGCATCAATAAAAGAGAAGGATGATAAATGGCTTACCACCATAGCCTGCTCTCCCCCAATCATCACTAGCTTCCCATGCCTCACAAACTTCAGTCTCTGATGGAGCGTGGAAGTGACTGCCCCTGCATCATGGATCCATGGACGACCCAATAAGCAACTGTAGGCAGCACGAATATCCATCACTTGGAAAATGATTTGAAAAGTATGGGGACCAATTACTATAGGAAGATCCACTTCACCAATGACTGTCTTCCTAGAACCATCAAACGCTTTGACAATTACTCCACTAGGTCTCATGGGAGCACCTGGATACGAGAGCCGAGATAACGTAGTCTTGGGCATCACATTCAACGAAGAACCTGTATCTACCAACACGCTTGATAAGGTATCATTTCCACAACTTACTGAGATATGCAAAGCCATATTATGGTTTCTCCCCTCCTCCGGGAGTTCTTCATCACTGAAACCAAGATTGTTACATGAAGTAATATTTCCCACAATTCCATCAAACTGGTCAACCGTCACATCATGATCCACGAACGCCTGGTCCAAAACCTTCATCAAAGCTTCTCTATGGGCACCAGAATCTCTCAGTAAAGCAAGCAAAGAAATCTTGGAAGGAGTTTGTAATAGCTGGTCCACAATCTTATATTCACTTCTCTTGATAAGCTTCAGAATCTCATCATCATCAGGGTGAGGGATAGGTTCACTGGATCGGCCTATCTCAACCCTTGGTTCAACATTTCTCACTGGAATTTCTGCAGGTATGGGTCTCCTGACTTGAACTTCTGGTCTCTTCAAAGGTATTGCTGCAAAAACACGTCCACTTCTTGTAACTCTACTCACATCAGCAATGTTTACAAAAGACGGCCTTGTCGGTATAGGGACTTCTACCCCATTCTCAATCATTGTGGCATTATACTTATACGGTACAACCTGGTCTGAGTTGTAAGGCACTGGACCAGGTGGGTAAATGGTCAAAGGAGCAACAGGTACAGTCTGACTGTCGTAAACGATCTCTACTGATTCAGGCAAATTGAATTGTGGTATGATAACATTCACTTCATCCTCCGGATTTCTGTCATACGTAATAGTGATAACTCTCTGGTCTAGCAACTTCTGAATATCCTCCTTCACAATAGGACAATCAACCTCTCTTGAACAAAACTCACAAACATCATAATCATGCTGGTGCCTAACAAAGGCAAGTCTCCTCAAACTCTGATGTAACCTGATCAACGATTCTCTTATGTGTTCAACTTGAAAAACGCGAAACTTCCCCGGACAACCTTCCACCATATTCACTGATGCTGCCCCATGTCGAGGCAAAGGATTATCTCTAACATTTGTATTAACATCCTTGAAAGACAAGATACCATTCTTAATCAACCTCTGCACGTCCGCCTTCAGAGCAAAGCAATTCTCAAGGTTATGCCCCGGCGACCCTTGATGATATTCACAAAACTGATCCGCCTTGTACCACGGAGAAGTACTGTTCAATGCGACAGGAGGAGGCTTTGTCGTTATGAGATTCTTTCTGATAAGAGCAGGGAACAATTCAGTATAAGTCATAGGAATGGCATCGAACTACGGTTTTCTTGGTGAACGGTTCTGATTGTTGAATGGATAAGCCTGTTGTCAAGGCTGCTGCTGAAATGGCAGTTGTTGAGTTGGTGGGGTTTGATGAGCTGGGGTCATCAAAGCTGGGCGGACAGCCGGGGTGACTGCCGCAACGTGTGAGTAACTTCTCCTAGGTCTACCTGGGAACAATGCGCTGACATCCTGCTCTTTTCTTTTCGGGAAAACACTTCCAAACTTCTTAGTACTGCTAGACGGACTTCCTTCTTTAACCAAACGCCCTTCACGAATCCCTTCCTCTAACCGCATGCCCATGCTTACCATTTCGGTGAAGTCACTGGGTGCGCTGGCGATCATTCTTTCATAGTAAAAGGAACCTAAAGTCTTCAAAAATATCTTAGTCATCTCTTTCTCCTCAAGAGGTGGATAGATTTGAGCAGCAATTTCACGCCACCTCTGGGCGTACTCCTTAAAAGATTCTCGGTCTCTTTGCGACATCGCCCGGAGTTGATCCCTGTCCGGTGCCATGTCAACGTTGTACTTATACTGGTGGACAAAAGCTTCACTAATATCGTTGAAGTTGCGGATCCGAATACTGTCTAAACCCATATACCACTTTAGAGCAGCACCCGTCAAACTATCTTGAAAATAATGAATCAACAAGTCATGATCATCGGAATACGTAGACATCTTTCTCACGTACATAGTCAAATGACTTCTAGGACACGAATCACCCTTATATCTTTCAAAGTCTGGCACTTTGAATTTTGCTGGAATCTTGACATTCGGAACTAAACAAAGGTCATGCGTGTTCTTCCCAAACAAATCCTTCCCCTTTAACGCTCTAAGCTCCTTCTACATTTCTTGGAACTGATCTTGAAATTCTTCCATCCTATCAAAAAGACCCAAACTTTCAGCAGGCTCGGCAGGATAAGTAGGTTCATTCAAGTATGGCACGGAGTGGACCACAGGAGCGACAGTTGTCATAATCGGTTGCGGAAAAGGTGTCACAGACGGAATTACTGGCGGTATGGCAGTTGTCTCTGGTTGAGGAAGAGACAAAGCAGGTTGAAACAAAGGCTGTACGGCAGGCTGATACCCCTCTGGCACAAAATTGTAAGGCATTCCCCACGGAAAACCTTTCGGCATCTGATGTTGAAGCGGAGAGTTGATTTGAGTCACAGAGGTTGGAACAGTGACAATCTCGGAAACCACTGGAGTTGAAGTCTGAATCTCGGCAGCTGTAGTCGATGGCTGATTCTGAACAACCACCAAACTTTCCACTAACGCAGTTAACTTTTCCATCTCGACACGAAGGGTAGCAACCTCCCCACGAAGCTCATGGTTTTCCTGTTCCAAATCTTCCATTTTCCTCTGACGATTGGCTCGAGTGTCGTATCGGTGAGACAGCTTGACAACCTTTGGAGTGGAAAAAGAAACAAGGATAAGACTCTAGAAAACATGTGAAGTGGAATGTTGAATGATGCATGATGTGTGATGAAAATGATGATTCATTTTAATAGTTTTTCAAGGAACTTTGATAATTTTGCATACATCAATGGTAAAGGAATTTGGAACAATAAATTACAACTTTGGGATAACAACCCAATAAAAGCAGTAAATTACAACTTTGAAACATGAAATCCATAATAAAGCGATAAATTACAACTTTGGAGCATTAAAGCCCTTAATAAAGCAATAAATTACAACTTTGGGACATGAAGTCCATAATAAAAGCGGTAAATTACAACTTCGGAACATGAAGCCCTTAATAAAGCACTAAATTACAACTTCGGAGCATGAAGCCCTTTTACATAGTTTTACAAAATGACATCAATAAAATAAAACTAAAAGCTGAAGATCACTCAGAATCATCGGATGAAGGACCAAACACCAACTGTAACCGGAGCTTCCTGATCTTCTCTTTATAAAAGCCTTCCATCTCTTTCTTCTCAGCTACCAGTCGATCAATGATTTCCTTCTGCGGATTAGGAACAAGAGAAACACTTACCGAACCTTCCTTCTTTCTCTTCCTTTCACTAGCATACTTCTTCAGTAAAGTGTCCTTTTGATGAAGCTTCTCATCATGATCAATGAACCAGCCGTCTTGAATAAAGAGTAAATCCTCCTTTTCCTTTAGTTGTCGAGTCAGGACTCGATTCTCATATTCAGACATATTGTACTTTTCTTTCCAAGCATCCCTCTCAGACTTCATCCTAGCCAGATTTCCTTGGTATTCTCCTATATTCGCGATAGGGATAACAACAGATGATGATGCAACGGTAGGGAATAAAGGTTTCTCAAGTTTATAGGGCATCTTGAGAACACGAGCCCTAGCACGGACCCATTGTAAGTAAGGCTCCAAAGAAACGGCACCTCTATGTACTAACGTGTCTCTCCCTTTCCTATGGATGTGGCGCCAAGCTCCTTCGATCTCCCTCTTGGCCGCCTGATGATCTTGTCCTTCCTGTAGAAAGAAACCACTCACATGGATGTTGTTCGGCTTGTCTCTCATCGGGTACCCAAACTGACGGTGCGCGAGAACAGGGTTATAGTTAATTCCACCTTTCATACCAAGAAGAGGCACGTTAGGAAAAGCACCACAGCTATCGATGATCTTCACGTCGTAGTAAATTCGATTATACCAATCAATGTCGAAATGAGTGAGAGACATGATCTTTGGCGCCCAACGCGGTTCCTTCTCGAGATCCCAGAAAACATCAGACCCAGGTAGATGAGAAACATACCACTGATACAGCAACGGTGCACAACAAATAATCATCCCTCCTTGGTAAGAGTTTCGAAGATGGATGGAGTAGTAGGTATCTCCGAGCAACGTAGGGATCGGATTTCCAATCAAGAAAATTCTGATGGCGTTGATATCCACAAACTTATCAACGTTAGGGAACAAGAATAAACCATAAGCGAGTAAAGCAAAGACGTCTTCAAAGGCAATAGTATCTTTTATCTCAGCGAAATGACGAGCTTTCCTCAACAAAAACTGCGCAGACAAGCCTCAGATTCCCCCTTTTGTAGTCATGTTCTCCTCTATCTCTGACTTCTTCAAGTGGGTGATGGTCGCTATCTTGTGAGATTTGGGCTCCTCTTCTAATCCAGAAAAAGGAACACGGTCGGTGATCGGCAAACCAAGTATGTAGGAATACTCTTCTAAGGTGGGCATCAACTGGTAATCCGGAAAGGTGAAACATCGGTACAAGGGATCGTAGAATTGAACCAGCGTGTTAAGAATGCCTTCCTTCATCTTGTGCTTCATGAGAGGTATAATGGACCCATACTTCTTCTGAAAATCCAACGGGTTCTCGATCTTCGGAATCAAACTCTTCAGTTCTTCAATCTCGGGCTCCTTAAAACTAAAGCTTCGAGTGTTTCTCCTTCCAAATTCCATAATAACCTGAGATGTCTGCAAAAGTCATTCCGAAGTTCCTTGAAAAACAAGTTTTTTTTTTACAAAAATGTTGATGAATGCATGAATGAATGATAATGCAACAGTTACACACAAGTTTGCAAACATGGAGTTCAAAGGTTCGACGTTCAACATGAAGTCAAGGGTAAAGCCCACCCAAAGGTATGTACTAATGGTTCAATCACACCTGTAAGACAAGGTTTTAAGAGTTCCCAGAGTCTACATTCCTCCTTCGGATATTACCAACGTCTTGATTACTCAATAATTAGCAATATTCTCAAGAGAAACTCGTCCGAGCGTAGCATCGCGTAACAACTACTTCCGAATTACTCCGTTATAGTCTCCGCGCTACACCTAAAAAAATCCAAGATGGGTTAGGGTTCTACGGTCCTCAACTTCTCGGGATCCTAGGTCGAAAATAATAATGTCTTCGCGATTACTCGGTAAACAAATATTAAGTTCAAGAGGGCCTTCCATTGAGTGGGGGATCTCATGCCTCCTTCTTCGGGATTACTCCCTCAAAGTTAACATGACTGTACCGCCCGTCCTATTCCTTAAGTGTTACTTAATCCGGGTATAGGATTCGTCCTTTGCAAAAAAAACCCAAACACCCCAATTTAAACACATTATCAAACAAATCAAATATTAATAAACAGATAAGACAAATTAGGCTTAACCCACTTAGGGATGGACCAGCAAGAGGTCGATCAGTCCCCAGCAGAGTCGCCAATTCTGTAGCGATAAAAAATGTAGCGGGGTAAATCGGAGATCGAATTATTGATTAATTCGTCTCGCAAAAGCAAGAGTCGCCACCGCGCTTTATTGTTTCCAAGGGAAAAGGGGAAAGAGCGAAATAAAACCCTAAATATGCAATGTAAATAATACTTTTTAAAAGTAATAAAAATACAAGGCGTTTTTGAAAAAAAAGATCTATGGTTCGGGGGTTGGTTATACAATGGGAAGATATTAGCACCCAATGTATCTATAGTACTCTATAGGAACCTTTTGAAATATCTGTTTATTAAAATTGCTCGTTTGATTAAAAATAAATTGTTTTGGCTGAAAAGGGGTACGGACGGGTTTTTGAAGATACGACGACCTAATGTCGAAGTTTTTGCTTAAAAGGTATGAGTTTTGAAAAGATCGGATATTTGAGGAAAAATTATCCTAAGTTTTAATGAAATGCGAATGTTCGCGCGATTAGACTTGAGGACATGAAGTCGACAAATTTAATCGTTTTTCCCTTGGATTTAGAAGTAAACAGAATAAACAAGTAAATATGAAATAATTAAACAGAAAAATTATGCGGATAATGATTAAATAACAACAGTTAAATAAATGACTAAATGGTGTAAATATGCATTTTTGGATTTTTGTTTAATACTAATGAAAAGAAAATGTTTTAATAGTTTTCATTTTTTACGCATTTTTAATATGGATAAAAGTAATGAGAATTAATTAAAAAAATAAGAATGTTTTTTAAGTTTTAAGTTTCTATTTTTTATATATTTTTTAGAGTTCTATATGAGGCATTATTTTTAAAGAATTATTAAATAATCAAACTAAATGAATACTTAAAGGGTTACTAACTTAAACCTAATTAAAAAAGGGAATATTTAAAATTACCAAATAAACCTAAAATTAAACTTAATAAACAAAAGGTAAAATGATTAAAATGTTTTAATTAAATTACATCTATTTGATTAAATTACTAATTACTAAATTAATAAAATTCTAAAAAAGAAAGAAATAAAAGAAAACAAAAGAAAGAAGTATTAAAGAAATAAAAGGGTGGATAAAAGAGTTATGGGCCAAGAGGGTTTTAAAGGGTCTGAATCAAAAACAGAAATATGGGGGGTGTGAATGGGATTCGCTTGGGCTTAGGCAGTTAAGTCCAATATGTTTCATAATTTGTTTCAAGGTTAAACATGTTTTGATTGAATTAGGGTTAAACGTTGCTTAGGTTTACAGAACGGCGCTCACTTTGCTCGTCTTCTTCATTCGCGTTCTTCTACGTTCGCGTTCTGCTTCGTCTGAGTTCTCCTTCGTCCCAAAGGCTACCGGTATTCTCCATCTCCCTCTTCCCTCCAGCAAAGCATACGGCGATGGATTCACGGTACGATTGTTTTTCGATTTTGTTAAGGCTTTATTACAATTGCATGTTGCGATCTATGTTCATTTCTGATTCTTATTCTTATTGCAATGATTATTTTTGGTATTGAAAGAGAAGAAGGATAAAAGTTACCCTTGGAGACGGAGGAGAGAGGTTGGAGCGTGCGTAGGAGGCCGGACGGCAAGGAAAACGGCGGAGGCGCGCTTGGAGACCCTGGTATTTCGTTCTTATGCTCTTAGGGTTTTATGACAATTTGAAACCCCTTTTTGCGTGATGTCTCTTCTTCTTCTTCCTTGTGATTCTGTTGTCCTTTTTAATGGCTTATGAAGGATACTGAGGCCCTTGACGCTTTGAATATGCTAGTGTTGAAATACTATTTTGACTGGCTTGCCTATGTTGATGCTGGACTGTTTCTTTCTTCTTCTCGCTACTGTTGCTTTCCGTTGCTTTTTTGTTGGCCAGTGATGATATAATCTGAGGCCTGATGGTATGCTTGGGTTTGGTTTTTTGGGCTTGTATGGCTGGTTTATGGCTTTGCTGGTTTTTGTTAGGATGGACAGTAGGTCTTATGGTTTTGAAATGGTTTAAGGTTGATGGAAACTGGTTTGTGGTTTATGTTGATAGCAGGTTGAGGGTTTTGATAATGGTTATGTATGGTACTGGTTTTTTTTGGTATTATGCAGTTGGAATGGTTTATGTTGTAGTATTTTTTGAGTTTTTGAACGCCTAGGCAAGTTGAACTCTCTTGTTTTTGAAAGGGGTTTTCTTGTTATGTTATACAGTTTTGCTTGGCATCTTTTATGGCTCAGGTTTGAATACTTTTATTATATTCTGCCTTCTGCACATCTACTTCATACAGTTTGTTTGTATTCTAATTTCATGCTTCTTTCCTCTTACTGTGTTACTGCTGTAGTTTTGTAACTCCTTCTGCCTAAACCAAAACCTGTAAAACCATCTTTCTATCTCTCTTCTCTCTCTTAAGTACCATTTGATATCAAAATGATGTGTACTTTATTTGGTTCTGAAAAAGCAGGCTGGAAGATGATGAGAAAAATGGAAAATATACTTGCTTGCATATATTGATTTGAACTGCATATTTCTTTTGACTTGCAATGTAACAGTAGGAGCCTATTTGTTTTGGCCTCTTCCTATGTGCATGGCAAGGTTTGCGTTGGCTTTGTCTTACAAATGCATATGCTGTTTTGTTTTATGCATTTTATGTTGATTTATGCAATGGCTTTTGAAAATGTATATGCTTTTGAAAATGAAATGATTTGAGATTATGCAGTTTACAATTAAAATGCAATTTTGACAAAAGAAATGAATTTGTGCATGTTTTTAAATTGTGCATTCATTTTTTGAAAATAAAAATCCATCCCTTTTTGTGAACCGGGAGAAATCCCGCGATTTGCAAAAAGGGTAAAAAACTGATTCCAGCTGTTTGCTTTTAATGATGAACACTAAAAATAATTTCCTGCTTTTAATTATTTATTTCTAACTTTTTCTTTTTAATTCTTTGCAGGTAAAAAAAATCAAATGAGCAATTGGATAGAAGATGAAGATTTAGAATATTAGAAAAATAGTTTTTATTTTACTTTAAACTTTTATGTAATTGTCATTATAAATATTTTGTAAATAATACAATATTTAAATAACAATTGTAATAAATAGAATAAAGTGAATAAAATTCTATTATTTCCCAATTAATTCTTTTTCTTTCTAATTATTTATTTATCGTTTATAATTCTTTTAAATTGTATAATAACTGAAAATCAATTTCAATTACTTAAATTCAGAATAATAAACAAATAAATAAACATCATTGATCAATTAATAACTCCAATTATTTAATTCATTATTCATAATTCTCTAAATTATAATAATTAAAAATAGAATTTCAATTATTTAACTTAGAATGATAAATAATTAAATAATCATTGTTGACCAATTAATAAACCTCTTTCCAAATGTTTATTTCATTATTCATAAATCTTTAAATTATATAATAACCGAAAATAGATTCCAATTATTTAAATTTAAGATAATAAATAATTAATAAACATTGTTTGATCATTGATCGATTAATAAATTCAGCGTTCAAAAATAAACAGCTCTCGACCTGAAAAAGTTATGAATTTTAAAATCAAAAGATCAAAACGCTTGCAATGTAATGATGCAGATGGGAGATGGTATCTTAGGTCAAAATTTGGGGTACAACAGAGCTGTGTCGTAGATTCATAAGGACTTGGGACAGAGTTCGCCAATCTGATCCACATGAATTGGGTCCAAAGACTTCTCTGCCAATGGAGCCATACCTCAGATGGGTCCGCATCCGCGCCCAGAAGCTAGGTATGCCATATGAAGCTGTCAGGCCTGTTACTCTTGAAGTTGCTGATGAAGAGGGGGTTCTTCCAACTATTCTCCACCCTTATATGCCCACTGATATTGGGGCACTGAAGAGGTCTTGGATGCAATTGAGGAATGAACGAGATTCTTACCGAGAGAGGTTCAATGAACAGGAGCAGAAGATCCAGAAGCTGACCAGGCAACTGGAGAACGAGCGGATCCTGAATGATTATGTCCGCACTGAGAAGAAGAGACCATGGGAGCATTGATGGACCTTTGATGATTTCTTTTACAGTTTTTATTTACTTTTCAGTATTTCCATTCTTGTAACGCCTAAGGGCAGTTTGTTGAACAATTTAAATTTGGAAGTTTAAAATCTAATAAAGTGTGTTTCCTTTCTTATTTACAAATTTGAATCTCGATTGTCTTTGAAATCATAAATCATACGCATTTCATCCCATGCATCTCATAAACAGGTACGCTTTACAGGTCTCTTATCTTCTTTGTTGTTTATTTCAGCAATCATCATGTCTGTTGAACCTTCAACTAAGCAAGCTATCAAGGCCCTTTAGGCCCAGAATACCCAGTTTCAAGAGCTGTTCATGAATCCGGCTAAGGGTCAACAGGACCTGAAGACTTTGATTCTGAAAGAGAAGAAGAAGAAGAAGAAGAGGACCATCCTGTTCAATACTGGATGCAGGTTTGGAAACGGGCTGCAGAATGAAGTTGATCTGACCACCTCATCTGGAGGGAAAGATAGTCTCCAAGAAAGGAGGGCTCCTAGCCCTATGGTCTCTGACAACGAGACGGACTATGATGAAGAACAATATCTGCCGGCTGAGGATAAGTACAAACAGCTGGAAAACCGTTTGAGCGCTATGGAAATACAAAAGGTGCCCGGTCTGGACTTCGGAGATCTGGGTCTATCATCTGGGGTGGTGATTCCCCATAAGTTCAAGGCACCTGCCTTTGCCAAGTATGACGGAGTTTCCTGTCCGAAGCTACACCTCCGGTCATATGTAAGGAAGATCCAGCCTTACACTGCTGATAAGAACTTGTGGATCCATTTCTTTCAAGACAGTCTCTCAGGGACTCAACTTGAGTGGTTCTATCAGTTAGACGGAGCCAGTATCCGTAGCTGGGAAGATTTGGCTACTGCATTCTATAGGTAGTATCAGTACAACTCCGACCTCGCTCCTACGCGTACCCAACTCCAAGGTATGTAAATAGGAACGGGTGAAGGATTTAAAGAGTATGCTCAAAAATGGAGAGACCTTGCCGGAAGGGTGCAACCACCTTTGGCTGATCATGAGCTTGTTGACATGTTTTTAGGGACCCTGTCTGGTCCATTCTTTAACCATCTGATTGGAAGCTCTTCATCTGGGTTTACAGATCTTATTTTGACTGGTGAGAGGATTGAAGCTGGTATTAAGGTCGGGAAGATACAGAAGGGTGCCTCCTTGAGCACCGAGAAGAAACCGTTTAAGAAAGAGTCCAATGCTGTCTATAGTTCGAGAAGACAGAATAGACCTGAACACCGCCAAGCTGTCAATGCGGTTGTTATTTCAAAACCTGTTGGTGCTCCTCAGCATCACAATCAACAAAAGGAAGAGAGACCTCGAAGGCAATTCACTTGTCTCAGCATGACTTTGTCTCAGATTCTACCACAGTTGCTGAAGACCAATTTGGTGACTCTAAAAGAAGCTCTGAAGAATCCAAGTACCACATCACCAAAGTACAACCCTAATGCTCGCTGCGCTTTTCACTCTGATAGCCCGGGGCATAATACAGATGATTGTTGGGTTTTGAGGAACAGGGTGCAAGACCTAATTGATGCAAAGGAGATCGAGTTTGAGGCGCCCGAAAGGCCTAATGTTGTGACCGCTCCCATGCCCAAACATGGAGTAAATGCTGTAGAGGAAGACTTGTTTGCAGTTTCCGTGGATGATATTGTTACCCCTCTGATGACTGTCAAGAAGAACCTGTTGCTAGCCAGTTTATTTCCGGGTTGTGGCGAAGGTTGCCATATGTGTTCTGTTTTACCTACTGGTTGCCCATTTCTGAATTCAGGTATCCAAAACCTGATGGATAATAAGGAGATAATGTTTGAGATGATTATTGTTCCTTCTATTCCTACTGAAGAAGTCGCCATCATTACCATTTTCGACAATTCTTCCAAGGCTCCCTCGAGGAAGGCTGTTAGAGTTACATCTACTCCGAAGATCGCACCCGTAATCATCACTGTTCCAGGGACCATCCCCTACACCTCTGACAAAGCTGTCCCTTGGCACTATGGGGCAGATGTTTATGTTCTAGGAGTTGAGCAAGAGTTGGATGCTGATACCGGCGTCAACAACATTACTGGACCTGCTAAGGTCACCCACAGCGGTAGACTTTTCTCACCTGATATTGCTCCACCAACTGTCCGAAGACCTGTTGTCATTACACCTGCAAGTGTACCTATCACGATTCCTGATCAAGTTCCTATCCTTACCCCTGTCGCCGAGTCATCTAATGCTCGGGGCAAAGGGATCACCACTGATATGCCTGCGTAGACGGAGGCACCAAAGACTATTACTGTTGAAGCTTCCAAACAGGAGATGGAAGAGATTCTGAAGATTATTAAGAAGAGTGATTATAACGTAGTTGAGCAGCTGGGGCAAACCCCATCCAAGATTTCTATGTTGTCACTGTTGTTGTGTTCAGAGGCCCATGCCAAGGCTCTGATTACCTTCCTAAAGACTGCCCACGTGCCACAAGAGACATCAGCTGATCAGTTTACCGATTGTGTGGCCAATTTAACTGTTGATAATGGTTTGGGTTTCTCCGACGCTGATTTGACCGCTAAAGGGAAGAACCATAATGATGCCCTGCATGTCTCCATTGAATGCAGGGGCACTACTCTTGCACATGTATTGGTTGACATTGGTTCCTCGTTGAACGTCTTGCCCAAGAAAGCTCTAGACCAGTTGGATTGCGAAGGGTTGGAGCTAAAGCCAAGTAACATCATTGTCAGGGCCTTTGACGGGTCTAAAAGGATGGTGCATGGTGAGGTTGATATTCCAATTAAAGTTGGTTTTCAGGTCTTCAATTCTACATTCTACGTGATGGACATTCGGCCATCCTATTCTTGTTTGCTGGGTCGTCCATGGATCCACAAAGCTGGAGCTGTGACCTCAACGCTCCACCAGAAGCTGAAGTACCCGGTCAGAGGGAAGATTGTGACAGTACAAGGGGAGGAAGAGTACATGGTCAGCCACCTCAACTCATTCCGATACGTAGAGATGGATGGGGAATTCATTGAGACCCCATTTCAGCACTTTGAAGAGGTTCCTCAGACACTGGCATCAGCTGAGAATGTGGTTGGAGATTCTCCTATGAAGATGGCTTCCTTAAGGGACACCCGGGCTGTTATTGAGAAGGGTGAGTGTGCAAATTGGGGCCGACTTCCTGATTTCACTCAGAAGACTAACAAGTTTGGTTTGGGTTTCACTGCAGAAGCTCAAAGGGCTGTTCGAAGTACAAGAATTGGAAGACCTCCCGTGTTCATCAGCAACTCGGGAGTAAATGCCATTGAAGATGATGTGGAGGAGTCTGAATTCGACAGCTGGATCTATCCTACGACCAACGGTGGACCAAGTAACTGGACAACAAAGGACTTCATCCCTATTACATTTGTTAACCAGTAATGAACTCTTTATTTTGAATTTGTAATAGACAATGTTGTGAAACTTCATGGCCCAGTGTCTTACCCGGGGCACCGTGGCTTCATTTGTGAGGGCTTTTTGTGTGTCATTTTCATATATCATCAATAAAAACATTGGACGTTCTTGCATTTCAAATTTTGCGCTCTTTGTTTTTCTTTATTATACACTGCAAAACAACTATTTTACACACACTCACATATACAGGTCCCAATCCACTCTGGATCTTGCTGGTAACGACTCTGCTACTGCCAATTATGACTTTGAAAATCCGATCAACTTAGCCAAATACGAAGGTGAAGATGATTGCGAAGTGCCTGGTGAACTTGCAAGACTGCTACTCCAGGAAGAGAGGGCCATACAGCCACACGAAGAGCCAGTGGAAACGGTGAATCTGGGTACTGAGACAGACAAGAAGGAAGTCAAGATCGGTGCAAATCTGGAGCTTAGTGTGAAGTAGCGGTTGATTCAGATGCTGCATGACTATGTTGAGATCTTTTCCTGGTCTTACGAAGATATGCCTGGGTTAGATACTGACGTTGTGGTTCATCGCCTGCCTACCAAGGAAGACTGCCCTCCCGTAAAACAGAAGGTTCGCCGTATACGCCCAGAAATGTCCGAGAAAATCAAGGCTGAAGTTATGAAACAATTTGATGCCGGTTTTCTAGCACTGACTTCTTACCCTCAGTGGGTGGACAATGTGGTTCCAATACCAAAGAAGGATGGTAAGGTCCGAATGCGTGTTGACTACAGGGATCTGAACAGGGCCAATCCCAAGGATGACTTCCCTCTACCTCATATTGACGTTCTGGTTGACAACACTGCTCAACACAAGGTCTTCTCCTTTATGGACGGTTTCTCCGTTTATAATCAGATAAATATGGCTCCCGAAGACATGGAGAAGACGACCTTTGTTACTCAATGGGGCACCTTTTGCTACAAGGTCATGCCTTTTGGACTAAAGAATGCTGGGGCAACGTATGAACGTGCCATGGTTGCTTTGTTTCATGATATGATCCATCATGAGATTGAAGTATACGTCGGCGATATGATTGCGAGGTCCCAGACCAAGGAGGAACACCTTGACCATCTACAGAAGCTGTTTGACAGGTTGAAGTTGTACAAGCTGAGATTGAACCCGAACAAGTGCACCTTCGGGGTAAGGTCTGGTAAGCTACTGGGTTTTGTCGTGAGCGACAAAGGTATTCAAGTGGACCCTGCCAAAGTGAAAGCCATACAAGAGATGCCAGCTCCCAAGACAGAGAAGGAGGTCAGAGGCTTTCTGTGACGACTGAACTACATTGCCCGGTTCATCTCGCACCTAACTGCTACTTGTGAGCCAATCTTCAAGCTGCTGAAGAAAGATCAAGTAGTACGTTGGAACGATGAATGTCAGGCCTCTTTCGAAAGAATCAAAGAGTATCTCCAGGAGCCACCTATTCTAATGCCACCAGTTGAAGGGAGACCCCTGATCCTATACTTAACAGTACTTGACAACTCAATGGGGTGTGTGTTGGGTCAGCATGATGAGTCTGGCCGAAAAGAGCATGCTATTTATTACCTTAGCAAAAAGTTTACCAACTGTGAGACCCGATACTCACTGCTTGAGAAAACTTGTTGCGCTTTGGCATGGGCTGCTCGCCGACTGAGACAGTATATGCTGACTCACACTACTCTATTGATTTCAAAAATGGATCCAATCAAGTATATCTTCGAAAAGCCCGTTTTGTCCAGAAGAATAGCAAGATGGCAGATGATCCTGACTGAGTATGACATCCAGTACACAACTCAAAAAGCAATCAAGGGAAGTGTATTGGCAGACCATTTGGCACATCAGGCAGTGGATGATTACCAGTCTATGAACTTTGAATTTCTGGACGAGAATATCCTAGTAGTGATTGATTGTGAGATACCTGGACCAGATGAAGGACTTGAGGAAGGATCCCGATGGTCTATGTACTTTGATGGAGCTTCGAACGCTTTGGGTAATGGCATCGGCGCTGTGATCATGTCTCCTAAAGGCTCTCATACTCCGTTTACCGCCCGACTATGTTTCAACTGCACCAACAACATGGCAGAGTATGAAGCATGCATCATGGGTCTTCGAGCTGCAATTGACCTAAGGATTAAGTTTCTAAGTGTCTTCGGAGATTCCGCTCTCGTGATCAGTCAGATCAAGGGCGAGTGGGATACAAAACACCCTAATCTTATTCCTTACAAGGAGTATGTATTGACGTTGCTTCCCCATTTCGAGGAGATAACCTTTGAACACTTCCCAAGAGAGGAGAATCACTTAGCGGACGCGCTAGCTAAGATGTCTTCTATGTTCAAAGTCAATTGGGACAACGAGGCTCCCCGGATCATTATTGAAAGATTGGACGAACCTGCACATTGCTGTGATCTTGAGACTGAAGAGGTAACAGAAAAGCCCTGGTATCATGAGGTGAAGAGGTACCTTGAAGCTCAAGAATACCCCGAGGGTGCATCTGTTAATGACAAGAAGTTTCTGAGAAGGTTCGCAGCCAAGTTCTTCATCAGCAATGGCATTCTTTACAAACGTAACCATGATTCGACTTTACTACGTTGTGTGGATAAGATTGAAGCAGAAAGGATCATGACAGAGCTGCATGAAGGTACCTTCGGAACTCATTCCAGTGGACATACCATGGCCAAGAAAATCCTTTGGGAAGGATATTACTGGTCCACAATGGAAGCCGACTGTTATCAGCATTCTTGGACATGTCACAAGTGCTAGGTCTATGCTGATAAGGTGCACATTCCTCCAGTTCCTCTGAATGTTCTGACGGCACCTTGGCCTTTTGCAATGTGGGGCATTGATATGATCGGAGAGATCAGACCTACGGCATCCAACAGGCATCGTTTTATCCTGGTAGCAATTGATTACTTTACGAAGTGGGTTGAAGCAACTTCATTTGCTATGGTAACCAAGAATGTCGTGGCACGGTTCATTCGGCACAACCTGATCTGTCGATACAGTGTACCAGAGAGGATCATTATGGACAATGGTACCAATCTTAACAACAAGATGATCACTAAGCTCTGCGAGCAATTCAAGATACAACATCATAACTCTTCTCCCTATCGGCCGAAGATGAATGGGGTTGTCGAAGCGGCAAGTAAGAACATTAAGAAGATTGTGCAGAAGATGACAGTGACATATAAAGACTGGCACGAGATGCTACCATTTGCTCTTTATGGGTACCGTACCTCAGCACGGACGTCAACAGGGGCAACACCCTATTCCTTGGTTTATGGCATGGAAGCAGTCTTGCCTATTGAAGTTCAGATACCCTCTCTTCGGATCATGAAGGATGCAGGTTTGAATGAAGATGACTGGATTCAAACCCGACTTGATCAGCTAAACCTGATTGACAAGAAAAGACTTACTGTTGTTTGTCACGGTCATACATACCAAAAACGAATGATCAAGGCATTTAACAAGAAAGTCAGACGACAAGAGTATCAAGTTGGGGACCTGGTAATCAAGTGCATTATTCTACCTCAAGGTGATCCCAGGGGAAAATGGACCCCTACTTACGAAGGGCCATTTGTGGTTAAGAACATCTTCTCAAGAGGAGCTATGATTCTAACCACCATGGATGGTGACGACCTTCCTCACCCCGTCAATACAAACATAGTGAAAAGATACTACGCATAATCAAAGACCCGCTAGGTTGACTGGCCTAGGCAAAAATAAGGGCTTCCCGGCGAACCAAAAGGGTTCGGGAAAAAATAAGGGATGAAAATGAAAAAATCTGTACACCCGGCAAGTCGAAAACCTGAAAAGGCGGCTTGGGCAAAAATGGGTATCCCGGTGGACTGAAAACCTGAAAGGGCGGTCCAGGTAAAAGTTAGGGATTAAAGCGTAACACTATGTCTCATTGGATCACCTCGCATCCAGACTTCGGTATCAACTATCAGGCTCAGACGACACCAATCAATCAGATTCATCTTCAACTAAGCAACAAAATGATGAGACGCTTGAAGATATAAAGGCAATAGCAGAGTTGGAACCCAGTGGGATTATTCACATATTTGTTTTGTTATCTTTCCACAAATTGTATAAATTCTATTTGTTCGGCGGTGTTCTCTTACTTGGACGTCAGCCTCTTGTACAAAAACGCCTATTTGCAGGCAAACTTCAAAATCAATACAAATTCATTTTCAGACAAATTTCAAATTATTTTTCCTTTATCTGTTTTGTTTTGCAAAGAACGTCCAATGTTCATTTTTGATATATGCATTTGACATTAATTGCTGCTCATACATATTTACATGCGAAACAAAGGACAAATTACTGGTAATATCATAAATAGGGGGATAAGAAAGGTCCAAACTGTGTAGTTACTTTGTCCACCAAGGTACCAAGGTAGGTTCAGCGGAAGAATATGACCAAGATACCATCACTCCCCGTAGAGTAAAACAGTAATGGTAGCTCTCCCTACTGATACTTGCAGTTATGTACAAATCAATAATACTCTCCCCAAGCAGAGTTAATCTACCATCAGCCCTGAAAAGGCTTGGTATCCCTAGAAGATCTTAATCTTCCCCAGCAAGTATAAGAGTACCCCCGACAGTCTTAATATTCCTCAACAGAATATAAGAATGTTCCCCGGCGGAATACAAGATACCCCAGTGGAGTCATTTCCCCAGCGCAGTCTAAAAAAGGCTTCCCCGCCAGAGCTGAATCATCTTACCCAGTAGATTCTGGAAGCTTATCCTCTGCTGAGCACAAATAAATCTCCCCAGCCAAATTCAGAAGGTTATCCTCACAAGAGTTTAACTGGGTTATCCTCAGCAAGTTGCGACTGAAGGATCATCCCCAACAAAGTTCTTTCTATCCCCAGCGGAATTCATCATTAAAATCCCCAACAGAGCTTATCAACAGAATCCCCAGCGGAGTTATCATTAAAATCTTCAACAGAACGTCTCTACCCCACAGAGTAATTCCCCTCGAAGTAATCTCTTCATCAGTTTATTCCCCAACGGAATTTTTCTCTCCTACAGGTTTATCATCTTCGTTCATCATCCCCAGCGGAAATGAAGAACTCAACTCTATTCTCCAGCAGCTCCGGGATTTATTTTCCCCAGCTAAAACATTATATCCCCATACATCATGATACATGTATATACGCATCATACGAATACAATCTCATTTACGTTGAGAACATCATTGCTTGATCCATCTCATGCATTTCATGTGACTGACCTTTTACCTTTCAGGAAAGATGCAGTTAAGTCTCCAGCTTAGTCAAAGACCTGACCGGTTCTTAAATCTCAATTGAATTATCCTCGGTTGAATTTCAGATAAGGTTCTCAATCTCGACAGTTTCTCTACGTCATAGTGTGGACGAGTACTATAACCTCAACGGTATACTCCATTGAGCACGAGTCAGTTCCTAGATCTTGATGTTTTCCTCCGTCATAGTGTGGACGAGTTCTATAACCTCAACGGTATACTCCATTGAGCATGAGACAGTTCCTAGATCTTGATGAAGATGTTTCCCTACGTCATAGTGTGGACGAGTACTATAACCTCAACGGTATACTCCATTGAGCACGAGTCAGTTCCTAGATCTTGATGTTTTCCTCCGTCATAGTGTGGACAGATTCTATAACCTCGACGGTATACTCTGTTGAGCACGAGACAGTTCCTAGATCTTGATGAAGATGTTTCCCTACGTCATAGTATGGACAAGTACTATAACCTCAACGGTATACTCCATTGAGCACGAGTCAGTTCCTAGATCTTGATGTTTTCCTCCGTCATAGTGTGGACAAGTTCTATAACCTCAACGGTATACTCCATTGAGCACGAGACAGTTCCTTGATCTTGATGAAGATGTTTCCCTATGTCATAGTGTGGATGAGTACTATAACCTCAATGGTATACTCCATTGAGCACGAGTCAGTTCCTAGATCTTGATGTTTTCCTCCGTCATAGTGTGGACAAGTTCTATAACCTCAACGGTATACTCCATTGAGCACGAGACAGTTCCTAGATCTTGATGAAGATGTTTCCCTAGGTCATAGTGTGGACGAGTACTATAACCTCAATGGTATACTCCATTGAGCACGAGTCAGTTCCTAGATCTTGATGTTTTCCTCCGTCATAGTGTGGACGAGTTCTATAACCTCAACGGTATACTCCATTGAGCACGAGACAGTTCCTAGATCTTGATGAAGATGTTTCCCCCTAATTGGATTATGGACAGGTTCCTAAGACTCAGCCGAGGCATTCTTTCAGTTGAAATACATGCCAGATTCCTAAATCTCAACAAAGGTTAGACTTCCCCAGTGGAATCTTTTACAACCATAGGTATGCAAGTTCTCGCTAAGGAATCTATTACGCGATCGACACCCATGCAGATGGCATATGTAAGCCTATCCTCCTACCAGCAATCTCCAAATGGCATCTGTAAGCCCATTCCCGACATCACAATGCCGATACTACACCATGTGAGTGCAAATTTTTGGGCACTCTAGTGTTCAATTATCTTCCACCTTCATATCACGAAAGGCTCGAAAGCCAATCTATATCCTCAGGTTTAAGAAAATTAAACAGGTGCAACTGTTGTACCCCAAAATTTTCCCTCCCATATTTCTCAAGACATGTCAAGAATAATCTCCAAGTTGCTCAAGATTGGCTCAAGGGTTGGACAGTCAAGTCACCTCCTAAGGCAGTCAATTCAAAATTAGGGTTTTGTGTTGCATTAATGTACTCACATCCAAATGGCCTCAAGTGATTCCCAATGTATTAATATGTTCTTAAGTTCATCCATGTCAAATTTCAAGCCTTGCAGAGGAAGTTTGGTCAGTCAATTGCTCAAGAGGTCCAAAAATCGACTGTGCTAGGGCAAAAGTCAACTGTGACCCAAATACAGTCAAACCTCAAGATTTTTTGTCAACATTATCATTTTGAAGGATAATTCATCATTTTATCAAGGGTTTATCATGATTCATCAAGGATTTCTCAAGATTCATCAAGATTCATCAAGATTCAAAAGTTGCTAAATTAGGGTTTTGTAGGAAAAGTCAACTCAACTTTGACCAAGCATAAATTTCTCATACTTTATGAGAAATGACCCATCCAAAGCTAATTTTGAAGAGGATGCAATTTCCTACAATCCATCTTCACACCCCAAGATCAATAAATGCACTCACAAAAAGTTACAAATTTGTACATTATAGGTCATTTTTGAAAGTCAACAAAAACACTTTTTTTGCCAAAGCTTATAACTTTAGCATGGAACATCAAAATGAGATGAAACCAAAAGGGTTGATTATAGGACATCTCAAGGTTTCTTAAAAGTACAAGAACACCTCAAAAAGTTCAAAATTGAAGAAGTTATGCATTGTTGAAGTTGGGCATTTTCCCAAATTTAGCAAAAGTCAACTATCCTCAAAACTCCAATTTTTGACAAAAGGGCCCAATTTTTTCCACTTGATTTAGTCTTTTCATGCCACACACGTGTCACATATTTGATTTCATGGACATTCATCTATTTTTCTATTTTATTTCATTTTTTATTGATTTAATTCATTATTAATCAATATTAAATCAAATAAAATCTAAAATTGATGTAACAAGATTTGTTGTGGTCATTACAGCTTGCAAGTATCATATAACACCTAGTCAATTCGTATCAAGGCTCATTCAAGCATAAAAAATCAGATTTGGCCTATTTTTGGAAGTTTGATAATGGTGATCAAAACCAAATCATGAATCTTCAATGCACTTGATTTGAGACCAAAAGACCAACCCTAATTCACTCTATAACACTCACACAAGCAAGCCAGACCAAGAACACGAACAAAAGCTCTGCAGAAACGGCCATACCAAGTTTGTGAAAAACCTTGAAAAGTGGAGATCGAATTTTGGTTTAGAGGCATCTTCCAACCAAAAGCTCAACACAGCTCTCTTCCCTGACATCTCCTGAAACTGTAGCAATCAAAACCAGTCCTTTAGACGCCACCAATTGCACTGTAAGTCTCCATGAATCTTGCTCTGAACATGATATCGTGAAACCACTTCCTTGCATCCTCTTGCCAATATTTTTGTATAATCATGCTTGCCTTTAAATTTCCATTCGTTCTGCATCATTCAATTGCTTTTTTGTAGCCTATAACTCCCTACCCAAACCTAGGGTTTTTGGAGGTTTCCATTTGGGGTTTCGTTTTGCAGGGACAATTAGGATGAATCTTGGCCATGGTTGAACTCAGTGGGAAGAGACGAAGCAAGCCTTGGTCTTAGAATTAATTTTTACAGCCTAGGGTGGATTTTAGAAGTAAGCCATGGATTTTGATGCGGAATCAAATCCGTAGGAAAAAAACACAGGGTTTGTGGAAGAAGATGAAGACGTGGCTTGTCTTCATTGGACCATTCAAATCAATTTAGCGCATTTTTATTTATTTTCAGTATATTGCTTGCTTTACCAATATAATATTATCTATCCATTCCACTAACGAATGAAGCAGTTTGGTTGAGTGGCTGGAGCGCTGGCATGTGAGCATTGGGACCTGGGTTCGAATCCCATGTCCCCCAAAATTTTATTTGCAATTTTATTTCAGGCAATTCTATGCAACATCACAAGCGTGGTCCACCCTATTCCTCCAGATCTCAAACGCCAAGTGGCATGCAAATCAAATCCAAGGGCAAAGATTGAGTGACCATCCTGCACTCTAGTCAAACGCACCATGGGGAATTGGAAAAGTCAGCCCAGGCCAGCGCCGGTTGGGCCTCTGAAATTGCAATCATGCCTCCTCTTGGGCCCAGCACCCCCCTATGGGTTTATTTCTTTTCCATTTTTATATTTCTTTCATTTAATTACTTTTTATGATTATTATTTATGTCATTAACAAATTAATAATTTTTCTTTATAAAATCAGAAAACCATAAAAATATTATTTTTATTAATTTCATTATTTTTGTAAATAAATAATTTAATTGACTTAGTTTCTTTTATTAGGTATAATTTTAACCTTTTTTGCAATAAATTAAAATTAATTAGAATATTAGGTTTTAATAATCTTGACCATTTTCATTTCTTTAAATAATAAAAAAAAAACCAAAAAATTTTCTATTTAGTCAATTAATTAACTTAGACTTAATTTTCATTTAATTCAAAATAACAAAAATATGCTTTATTTAACAAAAAGGGTCAAAACCCTAAAAGCACTCCGATTTAATTTTCTCGCGCGCGAATAATTTTTGATCCATATTTCAATAATGTGACTGCTCCGGGAATGTAATAGTTTTTAACTTAGGACTTTATTTATTTATTTATCGCTTTTATTTACTTTTCGCAATTTAATTTTAAAAGGGTTTGTCTTTGGCGATGTAAATACCCGACGCCTTGTAATAGTTTAGATTTATTTTCCGCAATTTAAATTTCCGCAACCATTAACTGTTAGATGTTTGAATAATAGGCAATGCATGACAAGATCAATTTTAATTTAAAATCAACAGTAGCTCACCATAACATGTACAAAGATAATATAACTGAAAAACAATACACTCGCACATGCCACTCTTAGGATACACCTCACTTGGTTGCCTCGAACGTGGTCATTGAGTATAGGAAGTTTTAGAGGTCGCCCTCTTGTCCAAAGATCATAGTTTCCTCGAAACGGTTGCCTCGGAAAAATGATCTAGGATATTAGGGTTACTGCTAATGTGTCCTAACATTGCTTTAGTGACCACACGTCCCTTAATCGAATTGACCCGAAAACTCCAACGACGGTGCTACCTACTCCTCAATAGTGGGATAGCATTGTCTAAAGGACACTTGCACAGTTTAATTCCTTTTTGAGTAGGTAGATGTTCTTAAGTACTTGCTCTTTTCTAAAAAACAAAACAAAACTTTTCGCACTTACACCCCTTTCAAACAAAAACTCTTTTCAAACCCACAATCACAAAGAAAAGCAAACTTTTGAAAACATAATGAGCAAGTACCTAAGAGCCCGTGGATAACCACGGATAGAAAGGGTGCTAACACCTTCCCTTTCTATAATCTACCTCCCGAACCCGAGAAATATCTCAAAAAGGAATTTTTCTGTGCTTTTGTCCTTTCCTTGTTGGATAAAATAAAAGACGGTGGCGAATCTTGCTTACCGCGACATTTTGCAAAAACAAACGCAAACGCGAACCAGCATTCCGAAAACATTCAGTTCTATTCCCACCGATCACAAAGAGTGTATCGTGATAGACTTACAGCGTGTTGTAGGGCTTGAAAACAACTGCTTTCGCTTGTGGATACTCCCTGGAAGCAATTGAGATCGTCAAAGAACCTTGAAACTGCCTCTAAAGGGGATTTCGAACTCACACTTTTCTTGGTATTTGTTCTAGCTCTAGCGCCTCTTTCCAACCTTCCTTTTGATCTGCACGCCATCCTTATGTATTAGTGCAAGGATTAGGGTTGCAAATTGCATTCAAATCTTCTTCTTTCAATGCTTTGGATATTGATTTGATTTGCTTTGAAAACCTTCCAAATTTTGCTTCTCTTCAATCTTTTTGTGCACTCTATGCATTTGCACAAATTTGAATGCTTGCAATCTATACTTTAAGACCTGAAATAATCACAAGATCCTTTGTTATCAATATTTTGGATTTTATTTGATTTATTATGATTTAATTTAAATTAATTCAAATAAAAATAAAAATAAATAATAAAAATAAGATATGGATAAGTGGAAAGGGCTAGAGCACGTTGGCTATGTTGCCAACCCAAAACAAGTTAAAAATAATGGGCTCATTTGGCAAAATTTGAAGTTTTGGGCATAGTTGACTTTTGGCAATTTTGCAAAAAAGGCCAACTTCAAAAATGCATAACTTCCTCAATTTTGACTCTTTGGAGGTGTTATTGGACTTTTTAGAAAGCTTGGTATGTCCTCTAATCAACCCTTTTAGTCTCATCTCATTTTGATATTCCATGCTCATGTATGAAGCTTTAACAAAAAAGGTATTTTTGTTGACTTTTCAAAATGACATATAATGTCCAAATTCATAACTTCTTGTGTGTGCATATTTTGAACTTGGGAGATGAAGATGGATTGTAGGTAATTTCATCCTCTTAAAAATGAGATTTGGATGGGTCATTTCTCATAAAGTATGAGAAAGGTATGCTTGGTCAAAGTTGAGTTGACTTTTCCTACAAAACTCTAATTTAGTAACTTTTGAGTCTTGATGAATTATGAGCAATCCTTGATGAATCATGATCAACCCTTGATCAAATGATGAAATATACTTCAAAATGAGAATGTTGACAAAAAATCTTGAAGTTTGATTGTATGTGGGTCACAATTGACTTTTGCCCTAGGATATCTTCCTACACCTTCAACCTATCAGTAATTATCCTTTCTCAATTTTGTTTTATTTGTAAGCAGTGATTATATTCAAATGCATATGCCTACTTAACAAAACATTGGACGTTTTCAAATAAAACATAAGTATAAAAAGAAAAGAAAGGCAAGCAAATTTTTGCACTTTGAAGTATCTTTGTATTAACTTTTGTAAGTATCTTTGTACAAAGGAGACATACATCCTAGTAAGAGAATGTTGTCGTAAATTGAGAAAAAATTTATACAAAAGAAAGATGGCTATGTGCAATAATTCCATGGGGTTCCCATTCTGCTATGGTCTTTATAACTCTGAGTATCTTGTCCATTCGCTACTTCGTCCGCCGATGATTGGATTGATCAGAAGCTTGGAGCTTGTTGGTGAAGAGATTGTCCTTAAAGTGATCTGACGAGACATAGTCATACGCTTTAATTCCCTAACTTTTGCCTGGACCTCCCTTTCGGGTTTTCAGTCCACCGGGAAACCCTTTTTTGCCCAAGTCGCCCTTTCGGGTTTTCAACTTGTCGGGTGTACAGATTTTTTGTATTTATCCCTAATTTTTGCCTGAACCGCCCTTTCGGGTTTTCGATTCACCGGGATGTCCATTTTTTCCTAAGTCGCCCTTTCGGGTTTTCAACTTGTCGGGTTGTTTTACGCGTAGTATCTTTTGACTATATCTGCATTCGCAGGGTGCGGCAAGTCGTCGCCGTCCATGGTGGTCAGAATCATTGCCCCACCAGAAAAGATGCTCTTGATCACAAATGGTCCTTCGTAAGTAGGAGTCCACTTGCCCCTGGGATCACTTTGTGGTAAGATGATCCGCTTGATTACAAGATCTCTGACTCGATATACTTGACACCTGGCTTTCTTGTTGAAAGCCTTGATCACCCGTTTCTGATACGTCTGACCATGACAAACAGCAGTAAGTTGTTTTTTGTCGATCAAATTAAGTTGATCAAGTCGGGTCTGAATCCAATCGTCTTCACTCAAACCAGCATCCTTCATAATCCTTAAGGAAGGAATATGAACTTCCATAGGTAAAACAACTTCCATGTCGTATACTAAAGAAAAGGGGGTTGCCCTTATTGAAGTACGTGCCGTGGTACGATATCCGTGCAGAGCAAACGGTAACATCTCATGCCAGTCTTTGTAGGTGATTGTCATCTTTTGAATGATCTTCTTGATATTTTTGTTCGCGGCTTCAACAACACCGTTCATCTTTGGCCGATAGGGAGATGAATTGTGATGATAAATCTTGAACTGCTCGCACAGAGCGGTGATTATAGTATTGTTCAAATTGGTACTGTTGTCCGTGATAATCTTGTCGGGGATACCATACCGGCATATGAGATTCTGCTTGATGAAGCGGGCAACCACATTCTTTGTAACGGAGGCAAAGGAAGCTGCTTTGACCCATTTGGTGAAGTAATCAATAGCCACCAGGATGAAGCGATGTCCATTGGATGCCGTGGGCTTGATTTCTCCAATCATGTCAATGCCCCACATTACGAACGGCCAAGGAGCTGTTAGAACATTGATAGGAACAGGAGGAATGTGCACTTTGTCGGTGTAGACTTGACATTTGTGGCAAGTACAAGAATATTGATGACAAGCAGCTTCCATGGTAGACCAGTAGTAGCCTGCCCTTAGAATCTTCTTAGCCATCGTATGTCCGCTTAAGTGGGTGCCAAATGTGCCACTATGTATCTCGGTCATGATCAATTCTGCTTCAACCTTTTCCACACAACGAAGTAGAACACAATCATGGCTGCGCTTATAAAGGATGCCATTGCTTAGGAAGAACTTGGCAGCAAATCTCCTTAAGAAATTTTTGTCATTGACTGAAGCTCCTTCAGAGTATTCTCGAGTCTGGAGATACCTTTTGATTTCATGAAACCAGGGTTGTTCCACTACTTCTTCGGTATTAATCTCATGATAGTGCGCGGGTTCGTCCATTCGCTCGATGGTGATTTGGGGAGCCTCGTTATCCCAGTTGAGTTTAAACATGGAAGACATTGTAGCCAGAGCATCCGCTAGCTGATTTTCTTCTCGCGGGAAGTGCTCGAAAGTAATCTGTTCTAAATGAGGCAACAATGTCAGGACATGTTCCTTGTATGAGATAAGATTAGGATGTCTAGTGTCCCACTCTCCTTTGATTTGACTGATAACCAAAGCCGAGTCTCCAAATACGACCAAAGATTTTATTCCCAAGTCTATAGCAGCCTTGAGACCAAAGATGTAAGCTTTATATTCAACCATGTTGTTGGTACAGCTGAAGCAAAGTCGGGCAGTGAAAGGTGTATGGCAACCTTCCGGAGAAATGAGTACTGCACCGATACCGTTGCCCAGTGCATTTGAAGCACCATCAAAGTACAGGGTCCATCGGGATCCTTGTTCAGGTCCGTCATATGGCCCATTACCTTCAATGTTGTCCAATGTCATGATGTCCTCGTCAGGGAAGTCAAATCTTATAGATTGGTAATCTTCGACGGCTTGATGAGCTAGATGGTCAGCTGGTACACTCCCCTTTATAGCTTTTTGGGTAGTATACTGGATATCATACTCAGTCAGGATCATTTGCCATCTAGCAATTCTTCCAGATAAAGCAGGCTTTTCGAAGATATACTTGATCGGATCCATCTTGGAAATCAACAAAGTGGTATGAGTCAACATATACTGCCTTAGCCGGCGAGCAGCCCATACCAAAGTGCAGCAAGTTTTCTCGAGCAGTGAGTAGCGAGTCTCACAGTCGATAAACTTTTTGCTAAGGTAATAAATGGCATGCTCTTTTCGGCCAGACTCGTCATGTTGGCCCAGTACGCACCCCATTTAGTTATCAAAAACAATCAGATACATGATTAACGACCTTCCTTCGACGGGTGGCATCAAGATAGGAGGTTCCAGTAAATACTCCTTGATCTTATCAAAAGCAACTTGACAATCATTGTTCCATTCAACTACCTAATCTTTCTTCAACAACTTGAAGATTGGCTCACAGGTAGATGTTAGGTGAGAGATGAACCTTGCGATATAGTTTAAGCGTCCCAAGAAACCTCTAACCTCCTTTTTAGTGCGGGGGGCGGGCATTTCTTGTATAGCTTTGACTTTAGCAGGATCAACTTCAATTCCTTTGTTGCTGACGATAAATCCCAAAAGTTTCCCATACCTAACTCCAAAAGTGCACTTGCTCGGGTTTAGTCTGAGCTTATACTCCTTCAACCTGTTAAATAACTTTTGTAGGTGATCAAGGTGTTCTTCTTCTGTCTATGAACGGGCTATCATGTCGTCTATGTAAACTTCAATCTCATGATGTATCATATCATGAAACAAAGCTACCATGGCGCGTTGATAGCTTGCCCCGACATTCTTCAGTCCGAATGGCATCACTTTGTAGCAGAAGGTACCCTATTGCGTATTAAAAGTAGTTTTCTCCATGTCTTCGGGGGCCATTTTGATCTGGTTGTATCCCAAGAATCCATCCATGAAGGAAAATACCTTGTGTTGAGCTGTGTTGTCAACCAAGATGACGATGTGTGGCAGTGGAAAATCGTCTTTAGGGCTAGCCCTGTTTAAATCCCTATAGTCCACACACATTCTGACTTTGCCGTCCTTCTTAGGTACGGGCACAATGTTAGCAACCCATTGTGGATAGGAAGTAACAGCCAGAAAGCCAATGTTGAATTGCTTCATTACCTCAGCTTTGATCTTCTCAGACATGTCGAGCCTCATTCGGAGGAACTTTTGCTTGATCGGTGGACAGTCTTCTCTTGTAGGGAGACGGTGAACCATGATATCTGTGTCTAATCCCGGCATGTCTTCATAGGACCAGGCGAAGATTTCAACATATCCGTTCAACAACTGCACTAAGCGCTCTTTGACACCTGGTTCCAGGTTGGCACCCACCTTAACCTATTTCTTGTCTTCCTCTGTTCCTAAGTTAATGGTTTCTAGCAACTCTTCATGAGGCAGAATATCCCTCTCTTCTTGTTGCAAAAGTCTGGCTAACTCTCCCGGCACTTCACAGTCTTCGTCAACTTCGTACTCAACATGATTGACCAAATCTTCAGAGTCACCGAAGGCTAAAGCAGAATAGTCACCCATGGAATCCGGAGTGGATGGGTACCTACATTTTGTGAGTGTGGGTGTGTGTAAGGGATAGCCATCCTTAAACAAAACAAGATGCAAAAGGAAAGAAAATGAACACAACAGTTTATAGATGAAAACGTCCAATGATTCATTAAAACATGGCATATGATAATGAAGAAAATCAAGCCCTTACAAATGGACCTATATGCCTCGGGCAAGGCATAAGGTGAAAATAGTGTACGAATTGTTTAGTTATTATAGACCAAAATAGGAAATTGTTCAAAGATAAATTACTGGTTGATGAAAGTGATAGGAATAAAGTCCTTTGCTTCCCAGTTGCTTAAACCTCCTTCGACGGTTGGAAAGATCCAATCTTCAAAGTTGTATTCTTCATCAACATCTTCTAAGGCATTAATTCCATGGTGAGTGATTTTTACGGGTGGTCCTCCAGCCTTGGAGCGACGCATAGCTTTTTGGCCAGCAGCAGTGAAACCTAGTCCGAACTTGTCTGTCTTGTGAGGAAAATCAGGCAGTTTCCCCCACACCATACTCCTTCCTTCTTTGATTACAGCCTCTGCATCCTTGAGAGATTCCATCCTAGACACAGGCTTGGAAACGATAGGCACATCAACCATTGTCTTCGCAACTGCGACTTCAAGATAAACTTCCTCAAAATGTTGGAAAGGCGTTTCTATGAATTCACCATCCAACTCCACATAGCGGAAGGAGTTGAGGTGACTTATCATGTACTCTTCCTCGCCATGTACCGTTATAATCTTACCCTGAACAGGATACTTTAGCATTTGGTGTAAAGAGGAGGTAACTACCCCAGCATAGTGGATCCACGGCCTTCCCAACAAGCAAGAATATGAAGGACAGATGTCCATCACATAAAAGGTGGAGTTAAAAATTTATGTGCCCACTTTGATAGGAATGTCCACTTCACCACGAACCATCCTCTTAGAATCGTCGAAGGCTCTAACAACGATGTTACTAGGTTTCAGGGTCAAACCTTCGCAGTCTAGTCTATCCAACGCCTTCTTCGGTAGCACATTCAAGGAGGAACCAGTATCAACTAGGACATGGGCAAGGGTGGTTCCCCTGCATTCTACTGAGACGTACAGCGCGTCGTTGTGTTTCCTTCCCTTAGGGGTCAAATCAGCATCGGAAAAACCAAGACCATTATCAGCAGTAAGGCTGGCCACGCACTCTTGAAACTGGTCAGCCGAAGTTTCTTGAGGCACGTGTGCCGTCTTTAAAAATTTGATTAAGGCCTTAGCATGGGCCTCAGAGCAGAGTAGAAGAGCCAACATGGAGATTTTGGAAGGGGTCTTCCCTAGCTGTTCCACGATGTCGTAGTCACTCTTTTTGATTATCTTTAAGATTTCTTCCATTTCTTTCTGGGTGGTCTCGGGGATTGCCACATTCTGAGCCTTCATCCTGACAGGCGCTTCTAGTATTCCCTTACCCTTATCGATAATATCAACAGAGGGTATAACTTTAGGAGTATCCAATTCTTCAATTATCGGACCTTGCACAGATGACTTAACAGGCACATAAGCTTTCGAGGGTCCGAAGACTGCTCGTGGGGGAATAATCTCCGGAGAGAAAATCCATCCGCTGCGAGTTATCTTGCTTGTTCCCGCAATGTTCCCTATATCAGGGGTTTCATCTTCAAAATTCTCTTGGACTGATTCAATTTGTTTGATACCATGATAGAAGATTTCTCCTCCGTAGTTCCATGGTATCATCCTGTTAGATTGATACGGGACAGGCCCCGGCATGGTGATCTTTAACGACACAAACTTAGGATCAGGCGTAATCTTGACAGGCCTTTTGCAAGCCTTGGGAAGATTGTCGGAGATGGTTATTATTGCAATATCATTGGTTGAAGTAACAAAGGTAGCAGGAGTAACAGGAGTGAAGGTATCAACAAGAGTCTTTTGGAAGAGTATCTCTTGGGTATCCATCAGGCGTTGGATGCCTGATTTCAACAGTGGGCAGTCAGCTCGTATCTTTAAACAGAAGTAACAGTCTTTTCCATAGCCTGGGAATATCCCGGCTCTCATCAAATTCACTTTAATTACTGGTAACTGAGTCAAAAGGTCAGCAACATTGGTAACATGAAGGTCTTCCATAACGGCGTGAACATTATGACCGTGCTTGGGCATCGGGGCAGAAATCACATTTGGATTTTCGGGCGCAACGAATTCCACTTCCTTGGCGTCGATCAGGTCTTGGATTTTATTCTTAAGAGCCCAACAGTTGTTGGTATCATGCCCTAAATTGTCAGAGTGGTAAGCACACTTTGCATTGGAGTGGTAATATAGAGAGGAGGTATTAGGGTTCTTTGGCGCTTCCTTCAAATTGGTAAGATTCAACTTTAGCAAATTAGGGAGTACTTGAGCCGGTGTCATGTTGATTCGGGTGAACTGCCGTTGTGGCCTTTCTACCCATTGATGATTAGATCTTGGCTGGTTGCTGCGAGGTTGATCATTTGAAGAGTTTTGGATCATCACAGCCCCTACAGTTGGCCGACGCTCGGTTCTTCCTTGGCTTTTCAGAGAATAAACAGCAGAAGCTTCCTTCTTAGCTGGGAAGGTCTTCTTAACAGCGGTGGACGCGGAGGCATCTTTTTGAATCTTACCACTTATAATGTCGGCCTCGACCCTTTCACCGGTCAAATTTAGTTCGGTGAATCCTGCGGAGGAACTCCCGATTAAATGATTGAAGAAAGGGCCAGACAGGGTCCCTAAAAACATGTCAATCAGCTCTCTATCCGACAATGGTGGCTGCACCCTTCCAGCCAGATCACGCCACTTTTGGGCATACTCTTTAAATCCCTCGTTAGAAGCCATACCCATACTCTGTAGTTGAGTACGAGTGGGCGCTAAATCAGCATTGTATTGGTATTGTCGGTAGAAAGCAGCAGCTAAGTCTTCCCAGTTATGAACCTCAGACCTCTCAAGTTGATAGAACCAGTCCAATTGTGTTCCTGACAAGCTGTCTTGGAAAAAATGGACCCAAAGATCCTTATCAAATGAGTGGGGTTGGATCTTTCGGACGTAGGATCTTAGATGCATCTTTGGACACGACAGACCGTCATACTTGGCCAAATGTAGGAACTTTGAACTTGGGAGGAATAACAATCCCATCGACCAACCCTAGTTATTCAAAATCTAAACCTGGTACCCTTTGCAACTCCATGGCTGCCAATCTGTCTTCAAGATTTTTAAACTTAACATCCCCTGGGGGATATTGCTGTTCGGAGTAATCTTCATATTCTTCCTCTTCCTCTTCTTCTCCTTCAACTTCAGATTCAAAAGGCATCGCAGTTCCTTTTCCTTTACCAGCCCCTTCATCAGACGTCGAGGGGAACTCGAGAACTTTTCTAGCACTGCTTTCAAACCTTCTTCCCATGATGACCACATCGGGCCTCTTCTTCTTTTTCTCTTTATCTTTCTCCAACAGTGCTTTAAGGTCCTCTTGACCCTTTGCTAAGGTCATGAGGAGTTGTTGGAATTGAGAATTTTGTGCTTGCATATCCTTAACCGTCTGCTCCAAATCCATCTTGCTGAAATAAACAGCAGAAAGATAAGGAAACCTGGTGTGAAGACCTGTTTATGCATATGATGAATGGTATGTTATTCATGTAATGCATTCAAGGATTCAGAAATTCAAATTTGTTGCAAACAAAAAGAACACACGTCATATTAAGAAGAAATTTGTTAGTACATAAGTGCCCCATGGGCAAAATATTACAAAATTCTTAATGTAAAAAGACATTGCGCATCCTCTTTGGTGCGATGTAAGTGTTGAGAGTTTCCTCCTCATGAAGTCGGCGGGTAAGCTCCAAAACCTTCCTCTCACTGGCATAGAAGCTGGCTTCAAAAGTATTCCGTTCTTCTTTGAGTTGGATCCAACTCTTTTGTAATTCTTCCAATGATGTTGGCATGTCTGGATGTAGGAGGGTGTATGGAACCTCTCCTTCCATAACAGGCTCTTTGATCACGGGGAGAATGTGAGGATATGGTATCATAAGATTCTGGGCGCGGGTTCGTACCCACTTGAGGTAGGGCTCAAGAGGGATGGAATTCTTGTGCCCTAGTGTCTTACTATCCACCTTGTTGGGCATCCTCCAAGCTCTGATGAATCTTTGTCGAAGTCCTTGCGCATCGTTGTTGAAGTCAAAAACCAAGTCAGGAATCAACATATCATAAGGGCCATCCCTCTGAGCATATCCAAACTGTCTTAGAGCTAAACAGGGGTTGTAGGTAATGCCTCCCCTAATGCCAAGTAGTGGGACATTAGGGAATTCCCCACAACGATCAATGATGATGACATTTTCTATGGACCGAGAACACCAATGAACATCATAATGTGTGAGGGTCATCAACCGTTGTGACCACCTTAAACCCTGCTCATTCTTCAAAACTGATTATGGAAAGGTGAGAAATAAACCACCTTGCTAGAAGTGGAGTACAGCACATGAGAACACCTCTTTTCCTCATTGTTCGTGTGTAAAATGTGTGTAGGATGTCCCCAAGCAATGTAGGCACAGGGTTCCGAGATATGAAAATCTTGACAGCATTCACATCTATAAGTTGATCAGGGTTTGGGAACAAAACCAACCCATAGATGAGAAGTGCTACAATCTCCTCAAAAGCTTGTAGATCTAGAGAATTCCAGCATTCTTGTGCTTTCTCCAACAGGAACTTTGCCAAGAAACCCTTGACACCACTCCTGGTTTCCCAATGACCCTTGATATCAGATGGTTGCAAGTGTAATGCTTAAGCAACATCTTCAGGCTTTGGTTCTTTTTCCGTACCGTTGTAGGGTAGTTGATGAAGAATAGGAATCCTCAGGAGTTGATAAAATTCCTCCAAAGTAGGTACTAGTTGATAATCAGGGAATGTGAAACAGTGGTGTAGGGGGTCAAAGAACTGGAAGAGAACTTTCACCATGTCTTCTTCAATGTTGGAGTTGACCAAGCTGAGAAGTCTACCATGTCTTTCACTGAAGAGAGAATTCTCTGGAATCCTGGAAGTAAGCTCCTTGAGTTGAGGAGGGATTCTCACAAGGTTGACTTGAATTGTTTTACTGCGAAGAGATTCCATGACCTATAAAACAAGAACAAAGATGAAGATCCAAACCCTTGAAATGGTTAGTGGATGCATATGATGTTTTATGATGTTCATGATGTATGCACAAGCACATGTACAAGCAAGTCACACAAAACCCTAGTTTCAGGCTTGCATGAGGTTTCATAGGTAAGTACCCTCTTGAAGTTAGTTGGCTCAACCTGTCCTATAAATAGTAACCGGGTTCTAAGGAGCTCAATATCACTGGATTGTTTTCTATGTTCATTGTTTTAGTTTAGCCACTTAACTGGCGACCAAAATATTCCAAGAAAACCACCCTCAATGAGTGCAGTATCGAGTATCTACCAACTTTGGACTGCACCAAAGTCGGTCATCTCACTACCCCTAATAAAAGGCCAAGATGGTCAAGTAAGGTTCTAAGAGTTCATTAGTGCTTCATGACATCACTCAGTGGCCCCGTATTCTCTTTGGTTGACTCAAAGGCTACCGGTACTCACAAATATGTCGCACTAATATAACTATTGCTTCAACCATGTCGGTATACCCCACACAGTTTCCACAACGTATTGCTATTTACCTATGAATGTTTCCAAAATTCGGGTAGAGGATTTCAAGCCCAAACAAGAGAACCAAATATAAATCAAACAAAGCAATCAAGATAAGCATGCAAAGGTGATACAGTGGGGGAACTGACTTGAGGTTTCGCGTTTGTGTTCGTAAATGTTTCGGTTTAGAAAGAGTCGCCACCGACTTTTTATTTTATCCTAAGGAAAGGTCAAAAAGCACAGGAAAGACCTTTGAGACCTTTTAGTTACTTGTTTAGATCACTTGTTTGCTTTTTCAATTGTTTGAAATGGTGCTCTTCAATTGTTTGAAATGGTGCTTTGTGTGTGATTTGGAAAGATGTTTTGAAAAGAGGCCATCGTTGTGGCAACCTTTGTAATGATTCTTGTATGAATGTATACAAAGGTGTTTTTATTTTTGAAAGGTTTTCAATGTTTGAAAGTAGGGTTTTGAATTTGTGTTTGTGAAGTGTGTTTTTAAAATAGCAAGGATGTTTTGCAAGCTTTTGATCAAGTAACTAAGAGTTATCTACCCTATTTTACTCAAAGATCTTTCTTATGTTTTTGACCCTTTTAACAGTGTTGTTTCACCATTGCATTTGGTGAACAACCTTGTGTTAGGATGTTAAACGGGACAGGCGCGGGTCAACGTATAGACCATGATAGCAATTGTGTCAAGTATTTTTGGCAATTTTCTTGAGGGACTTGATCATTTTGTTTAGGCAACTCAGATAGCGTCATCGAGGGACTATGATCTTTTGTTTTGTTTTTGTTTTGCCAAAGTACTTAACATGCATACTGTTGCACCCCAAAATTTTCTCTCTCATTTTATCAACACTTTCTCATCACAAGACTCTTGGAATTCAGGATCAAGCTAGGGTTTGCTATGCCCAAGACCCCTCCTTCCACTGTTGACCTAAATTAGGGTTTGAGTTTGCACAAGGCATTTTGACCTACAATGCCCAAATTGAGTTTCATACTTCATGCTGGACTCACAAGTCTATCCTTACCAAGTTTCAGGCTTTGACTCAAAGTTTTGCCCAGTCAATTGGACAGTTGACCTAGAAATCAGTTGTATTGGGGAAAAAGTCAATTGTGGCCAATTGACAGTCAAACCTCATGAAATTTGACTCACATCAACATTATGAACTCATATGAACCATTTGATCAAGTTTGGACCACAATTCCAAAAGAAATTTGATCAGATCATCAAAAGGGCAAAATGGTCATTTTTAGGGTTTTGACTACACAAAGGCAATTTTTGACTGTTTGACCTAGCCAATGGCAAATCAAGCTCACATATGGACTCAAAGACTCAATGACATCATATTGACTTATTCAACAAGTCCAAAAGATCTCAAATGCATAGGATTGATAGATGAATTTTTCAGTCAAGTGATCAAGATTTGACTGTACACTGAAAAGTCAAACTTTGACTTTTTGGTCAAAATCAAGTGCCAAGGGTCATTTTTCATCAAGACATGTCAAATTATGAAACTTGTTCATCAAGAAACCTAAAAATTCAAATTAGGGTTTAAAATGAAAAAAAATTTCATAACTTAGAATTTTTCTAAGTTATGAAAGTTTCTTATTTTTTCCTAACTTTGTCCCATTTTTTCACAAAGATGCAAATGGATTCAAACAAAACTTGCAACATGAAAGTTGTATTCCATCACAAATTCTACAACTTTTATTCACAAAGTTTTCTCAAAAGAAGCTTGTATCTCAAGTTATGATTTTTGGAACATGGGTACCTAAAACTTTTAACTTAGAGAAAATTTGCCCTAATCTAGGCAGGATTTTGACCCATCTTCTTGGCCATTTTTCACATAGTTCCACTTAGAGTTTCAAGTTGCATTACAAAGATGGATTGTAGTACATGTTCCAAGATTTCCAAATTGTCCAAGAACTCCTCAAACACCTTTGTGGTTAGAGAGAATCGAATGCTTGAAGTTGGAAAAACTCACTTTTGTCCATGGCCAATACATGTTCATAACAACTTACAATTCTGATTTAGGTATCTTGGTTTGACATTACAGGCCTCAAAACCAATTTGAACTCCATAATTTAATGCCAATCCATCAGTCCAAGCCTTTGTTTTGTTCATTTGGGCATTATACACAAGTTTAAGCCTTAAGTAGAAAAAGGCAAATTGCCATTTTTGCCTAATGTCACTTTATGTCAAAAACTAAATCCTTGAGACATGGGGCCAGATCTTTGAGGCAAGATTAAGTCCACTAATTCCAGTAACCAAAAACAAAAGATGCAGCATGATAAGCAGGCTTGTACAGGGCTATAACATCATTTCCATTTTCTTGCTTCAAGTAGAAGGAAACTTACAAAACCAAGGCAATCTCACATATCTATTAACACAAGCTTAAACAAACATTGCACATAGTCTCCATACCTACCAACAAGCCTAAAGCACGCCCCTTTCATCCCTCATACCTCCTAATACTCAGAACTACTGTTTTTATGCAAAACACGGCAGGTCCTGCATTTTGCAAGCCACAATCAATTTCCATCGTGCGTTTTGTCCCAAGATAGTTTCAACACCTTCCAATCAACTCGCCTGAACTATCCCAAGCCCCCATTGCAAGCTGTAACACCTCTAACACCCTTTTCCATTTTCATTTCCAAGCTCTGCAGGTTGAGTTCTACAGCACGATTCAAGTTGTTTCAAAGCAAGCCAAGCATTGGAGAAGCTTCCTTGGACCTCAGGCAAGCTCAACAGAAGCTCAAACACCATTGAAGGTTGATGCATTGCCCTACTCGATTCCAACTGAAACAGGTTTTTTATCACTTTCTATCTCTCTATTTAGGAACATTTAGCTTTAGGTTTGTGAATGAAAAATGTAGTATTCAATGCCATGAAGCCATACATATGCTCAGCTTTTATTTATATTAAGTGTGCTAGGAGAATTTCATCCATGAACATGTGAAAAAATCTAGGTCAGATTTTAGGGCCAGAGAAATTCTCTCTGGTCTTTGAGAGTTAGATTTAATGCTTTATATGGTTGGATTCGTGTTTAAATTCTCTACAAGTTTGATGTTGTAAGTTTTGGCAAAAAGTCACATTTCCAGGATGTAGCATTTGAACCAGGCGCGCGCATTTACAAGGTCTGAAGGTTGAAGAAGAAGCTGGCTTGGGCTGGGCATGTACATGCTTGCTTCTGGCACCCCCCATATTCAGTTTACACCCCCTGGCCCATTTATTTGATATTTATCATTTTTGACATTTTTATTTTTATTCTGACTTTATTATTTTTTATATGAAATATAAAAAATGCCAAAAAATAATTTTCTATATTTTTCATATTTATTTGATATTTATTTTATTTTATTAAGTATATATATATATATATATATATATATATATATATATATATATATATATATATATATATATATATATATATATATATATATATATATATATATATACTTGTCTATTTTTATTTTATTAGATAATTAGGTAAAAAATACCACATTTTCATTTTTATTAATATTGTGTATTAAAAATACTATTTTCATAATATACTTTTATTTTTTGTTTAAATTAGTATATTTTTGCACATAATTAGTAAATAATATTATTTATTGAGAATTAGGGTTTCTTGCCCTAAAATAGAAAAATAATAAAAATTGACTTTTTATTTTATTTACATTTCCCATTAAAAAAAATACTTTTTACATATTAAAAACATTTTTGCATAATACATGTTATTTACATTTATTTATTGTATTTATTTCAATTATTGTACATTTAAATATTGTATCTTGTACATTCGATATGGTTGTAATAACTTAGAATTTATTTTCTTGTCAAATATCCTCAATTCAAATTTGTACGCCCCCTCCCTATATCATGTTGTAATAGTGTAGCATTTAAATTCTCGCACATTTAAAAGCTTTCAATTATGCCATGTTAGATCTAGGGTTTGTATGCAAATAAAATCAACAACTAGCTTGACCTAATTCAAGATAAATATGCATGAAAAACAAACATAATGCACACTTGCACCCCTAGGGTTACAATCCACTTGTTGCCTTCAAAAATGGGCCATGGTTGCATGTTGAGAACTTTGGCAAAACAAAAATAAACAAAAAGATCATAGTCCCTCGATGACGCTATCTGAGTTGCCTAAACAAAATGATCAAGTCCCTCAAGAAAATTGCCAAAGATACTCAACACTGTTGCTATCATGGTCTATACGATGACCCGCGCCTGTCCCGTTAAACATCCTAACACAAGGTTGTTCACCAAATACAATGGTGAAACAACACTGTTAAAAGGGTTAAAAAACATAAGAAAGATCTTTGAGTAGAATAGGGTAGATAGCTCCTAGTTACTTGATCAAGCTTACAAAAATATCCTTGCTATTTTCAAAACACACTTCACAACACAATTTCAAAGCCCTACTTTCAAACATTGAAAACTTTTCAAAAGACAAAAACACCTTTGTATACATTCAAACAAGAATCATTACAAAGGTTGCCACAACGATGGCCTCTTTTCAAAATATCTTTCAAAATCACACACAAAACACCATTTCAAACAATTGAAGAGCACCATTTTAAACAATTGAAAAACAAAGCAAGTGATCTAAGCAAGTAACTAAGAGCCCATGGATAACCATGGATAGAAAGGGTGTTAATACCTTCCCTTTCTATAATCTACTCCCCGAACCTAAGAAAACATCTCAAAGGTCTTTCCTATGCTTTTTGACCTTTTCTTAGGATAAAATAAAAAGTCGGTGGCGACTCTTGCTAAAACCGAAACATTTGCGAACACAAACGCAAAATCCCAAGTCAGTTCTCCCACCGTATCACACATATCATGGCCCATTTTTGAAGGCAACAAGTGGATTGTAACCCTAGGGGTGCAAGTGTGTATTGTGTTTGTTTTTCATGCATTTTTGTCTTTGATTAGGTCAAGCTAATTGTTGATTTGATTTTGGCATACAAACCCTAATTCTCTAATCATGGCATAATTGAAAGCGTTAAGTGCGTAAATAAATCTAAGCTATTACAACTTTGATGTAGGGAGGGGGGGGGGTACAATTTTGAATAGGGGATTATTTTGCAAGAAATTAAAACCCTAAATTATTACAACCAAATTGAATTTAAATGCATAATATTTAAATGTGCAATATTTAAATAAACAAAAATAAATAAACATTAAATAAAAATGTATTATGCAAAAAAAGTTTTTATGTATGCAAAGTATTTTTAAATGTGAAGAAACATAAAAAAATAAAAAAAAAGATTTATTTTATTTTATTAAAGGGGTAAACCCTAATTTTCTTAAGAAAATAATATTACCTATTATTTATATACAAAAATATATTAATATGCAAAAAAATAAAAATATATTGAAAAAAATGTTTTTTAGTATAAAATAATAATAAAAATGAAAATGTAATATTTTTGTGTTTTTTGTTCTAATTATTTAGTAAAATAATATATATATATATATATATATATATATATATATTATATATATATATATATATATATAATATATATATATATATAATATATATATATATATATATTATAATATATATATAGATATATATATATATATATATATATATATATATAATATATATATATAATACTATATATATATAATATTATATATATATATATATATATTAATATATATATATATATAATATATATTATAATATATATATATATATATATATACTATATATTATATATATAATATTAAATCTATAAATATGTACAAAATAGATAAAATATTTAAAATAAATAAACTAAAATATCTTCAAGAAAATATTTTCAATGTGAATAAAAATAAGAAATGAACAATAAAAGTATTATTTACATTATTTTATTATCTTTAAAACAAATAAGAAAAAAGGTCATTAAAATGTTTTTTATATTAGAAATAATTAATATAAATACCAAATAAAAATGTAAAAAAATTATGAAAATATTTTTCAAGTATTCTTATGTTTGGAAATAAAATAATAAAGTCAGAAATGAAATAAAAAATGCAAAAATAATAAAAATTAAGAACTTGGGCCAGGGGTGTGAAACTGAAAACAAAGGTGTTAGAAGCAAAAAGCCAAGCCCAGCCCATCAGCTTCATCTTCTTCCTCTAGATTTATTTTTTTGAAAACACGCGCCTGTTATACACAAACTCGTATCTCCTGCATTTGTGATTCTTTGACAAAACTCAAAACATGAAACTTGTAGAGCATCAAACCACGATTCTAACCATATAAAAAACTTAATCTAACTCTCAAAGACCAGAGAGAATTTCTCTGGCCCTAGTTTTCTAACCTAGTTTTTTTCAGAAAGTTCATGGATGAAATTCTCTTAGCACGTTTAATATAAATGAAAAACTAAGCATATGTATGGTTTCAGGGCAATGAGTACTACATCTTTCATTCATAAACCTAAGCTAAATGTTCCCCAAATAGAGAGATATAAGTTCATGAAAAAAACCTGTTTCAGTTGGATTCGAGTTGGACAATGCAACAACTTTCAGTGGGGCCTGAGGTTCTTTTGAGCTTGCTTGATGTTCCCTGAACCTTTCCCATTGCTTAGTTTGTTTTGAAATGGCCTGAATCAACCTCTAGAAGTCAACCGGCATAAGCTTGAAACGAAAATGGTGAACATTGTAAATGGAGTTACAGTTCGAAATGGAGGTTTAGGACAACTTGAGTGAGTTGAGTGGAAGGTGTTTTGAAGTGGAAAGGAGCATAACGCACGAGCAAACTGAGCTATGGCACTCAAGTTGCAGCAACTACCCTGTTTTGCAAGCTTTTTGGTGTTTTGGTGTTCAAGGATGTTTGAGGGATGATTGGCTCGTGTTTCTGGCTTACAAGGATGTGTAAAAACTTGTTTGAAACCTTGGCTTAAGTTGAATATAATCAGATGTGTGTGTTATGGACTTTTGGCAAGTTGACTTGTTTTGAAAGAAAAGTGTGAAGTGAAATGAGATAGGCCTGTACAGGCTATCTCCAAGCATGCACAAGTTCCTTGTACCTTTTCCTGAGTTTGTGGGACTTGTTTGCTGCAAAGAAAGAAGTCCAAGGCTCAAGAAAATGCAATTTGACATAAAGTTTCCTTTATGAAAATGGAAGTGCCATCTTTATGCCCAAAATGGAATTATTCATTGTGCCAAGCTCTAATGATCAGAGTAACACCAATGTCCAATGTATTTGCATTCAATTTTTGAGTGTAAATTGGTTTAGAGACCTGTAATCAAGTACAAAGCTAGTTTGGTCAGATTTTGCAAGTTGTATGAACATGTTTTGGCCATGGTTATAAAGTGAGTTTTTGCCAACTTAAAGCATTTGATTCTCCTTAACCACAAATTTGTTTGAGGAGTTCTTGAACAATTTGGAAAGCTTGCAACATGTACTATAATCCATCTTTGAAATTAAACTTGAGACTCTAAGTGGAACTATGTGAAAAATGGCCAAGAAGATGGGTCAAAATCCTGCCTAAACTAGGGCAAAATTTCTCTAAGTTAAAAGTTTTAGGGACCTTTGTTCCAAAAATCATAACTTGAAATCCAAGCTTCTTTTGAGAAAACTTTGTGAATCAAAGTTGTAGACTTTGTAATTGTATACAACTTTCATGTTGTAAGTTTTGTTTTAATCCATTTGCATCTTGATGAAAATGTGGGATAAAGTTAGGAAAAATTAAGAAAATTTCATAACTTAGAAAAATTCTAAGTTATGAAATTTTTTCAATTTCAAACCCTAATTTGCAATTTTGGGTTTCTTGATGAAAAAGTTTCATAATTTGACACATCTTGATGAAAAATGACCCTTGGTACTTGATTTTGACCAAAAAGTCAAAGTTTGACTTTTCAGTGTACAATCAAATTTTGATCAGTTGACTGAAAAACTCATCTGTCAATCCTATGCATTTGAGATCTTTTGAACTTGTTGAATAGGTCAAGATAATATCATTGAGTCCATGGTTGAACTTGATTTTCCATTGGCTAGGTCAAACAATCAAAAATTTCCTTTGCACAGTCAAAACCCAAAAAATGACCATTTTACCCTTTTGGTGATCTGATCAAATTTCTTGTGGAATTATGGTCCAAACTTGATCAAATGGTTCATATAAGCTCATAATGTTGATGTGGGTCAAAATCATAAGGTTTGACTGTAAATTGGCCACAGTTGACTTTTTCCCCAATACAACTGATTTCTAGGTCAACTGTCCAATTGACTGGGCAAAAATTTGATTCAAGGCTTGAAACTTGGTATGGGTAAACTTATGAGTCCAACATGGAGTATGAAAGTCAATTTGGGCATTGAAGGTCCAAAAATCCCTGTGCAAACTCAAACCCTAATTTAGGTCAACAGTGCAAGGAGGTGTCTTGAGCAGAGCAAACCCTAGCTTTATCCTGAGTTCCAAGAGTCTTGTGATGAGAAATGTTGATAAAATGAGAGGTAAAATTTTGGGGTACAACACCATTCCTTCCTTGTTCTTCAAAACAGATTTGGGGAGGTGAGAAATAAACCACCTCGCCAGCAATGGTGCACAACACATAAGGGTTCCCCATTTCCGAGCAGTACGGGCATAAAGAGCATGTAGAATATCTTCTAAGAGAGTGGGAACCGGATTACAGGACATGAAAATCTTGACTGCGTTTACATCGACGAAAGAATCTGAGTTAGGGAACAAAACCAAGCCATAAATGAGAAGTTCCAGGATATCTTCGAATGCTTGAAAGTCCAAACTGTCCCAAAACTGTTGAGCCTGATCAATCAAGAACTTAGCCAAGAAGCCTTTTACCCCACTCCGGGTCTCCCAGTTAGACATTACATCAGCCTTTGTCAGATGTAGGGTTGTAGCAACATCCTCTGGCCTAAGAGCTATCTCCTAACCTGTAAAGGGTGTCTGTTCTAGAATAGAGATGCCAAGTAGATTCGAGAACTCTTCCAAAGTAGGGACCAACTGATAGTCCGAAAAGGTGAAGCAGTGGTGCAATGGATCAAAGAACTGGAACAAGACACTCATCATTTGCTCATCCATCATAAAAGTGACCAAACCAAGGAGGTGACCATGTCTTCTGACAAAGGAAGAAGTATCAGGGACCTTTGAAACCAAATCTCTAAGCTAAACATGGATTTGTACGAAGTTGATCCGAATAGTGTTTCTACGCATAGATGCCATGATCTGCAAAACAGTATAAAGATGAATCCCCTCGGTCTTTGAAATGGGTTAGTTTAATGAAATATGCATGCAATGTCATGATGCATGATGTCATGATAGAAACATATCACAAGTATTCACAGATAGAAAACATGGTAAGGGCACATAAGTCACACAATAGCCCTTAGATTTCAGGCTGACATGGAGTTTAGGTATTACCCTCTTTCAGTTTAGTTGGTTCAACCTGTCCTAGTAATAGTAACTAGGTTCTAGAGGATCTCAATATCACTGACCACCCTTGATCGGTCATAATTCCAGTTTAGCAACCTTTTCTTGCGGTCGGAATCATCGCGAGAGTTTGGTCTCAATGAGTGTAGCATACTGCTACTTTTTTATGGCCAAGTTGGTCAATTATAGGTTCTAAGGTCAGTTGGTGCTTAATGACCCCTTAGCAGCCCCATATTCTCCTTGTTCCTCCACAAGGAATATCGGTAGAAACTAAAGTGTCACACCAACGTAGCTACTACTTCAACCGTATCGGTCTACACCGTACAGTTCCCTCATAGTCTATTGCTACTTACCTAAAAGGTATCCCCCAGATCCGGGTTAGGATCTATAGTAACTCCGATTCAAACCCAAAAAGATAAAGCATACAAATAAAGCAATTGAAAACATTATGATGAACTATTCCTAAGGTACACCCCACTTATTCAATCCCCAGCAGAGTCGCCAGTTCTGTGATATGGTGGAAGAACTGACTGTTTTTGGAATGCTGGTTTGCGTTTTGTTTTCGAAAAATGTCGCGGTAAGCAAGACTCGCCACCGTATTTTATTTTATCCAACAAGGAAAGAAAAAAAGCACAGAAAAATTCCTTTTTCGAGATATTTCTGAGTATGGGGGGTAGATTATAGAAAGGGAAGGTATTAGCTCCCTTTCTATCTGTAGTTATCTACGGGCTCTTAGGTACTTGCTCATCATTTTCAAAATTGTTTTCTTTGTGTTTGTGGGTTTTGAAAAAAACTTGTTTTAACTTCGATTTAACTCTTGCGTCTGTCTTCAAGAGTGTAATGAAGTGTTTTTGAAAACTTGTTTGTAAAAGAGTGTAAGTGTGAAAAAAAGTTTTCTTTTGGATGAGCAAGTATCTAAGAACTAATCTACATACTCGAAAAAAGAATCGTTTTATGCTTGTTTCCTTTAGACAATGCTAGCCCACTATTACTGAGTAGGTAGCACCGTCGTTGGAGTTTGAGGGTCAATTCAAAAGAGGGACATACAGTCACTAAAGCAATGTTAGGATGTCTTAGTGGTAACCCTAATGTCTTAGATCATTTATCTGAGGCAACGATATCCGAGACAACCTTTTCGAGGCAACTTATGATCTTTTAGACAAGAGGACGACCTCTAAAACAACCTATACTCAATGACAGTTACCGAAGGCAACCAAGTGGGGTATACCCTAGGAGTGCACATGTGCGAGTGTGTTGATTTCAGTTATTTTTATCTTTGCACAATTAAGGGTGATCTAACTGTTTTAAATTTAGTCATTCATTCTTGTCATGCAAACGCTATTATCAAACATCTAACAATTGAATATTTGCAGAAATTAAAGGGCGGAATTTAAACTAAACTATTACAAGGCGTCGGGTATTTACATCGCCAAAAACAAACCCTTTGAAATTTAAAAGCGGTAAAAATAAATAAATGTCCTAATTTAATTATTACAAACCGGGAGCAGACTCAATAATTGGGTAAAGGAAAATAAAGCGTGCGAGAAGATTAGATCGAATGCGAAAACTAGGGTTTTGACCCTCCTAATTAAAAGAAAATGTTTTTTTGTTGTTTTTATTTTTTAAGAAAAGAAATTAATTCCTAAAATTAAATGCTAAAATAATTAGTTATTAAATTAATTAATGAAAAATAATTAAGACCTATTTTTGGAAAGAAATAAAATAATTAAATTAATAAAAAAAACATATTGATTCTAATTGATTTTAATTATTTGCAAAAACAAATTAAAATTATCTAACATTAATTACCTAATTAATCTAATTAATATTTATTGATGAAAAATAATAATTCTGATTTTAATTGGATAAAAAAAATATTTTTGGTGATTTTTGATAAAAAATAAATTATTTTATTGGTTAGTAAATAAATAAAAATAATTAAGTGAAATATAAACAAAATATAAAAGATATAGATGAGCCTGAAATTGGGGGGTGTGCCTAGCAAGAATCTGGGCCCAATGATGTTGATCCACATTGACTTTTTTGATCCTATGCGTTGCGTTTGACTGGCTTGTGGTGCACTCCCAATGGTGGCCACCAGATCTGGCCATCTGGCCATCTGACGCGTTGATGAGGAAGGAGTATGGTGGGCATCCTGACTTGCATGCATATTGGATCTCCTGAAATTAAATATGAAAATGGAAAATGTTGGAGGCAGGGATCGAACCCCTGACCTCCATCCTTCCAAGACCTTAATGCTTAGCTGGCTTTCGTTGGGACGTTTGTTTTCATTTGTTAATTAATCAAACATTGAAAGTAATATGTAAAACAAAAGAATATTGGAAAACAAATAAAAAATGCGCGCAATAATTTGAATGGGCGAATCAGATGGATCCACGTATTCGTCTTCCTCCCTGTACCGTGGCTAAAGGTTTGAAACCCTATACCCACAGACAATGTCCGTTGCTATACCCATGTCCACTCTCAAAATCTCGTACAGGCAATGTAAACGACCACCAATGCCATGGTTAGAACCGTCTCCTCCTTCTGAACACAACCGTACCATTCATGAAGGCTAATTGTCCCTGAAAATAAAAACCCTAAAACCAAATCCGAAACCCTAACAATGGTGGATTTCGTTACAGACCATATAAATGAAATTGAATAATGCCAAAAGTTTGCAAATGCTCTATAGGTTAAGAATATGTCATCAATTCATGTTAACAATGCCTAAGTTACAAGATGCGAATTCAAGAACAGGGGTGTATCGTGATAGACTTACAGCGTGTTGTAGGGCTTGAAAATAACTACTTTCGATTGCTTTCGCTTGTGGAGACTCCCTGGAAGCGATTGAGATCGTCAAAGAACCTTGAAACCGCCTCTAAAGGGGATTTCAAACTCACACTTTTCTTGGTATTTTTCAGATTTTGTTCTAGCTCTAGCGCCTCTTTCCAACCTTCCTTTTGATCTGCACGCCATCCTTATGTATTAGTGAAGGGATTAGGGTTGCAAATTGCATCAAAATCTTCTTCTTTCAATGCTTTGGATATTGATTTGATTTGCTTTGAAAACCTTCCAAATTTTGCTTCTCTTCAATATTTTTGTGCACTCTATGCATTTTCACGAATTTGAATGCTTGCAACCTGTACTTTAAGACCTGAAATAATCACAAGATCCTTTGTTATCGATATTTTGGATTTTATTTGATTTATTATGATTTAATTTAAATTAATTCAAATAAAAATCAAAATAAATAATAAAAATAAGATATGGACAAGTGGAGAGGGCTAGAGCACGTTGGCTATGTTGCAAACTCAAAACAAGTGAAAAAGAATGGGCTCATTTGGCAAAATTTGAAGTTTTGGGCATAGTTGACTTTTGGCAATTTTGCAAAAAAGGTCAACTTCAACAATGCATAACTTCCTCAATTTTAACTCTTTGGAGGTGTTATCTGACTTTTTAGAAATCTTGAGCTGTCCCTTAATCAACCCTTTTGGTCTCATCTCATTTTGATTTTACATGCTCATGTATGAATCTTTGACAAAAAAGGTGTTTTTGTTGACTTTTCAAAATGACCTATAATGTCCAAATTCATAACTTCTTGTGTTTGCATATTTTGAACTTGGGAGCTGAAGATGGATTGTAGGTAATTGCATCCTCTTCAAAATGAGCTTTGGATGGGTCATTTATCATAAAGTATGAGAAAGTTATGCTTGGTCAAAGTTGAGTTGACTTTTCCTACAAAACTCTAATTTAACAACTTTTGAGTCTTGATGAATTATGAGCAATCCTTGATGAATCATGATCAACCCTTGATAAAATGATGAAATATACTTCAAAATGAGAATGTTGAAAAAAATCTTGAAGTTTGACTGTATGTGGGTCACAGTTGACTTTTGCCCTAGCACAGTCGATTTTTGGACTTTTGAGCAATTGACTGAGCAAACTTCCTCTGCAAGGCTTGGAACTTGACATGGATGATCTTGAGAACATATTAGGAAAATGTTGAGAATTTGGGACAACTTGGACTCAAGTATCTTGATGCAACATAAAACCCTAATTTGGGGTAGACTGCCTTAGGAGAGAGCTTGTCTGGCCAACCCTTGGACTACCTTGAGCAATTTGGAGGTCTTTCTTGAAATGTTTTGAGAAATATGGGAGGGCAAATTTTGGGGTACAACAGGAGGTATTACCTACAACCCTTGTCTGGCTTTACGATAGTTTGGGTATGCAAGAAGAGATGGTCCCCGTGCTACACTCCTCCAAGGATTTATATTAAATTACGAGGGCGACGACCAAGGATATCGTCAAAAGTTCATACGAGCTTGGAGAATGGTAAACATGGTGGATATCAAGACATTGGGGCATAAGAACTCCATTACTTTGGAGCCTTATCTTAACTGGGTATGAACTCGTGCTCAACGTCTCATGATGCCTTACCCCCTCTATCCTACCTATCATGGAGCCTGTTGCCGAAGGAGATGTTCCGTACATTGTTCTTTATCCTAACATGCCTACTTCTCTTGAAGATTTGCAAAAAGATTGGATTCAGCTAAAGGAAGAGCGAGACACATTTGAAGCTCATTTCTACGCGAGTGAAAAGAAGGTTTTGGAGCTTACGAGACTGCTTCATGAAGAGTGAAGTTTGAACGCCTACATTGCGCCAAAAGGGATGCGGTCAACCTTTTTGTCTTAGGAGTTTACTTCATGTTCATTTCCTCCATTGTAAGCCCAATGGGCATGGTTGTAATCATTTTGAACTTATTAATACAATTAATGTTTGCTCCCTTTTGTCTAGACAAATTTAAATCTTCTAAATCCTTGAAAACATTGCATTCCATATACCATGCATCATATCATGACAGGTTTTCCCCATACAGGTTTCTCATCTGCTTACTGTTTATTTCAGTAGAGATGGATCTAGAACAGACTATCAAGGATATTCAGACTCAAAATACTCAACTTCAAGAAATGTTCTTGAACCTATCCAAGGGGCAAGAAGAGGTGAAAGCACTCCTCACTAGGGGCATGACCATGAAGAATCCTGAGGACAACAAGGATGGCCAGTTGGAACGGCTACAAAGTGAGATGGCCACAATGATGATCCAGATGATGGGACAGATGGTGGTCCAGATGGCTATTATCCAAGACTTGGCTCGGGGACAAGAAGAGCTGAGAGCCCTCGTCAACAAGCTTCATCAATACGGATGCAACCGTTTGAAACAAATGGTCGAGGCTGAGGATCAAGTCATTAATCAGCCCCCGAAGAGACAAGAAGTTGGCTTGGTGGAGAGTAGACCTATCCAAATTTCTGCTACGTCACGAGCCCAACAACAACCTCGCCAACAACAACAGGCTAATCGGTGTAAGCGGGATACATCCAATAGGCAATATACCAAACTCAACATGCCGATGTCTCAAGTCTTGCTACACATGTTGAATTTGAATTTGGTCACATTGAAGGGTCCTCCTTAGAATCCTAATACTTCTGCTCTTAGCTACCATCCCAATGAAAGGTGTGCATATCACTCCAACAGTTCAGGGTACGATACTGATAGTTGTTGGACGTTGAAATACAAAATTCAAGACCTAATTGGCGAAGGAGCGCTAGAATTCACACAAGATGGTTAGTTGGAATTTTTTGGTCATCCCTAAAAAACACACCATCTGAAGTGACCAGTTTAGGCGGAGAAACTTTTTTTTATTTGAATTTTCAATTGTAATTTCTTTGACTTGTTCGAACACTTATCTATTAATGTTAAACTTTGTTTCATTAATTCATTGCATATGTTTTTCTTGAATTTTCACTCTATTTAAACTTGCTTTTTACTCCCTTTATGATATTCAACTCTTGTTTTAAAAGTTGCAAGCCTTTAGAGGGAGGATGGCGAAAACAGTACCATAATCTCATACAATATGCTTTTGGACATACCTTGCTGACGATGTACATTTGTTATTTCAATTCCTAAAAATTTAGGTATAAGGAGGATAATCCCTAGTAAACCCTTCTGATCCAAAGAAATGGGAGTTTTCTTTTTCACACAAATTGAAACCTTTAATCAAAACCTGGGGCAGGGTAGCTTCTCAATTAATTCAAATACGCGTTCAAGCTTTCACTTCGTACACAATGACTGACATCAAAAAACATCCCTCAAAATCAAAAGATGGTGATGGTTCCCTATCAAATAGGCAGTCATTATCTCTCAAAAGAAAAAGCCCACTAAGTCAAAACTTACGAAGGAGAGTTAAGAAAAATTGGGGCATCCCGCTGGCTGTAATCTCAAAACAAGAACATTCAGGCAAAAATCAGGGATAATAAATCAAAAAAGAGGTCACTACGAATCCTCGACAACATGAAAAATGTTGCAAAAATGACTGCCTTCACAAATAAACTTCCAAGTTTCTGCACCATCACCAAAACGCCGTTCCAGATTCATTTAGAATTCAAACGCACAATTGACTGAGTTTATGACTAGAGAATGTCATGAAGAACGGGTTGTGTACAAATACACTTTGAGTTTTATCCTTTGTTTCTTAAACCCTGAACCAGACCATGCTATAACCCTTCAAAAGTCCTAATTGAGCATGGGTTAGTTCGAAAGCATATTGTTACAAAAGGTATCCTGACTCCTGTAAGGCTTACTGTAAATCCTGAGTTGAATTCATATTCTTATAAAACTCTTTATGTGTTAAAACTGCATTCTCAAAACTTCAAGACAATCATAAACTTTGCATTGTTTGAATATCACTGTTTGCATATGGCTAATTGTTTGACAACAGAGAAATTCGCACGGCGAATATCCAATGAACGAAAATTCTCAAGAAACAGAATCACTTCAAGTGGGAAGACACTTCCAATGACAAAACTCCTATAAGCAAGGGGGCATGACATGTCACTGTCCAACTTATCTGAGGCAGTCAGGTCAAGATTCCAAGAAATATCTCATAACCAGGGGCAGATCTCCATCTGAATCACTTGAGGGCAGTGAACTTGATTTCCAGCAAAGGTTCATATACGACCAAGCACACATTTTCGAGCAGTACTACAAACACTTACTACTAGGGGCAGTGACGAGTCCCCACAAAGTCCCTTTCATAAGGTGATCCCCAGTGAAATCACCAGAGCCACCTCTATAAGGTTATCCCCACAGAATAATCCTCGCGGATAAAGGTAAAAACCTCTCATGGCCAATTCATGGATACCCTTACAAAGTTGGATTCATGGAATACCCATCCAAAGTTTCGATCTCCGGAAAACCCTCTCCCTAGCTGAGTTTGGTCTCAAGAAGAATCCTCAAGGAGCTTTACTAAAAGGAAACATCTTTTCAGCAGTTCGTCAAATATTCTTTTCAACACGGTTGATTTCCCCAACAAACAGCAAAATTCCCCAGCTAAGTTTGTCCTCCCCAGCTTGAGTTTGCCTCTCCAACTATTACAAATCAAGGGAATACAACTCCTAATCCCCAATGAAGTCATCAATAAAGCTCTTTTTCCCCAATGGTGTTTATCACTATCACCAGTGAGTTGCTACAAAGCCTGGAATCGACCAGATAACAGTTAACTTCTTTATCCCCAACAAGTTGTTAACTTCCATTCTCTTCAATCAAGAGTATAACTCCCCAGTAGAGCAACGGACAACTAAAACTCCTGAACTCTTTCCCTCAAGCAGAAATCAACACTCTCCATAGAGATTTTCTCAAGCCAAAGCCAATCTTCCCCAGCGGATTTTTCCTCAAACAACAAAATAGGAATCCCCAACGGAAACATTCTAAACAAGGTCGGAAGGTGTACATACTCTTCATCCCCAACAGCATTCTGGGATTTAACTTCCCAAAGCTACCCAACACTTGTCAAGGATTTATTTTCCGAAACAAATATTACATTTCAACAAATATTTCACATTCATACATCATATTACATACATGATAAATGCATACAACATAATCTTATTTATTTTGAGAACATCATCAAGCCATGCATACATCTGCATGCAACTAACCCTTCTCCTTATAGGGAAAAGTCAATCAACAAAAGTCCTCTTTGGAAAATACCACAACCATTTCTCAATAGGTTAGAGATTAATTCCTGAAACAAGACATGGCAACTATCTCTACAACCAACAAAAAGTAAGTTCCAGATTAATATCTGAAAAAAGACAGGACAACTATCTGTGAGCGACTAATTGTAGATTAATACCTGAAACAAGACAGGAGAACTATCTACATGCACAAATTGAAGATTAACTCCTGAAACAAGTCGGGGAAACTATCTTTATTTATCTGAGGTCAGAGATTAATTCCTAAAAAAAGACAGGGCAACTATCTCTACGGCCAACAAAAAACAAGTTCCAGATTAATACCTGAAACAAGACAGGACAACTATCTGTGAATAAATTGATTGTAGTTCAATTCCCGAAACAAGACAGGGTAACTATCTACATGATGAGCATTTCCTTTAAAGGAGTTCTAAAATGCATTTCCCCTTCAGCACTTCATTCTGAAAAGCATCCCCTTCAGTTCTTCATTCTGAAAAGCATTTCCCCTTCAGATACGGAATCCTAAAAAGCATTTTCTCCAGAGACTGAGTTCTGGAGAGCATTTCCTTCAGAGGAGTTTTGAAACACATTTCCCCTTCAGCACTTAATTATGAAAAGCGTCCCCTTCAGTTCTTCATTCTGAAAATCATTTCCCCTTCAGATACAGAATCCTGAAAAGCATTTTCTCCAGAGACCGAGTTTTGGCGAGCATTTCCTTCAGAGGAGTTCTGAAATGTATTTCCCCTTCAGCACTTCATTTTAAAAATCATCCCTTCACTTCTTTGTTCTGAAAAGCATTTCCCCTTCAGATACGAATCCTGAAAATCATTTTCTTCAGAGACCGAGTTCTGGCGAGCATTTCCTTCAGAGGAGTTCTGAAATGTATTTCCCCTTCAGCACTTCATTCTGAAAAGCATCCCTTTCAGTTCTTCATTCTGAAAAGAATTTCCACTTCAGATACAGAATCCTGAAAAGCATTTTCTCCAAAGACCGAGTTCTGGCGAGAATTTCCTTCAGAGGAGTTCTGAAACACATTTCCCCTTCAACACTTCATTTTGAAAAGCATCCCCTTCAGTTCTTCATTCTAAAAAGCATTTCCTCTTCAGATACAGAATCCTGAAAATCATTTTCTCCAGAGACCAAGTTCTGGCAAGCATTTCCTTCATAGGAATTCTGAAATGTATTTCCCCTTCAGCACTTCATTCTGAAAAGCATCTCCTTCAGCGCTTCATTCTGAAAAGCATTTCCCCTTCAGATACGAAATCCTGAAAAGCATTTTCTCCAAAGACCGAGTTCTGGTGAGAATTTCCTTCAGGGGAGTTCTGAAACGCATTTACCCTTCAGCACTTCATTCTGAAAATCATCTCCTTCAGCGCTTCGTTCTGAAAAGCATTTCCCCTTAAGATACGGAATCCTGAAAAGCATTTTCCCTAAAGACTGAGTTTTGGTGAGCATTTCCTTCAGAGGAGTTCTGAAACGCATTTCCCCTTCAGCACTTCATTCTTAAAAGCATTCTTCAAGATACGTTCAAGCTTAGACTTAGTCTAATTTCTATCAACAGTCACCTTTGGATGGGATCTATAAGCCCATCTCCGACAACTCTCCATGATCTCTCCAAATGGCATCTTTAAGCTCATTCCCTACACAATCAACTAATACATCATCAAGTGCAAATTTTTGGGCACTCTAGTGTTCAATCATCTTCTACCTTTAAGCTAAGAACGACAACATGCCATACTCGCTTTTCAGGTTTAAGAAGGTTGAACAGGGGCAGTTGTTGTACCCAAAAATTTGCCCTCTCATTTCTCAAGATTTTCTCACAAAATTTCTACTGGGTCAAGACTGCACAAGTTTCCATGGATCATATTGAGCTATCAAGCATCAAATCAAAGAAGAGCAAGTTTGCTTTGATTTATAAGATTCGATTGGGTATTTGGTCCCCTTCAATCAAGCTTTGGTCCATAAGCTTCGATTGGCCATTTGGTCCCCTTTGATCAAGCTTTGATCCACAAGCTTCGATTGGGCATTGGGTCCCCTTCGAGCAAGCTTTGGTCCACAAGTTTCGACTGGGAAATGTCTCCCTTTGAAATGGCTTGCTTCGATTCAAAGAAGTGGCCTCCTACTGGCCTGCTTTGGTTCATAAAGCAGTGGCCTACTGCATGCAAGCTTCAATTGAGCATTGGCCTCTTACATGCTTGCTTCACAAAGAAGTGGCCTCCTGCATGCAAGCTTCGATTGGACAATGACTATCTGCATGCAGGCTTCAATTGAGCAATGACCTCCTACAGGTTTGTTTTGATACACAAGGAAATGACTTCTTTCATGCTAGTACCCACAAGACAGTGGCTCCCTTTGAAACAACTTACTTCGATTCCACCTTTAAAAACCTTCAACACACATAATGACACACAATTGGTGGCCCATTTGAAGGACATGCATTGTTGGATTTAAAGGACATACGCGGGTGTCCCATTTGAAGGACACAATTGGTGGCCCATTTAAAGGACACGCATTGTCGGATTTAAAGGACATACGCGGGTGTCCCATTCAAAGGATATACATTGGTGGCCCATTCGAAGGACAAACATTAATCCCCATTAGAAGAATTACAAGGGGTGCATTCGAAGAACACACATGTGGTCCATTCGAAGGACACAATTGTTGGAAACAAGTTTTGTTTTGTCTTTTGATAAGTTATATTCAAGATTCTTGCTGACCAAAGTCCTATGTGCTGCCAAGCCCGGGCCTGCTGTACAAGCCACAACACTCTAAAACTGATGCAAAGCAGTCCTGCTATGTTGCTTCCAAATTTGCACCAAATTGGCATACAAAAACTCCATCTCGAGAGCTACAAAAATAGCATATCCAATTTGTTCAAATTTCTTTTGTTTTCCCCCTTAAATCTCAGCCAAATTCTTCTATAAATAAGATGTTCCACAACACATCTAGGGGGATTTTTGGTAGCTGGAGAAACTTTTGTGGTGTGAAAAAATCATCAAACACTTAACACACTCTCAAACCTAGAATCAAAGACCCACACCCTTGTTTATATTCTTTCGAATCCAAAACTAAAGAAACACAACACTTGTTTCTTTCCCTTCTGTGATACGGTGACAGAACCGACTGTTTTGGAAAATGCTGGTTTGCATTTTGCGCTTGTGTTCGCAAAATGTCGCGGTAAGCAAGAGTCGCCACCGACTTTTATTTTATCCAAACTGGAAAGGAAAAAAGCACAGAAAAATTCCTTTTTCGAGATATTCTGAGTACGGGGGGTAGATTATAGAAGGTATTAGCACCCTTTCTATCCATAGTTTTCTACGGGCTCTTAGGTACTTGCTCGTCATTTTAAAAATTGCTTCCGTGTTTGTGTGTTTTAAAAAGTTTTTGTTTTACTTTGTTTTAACACTTGTATCAGTCCTCAAGAGTGTTATGAAGTGTTTTTGAAAACTTTGTTTGAAAGAGTGTTTGGTGTGAAAAGTTTGATTTTGAGCAAGTACCTACTAGCATCTACCTACTCGAAAAAGAATTGTTTCTGTTCTTGTTTCCTTTAGACAACGCTATCCTACTATTGCGAAGTAGGTAGCACCGTCGTTGGATTTGTAAGGTTCAATTCGTAAGGGAAGTACGATCACTAAAGCAATGATAGGACGTCTTAGTAATAACCTTAATGTCTTAAGATCATATTCGAGACAACATTTCCGAGGTAACCTTTCCGAGGCAACATTTCTGAACAGGACTTTTGATCTTTGTTTAGACAGGAGGGCGACCACTAAAACACCCTATACTTAATGATCGTTTACCGAAGGCAACCGAAGTGAGAGTATACCCTAAGAGCCCGCATATGCGAGTGATTTGATTTCAGTTATTATCTTTGCACATTAGGGTTTTCTAGCCGTTTTAAATTATCATGCAATCTTGTCATACAATCCTATTAACATACATCTAACAGGAAATATTTGCGAGAATTAAAATGCGAGAAAATAAAACCTACGCTATTACAAGGCTTCGGGGAGGGGGATTAATTACATAGCCAAAAAACCCGTAAAACGATAAAAGAAAATCCTAGATTAAACTATTACATACCGTGAGCAGTTACATTAATATTGTAAAAATAGTAATAAACGTGCGCGACGAATCGAAAACGAGAGATTTAGGGTTTTGAACCCAACTAAACCTAATTGCAATTTAAAAGAAAAATAATTTTTTTGTTTTTTGTTTTGATTATTTTGAGAAAATGAAGTTTAATTGAATAAATAAAAGAAAACCTAATTACTAATTAATTTAAATTAAGAAAAATAACTAAATTAACTTTTTTTTGTATTTTTTTTGTTTTATTGAGGAAAGAAATAAAAATTAAATCACATGATAACCCTAATTTTCTAATTGATTTTAATTATATACAAAAAAAAGTTAGAATTACCCTAAATTAAATTAAAATTAATATAAAATTAAATTTGATAAAATAAAATAAACCTAATTCTAAATTTGTGTAATTGATTTTATGATTTTTTTGGAAAAAAATAAATTATTGTTGTTAGAAAATAATTAAATAAAATTAAATTAAACAAAAGAAAATAAAAGAGGAACAAGAATGGGCCTGGTGGTATCATAGCAAAAAGGAGGTGTTGATGGCAAATCTGGGCCCAATAGCGCCTAGCCCATTTGACTTTTCCAGATTCCGTGTACACGCATGACTGATGTCCATGGTAGACCTTCATTGGGAATCCTTGTATCTAGCATGTGGATGATTTGATTGGTTGGACAATGAGGACGCATGGTGGACTTGTTGTATACCTGTGTACTTAATTATGCATAGAAAAAATATAGAAAGCAAAGTTGGGGACCTGGGGATCGAACTCATGCCCTTAGGCATTTTCCCAATGCATGATGACCATCTGAGCTAGCTTACTTAATTGTACATAGAACAACAAACAATCATTATATGAAAAAACAAAACAATATTTATCAAAATGCAAGCAGATTTGAATGGAACATCCATGGGGCACCATGTTATCATCTTCCTCATCATCTCTGTCGTTTTAGACCCAGGACTTTTACCTACGGACAAAGGGGCGTAGGTACAGCCCTGTGTTTCTCCAAAATCTTATGCAAGCATGATAAGTGCACAACAATGGTACCAATCAACTCGTGGCAACCTCGCGATCATCATGGTACCCTTATCCATGGCCAATTGTACCTGTAAAGAAAAACCCCAAAAACGAACCAAGAACCCTAACTATGGCATCTTGCTCTACAGTTAATGAAAATGCAATTAAGTACCACCATTAGCTTGCAAATGATTCAAGGATTAAGAATATGCAAATAAATCATGCTAAAAGTTCTAGAATTATGGTATTCGATTTCAAGAAAGTATGGATATCGTGGGATACTTACAGCGTGTTTTTGGATGTTATGAGGCTTGCTAGTGATTGCAATAGGATCCTAGAACGTCCAGGAAGCGATTGAGATGATTAGAATGCTTTGAATTGGTCTGCAACTTAGAAATCAGTGTGCCACTTTTTTCCAATTTTTTGAAACTTGCTCTCTTGTTTTCATGCCTCTCCCCCCTGCTTTTGGCCTGCACATGTTCCTTATGTACCCTAGAACGAATTAGGGTTACAAACTTGTTTCAAATCTTCCTCAATTAAGATCATTGATTCAAGATTTGATCCTTATGCAAATATTTCCAAATCAATCCAAATCCAATCTTTTTGTGTCCAAATGAAGCTTGCACAATTTGATTCTCTTTCCAACTGTATAATAGGCCTAAACATGCACAAAATCTCAAGCTTTGATTAGTTTTGGTATTTTCATGATTTTATTTTGATTTTATTTAATTTAATTGAAATAAAATCAAAATAAATGACGAAAAAAAGAATGGAAAATGGGAGAGATCATGGGTCGTGGGTCACATTACAAACTCAGTGCAAGCATAAAAAGTTGGGCCCATTAGATAAAAAATGCAATTTTGGCCACATTTGACTTTTGGCAATTTTGCAAAAAGGGTCAACTTTGCCAATGCATAACTCCTTCAATTTTGACCCTAGAGATGTGTTCTTGGGCTTTTTAGAAAGCTTGAGATGTCCTCTAAGCAACACTTTTGGTATCATCTCAATTGGCTCTTCCATGTTCATGTATGAAGCTTTGGCAAAAAAAGGTGTTTTTGTTGACTTTTCAAAATGACCTATAATGTTCAAATTCATATCTCCTTGTGAGTGTCTAATTTGAACTTTTGAGATGAAGATTAATTGTATGTAATTTCATCCTCTTCAAAATGAGCTTTGGATGGGTCCTTTTTGATAAAGTATGAGAAAGTTATGCTTGGTCAAAGTTGAGTTGACTTTTCCTACAAAACCCTAATTTAGCAACTTTTGGGTTTTGATGAATTGTGAGCAATCCTTGAGGAATCATGATCAACCCTTGATAAAATGATGAATAATACTTCAAAATGAGAATGTTGACCAAAAATCTTGAAGTTTGACTGTATGTAGGACACAGTTGACTTTTGCCCTAGCACAGACGATTTTAAAGCCTTTGAGCAATTGACTGAGCAAACTTCTACTGCAAGGCTTGAAACTTGACATGGATGATCTTGAGAACATATTAGGACAATTGTGAGCATTTAGGATCCTTTGGACTCAAACATCTTGATGCAAACTGAAACCCTAATTTGAGGTAGACTGCCTTAGGAGAGAGTTTGTCTGGTCAACCCTTGGCCTTCCTTGAGCAATTTGAGGACCTCAATTGAAATGTATTACCAAATATGGGAGGGAAAATTTTGGGGTACAACATCTGCCCCTGTTCAATCTTCTTAAACCCGAGGATGTAGATTGGCTTGTCTGCCTTTCGTGATCTGAAGGTTGAAGATGATTGAACACTAGAGTGCCCAGAAATTTGCACTCACATCAAGTGGTATCGATCTTGCAATGTCGGGAATGGGCTTGTAGATGCCATTCAGAAGTTAATGATGGGAGATGGGCTTAAAGATGCCATCCGAAGAAGTGTCAATCGCATAAGAGATTCCTTTGCGAGAGCCGGTATACCTGTTGTTGAGGAGGACTTCGCTGGGGAATGTTGATCTCCGTCTTGGTAAAAGTAGAATTTTAGGAGATCCAGTCGTCTGTTATTCTACTTGGGAATCATCTCTTAGTCGAAGAGGTGAAAATGAACTGTTATTTGGTCGTGTTCCAGGCTTCACAATGATTTATTGAGAAAAATAAGATTGACTGCTATCTGGTCGTGCTCCAGGCTTCACAGTGACTTATTGGGGATATGAGATTAAACTTGCTATCTGGTTGTTCTCCAGGCTTCACAATTTCTCACTTCTTATCTGGTCGTGCTCCAGGCTTCATAAGGAATTAAGTTGTTATTCGGTCGCATCCGGGCTTCAACTTGAATTTAAGGCCTACTAATATTCAGTCAATTCCAGGCTTCTTAGTAATTAGCCGAGTAAACTACTATTCGGTCAAATTCCGAGCTTCGTAGTTCCTTAGACTATTATCTGGTCGTATCCCAGGCTTCAGTGTCTTTTTCCGCTATCTGGTCGTGATCCAGGCTTCACGGTGTCTTATACCATTATCTGGTCGATTCCAGACTTCATAGTATCTTGTATTGCTATCTGGTCGATTTCCAGGCTTCACAATACCTTGTTAAACTGTTTTCCGGTCAATTTCCTGGCTTCACAACTTGTGTGTATGGTATACCACTATCTGGTTGAATCCAGGCTTCATGGTGTTTTGGAGAAATCAAGATTTTATCCAGTCGAATCTGGGCTTCATAGCTTGATATACCACTATCTGGTCGATTCCAGGCTTCGTAGTATTTTGGTAATGTTATCCGGTCGTTCTCCGGGCTTCACAGTATGATGGAGAAATCAAGATATTATCCGGTCGGATCCGGGCTTCATAGATTGAACTAGAATAGAAATCTTAGCATCGATTTGACTGAACCAGAGAAAACTTGTGAGAATTTGATTGTATCTTTCCCTGAAAGGTAAAGAGTTAGTCGTATGTAATGTCATGATGTATGAAATGTATTGAGAAATGATGTTCTCAAAATAAATGAGATTGTGCTGTATGATGCATATGCGCATGCTACGATGTATGGATATGCAATGTTTTTTAGTGATACTCTCTACCTGGGGAAAATAAATCTTGGACTGCTGTTGGAGAGTATAAGGAGCTGAGTTCTTTCGCGCTTGCTGGGGATAACGACCAAAGATGATTAGTCGGAGACTCGCGTCTGCTCTATTTGAGAATATTCTATCGGGAGAGACTCTACTGGAGAATAAATCGATGAGAGAATGACTCTATGGGGAATAAAGATACTCTACTAGAAGATCTGTTGATTTGAAGAAATAAACTCCATTGGGGATGAATTACCATTACTGGTGATAATGAACTTTGTCGGGGATTAAGTTTCTGCTTGTGGAAGAACTAAACTCAGCTGATGGTGAACTTCTATGGTTTGTGGTATATAAACTCTGCTTGGGGAGAATTAACACCACTGTCTTTGGGTACTTCTTACTCGGAGGGGAGTGTATGTACCTTTAGTCATATTCTCCCGCTGGGTCCACCCCCGTACCTGGTGGATAGAGCAACTGTAAGGTTTGGACATTTCTTGTTTGCCCCTGTTCCTGGAATTACGAGTAATTATCTTTTGTTTCGCATGTAAATATTTATGAGCAACAATTATTGTCAAATGCATATATCAAAAATGAACCATTGGGCGTTCTTGCAAAACAAAAAAGAAAAACAATTTTGAAATTTATTGTAAAATGAATTGTATTGATTTTGCAGTTGGCCTGTAATAGGCGTTTTGTACAAGAGGCTGACGTCCTAGTAAGAGAATGCCGCCGAAAGACAGAAATTATACAATTTGTAAAAAAGAAAGAAAAACAGCTATGTGAACAACCCCATTGGGTTCCAACTCTGCTATTGCCCTTATATCTTCAAGCGTCTCATCACTTTGCTACTTGGTTGAAGGTAGATCAGATTGATTGGCGTCGTCTGAGCTTGATAGTCGATACCGAAGTCTGGTTGCAAAATTATCCAATGAGACATAGTGTTACGCTTTGATCCCTAATTTTTGCCTGGACCGCCCTTTCGGGTTTTCAGTCCACCGGAATACCCCTTTTTGCCCAAGTTGCCTTTTCAGGTTTTCGACTTGCCGGGTGTACAGTTTTTTCATTTTCATCCCTTACTTTTGCCCTAACCCTTTTGGTTCACCGGAAAGCCCTTATTTTTGCCCAGGCCAGTCGACCTAGCGGGTCTTTGATTATGCGTAGTATTTTTTCACTATGTCTGCATTGACGGGGTGAGGAAGGTCGTCACCATCCATGGTGGTTAGAATCATAGCTCCTCCCGAGAAAATGTTCTTAACCACAAATGGCCCTTCGTACGTGGGGGTCCATTTTCCCCTGGGATCACCTTGCGGTAGTATGATGCGTTTGATCACCAGATCCTCGACTCGATATTCTTGTCGTCTGACTTTCTTGTTAAATGCCTTGATCATTCGCTTTTGATACGTCTGACCATGACAAATAGCAGTAAGCCTCTTCTCGTCGATTAGGTTCAGCCGATCAAGCCGGTTCTGGATCCAATCGTCCTTGCTCAAACCCGCATCCTTTATAATCCAGAGGGAGGGTATCTGAACCTCAATTGGTAGGACTGCCTCCATGCCATACACCAAAGAGTAGGGTGTTGCCCCTGTCGAAGTCCGCGCTGAGGTACGGTACCCATGAAGAGCGAATGGTAACATCTCATTTCCAGTCTTTGTATGTCACCGTCATCTTCTGCATAATCTTCTTGATGTTCTTATTAGCCGCTTCAACGGCCCCATTCATCTTTGGCCGGTAGGGAGAAGAGTTGTGATGTTGTATCTTGAACTGTTTGCAGAGCTCGGTGATCATTGTATTATTGAGATTTATACCATTATTCGTAATGATTCTCTCCGGTACACCATATCGACAGATCAGATTTTGTCGGATAAATCGCTCCATGACATTCTTGGTTACTGTAGCAAAGGAAGCTGCCTCAACCCACTTCCTAAAGTAATTGATAGCCACCAGGATGAAACGTTGTCCGTTATACGCAGTAGGTCTGATCTCACCAATCATGTCGATGCCCCACATTGAAAAAGGCCAAGGAGCTGTCAAAACATTCAAAGGAACTGGAGGTACATACACCTTATCAGCATAGACTTGGCATTTATGACAGGTTCGAGAATGCTGATAACAATTGGCTTCCATAGTGGACCAATAATATCCTGCCCGTAGGATCTTCTTTGCCATGGTATGTCCACTGGAATGAGTCCCGAAGGTACCTTCATGTAACTCTGCCATGATCCTTTCTGCTTCGCTTTTGTCCATACATCGCAGTAAGGTTGAATCATGATTATGCTTATAAAGGATTCCATTACTGATGAAGAACTTCGCAGCGAACATTCTCAAGAAATTCTTATCATTAACAGATGCACCCTCGGGGTACTCTTGAGTCTCAAGATACCTCTTTACCTCGTGAAACCAGGGTTTATCTGCTACCTCTCCAGTCTCAATGTCACAGCAATGTGCGGGTTCGTCCAGCCTCTCGATGGTAATTTGGGGAGCTTCATTGTCCCACCTGACTTTGAACATAAAAGACATGGTAGCTAGCGCGTCCGCTAACTAATTCTCTTCTCTCGGGAAATGTTCAGAGGTTATCTCCTCAAAGTGCGGAAGCAATGTCAGTACATACTCTTTGTAAGGAATAATATTTGGGTGTTTCGTATCCCACTCGTCTTTGATCTAACTGATCACTAGAGCAAAATCTCTGAATACACTCAAGACATTAATCCTTAGGTCAATAGCAGCTCGAAGACCTGGGATACATGCTTCATACTCCGCCATATTATTATTGCAGTTAAAACATAATCGGGCGGTGAATGGAGTATAACAGTCCTCAGGAGATATGATCACAGTGCCAATTCCATTACCCAACGCGTTTGAGGCTCCGTCAAAATACATAGACCATTAGGATCCTTTCTCAGGTCCTTCATCCGGTCCAGGTTCTTCACAGTCGGTCACCAATATGATGTTCTCATCTGGGAACTCGAAATTCATGGATTGGTAGTCATCCACGGCCTGATGCGCCAAATGATCTGCCAATACACTCCCCTTAATTGCTTTTTGAGTTATGTATTGGATGTCATACTCAGTTAAGATCATCTGCCATCTTGCTATTCTACTGGACAAGGCAGGCTTTTCAAAGATATACTTGATTGGGTCCATCTTTGATATCAATAGGGTAGTGTGAGTCAGCATATACTGTCTCAGCCGGCGAGTAGCCCATGCCAAAGCACAGCAAGTTTTCTCGAGAAGTGAGTATCGGGTCTCACAGTTGGTAAATTTTTTGCTAAGGTAGTAAATAGCATGCTCTTTTCGGCCAGACTCGTCATGCTACCCCAGCACGCACCCCATTGAATTGTCCAGTACTGTCAAGTATAAGATCAAAGGTCTTCCTTCAACTGGAGGCATCAGAATTGGCGGTTCTTGAAGGTATTCCTTGATCCTTTCGAAGGCGGTCTGGCATTCATCATTCCATTTTACCACTTGATCTTTCTTCAGCAGCTTGAATATTGGTTCACAAGTAGCAGTTATATGTGAAATGAACCGGGCGATGTAGTTCAGACGTCCCAAAAAGCCTCTGACTTCCTTTTCTATGCGGGGATCCGGCATCTCCTGTATGGATTTTACCTTGGCATGGCCCACCTGAATACCCTTATCACTAACGACGAAACCCAACAACTTACCAGACCTTACCCCGAAGGTACACTTGTTCGGGTTCAACCTGAGCCTGTACGTCTTCAGCCTGTCGAACAGTTTCTGGAGATGGTCAAGGTGCTCTTCCTTAGTCTGGGACCGGGCGATCATGTCATCAACATAAACCTCAATCTCATGGTGAATCATGTCGTGGAACAGAGCGATCATGGCGCGCTGATAAGTTGCCCCAGCATTCTTTAACCCGAAAGGCATTACCTTGTAACAGAAGGTGCCCCATTGTGTAACGAAGGTCGTCTTCTCCATGTCTTTGGGAGCCATCTTGATCTGGTTGTAACCAGAAAAACCATCCATAAAGGAGAAGACCTTATAATTCACGGTGTTGTCGACCAGAACATCAATGTGAGGAAGTGGGAAATCATCTTTGGGGATCGCCCCATTCAGATCTCTGTAGTCCATACACATCCGTACCTTACCATCCTTCTTAGGCACTGGAACAACGTTGGCAACCCACTGCGGGTAAGAAGGTGATAGCTAGAAATCCGGCGTCAAACTGTTTCATGACCTCAGCTTTGATTTTCTAAGACATCTCAGGGCGCATGCGACGGACCTTCTGCTTTACTGGAGGACAATCTTCTTTAGTTGGCAAGCGGTTAACCACAATATCGGTGTCCAAACCAAGCATATCTTCATAGGACTAAGCGAAGATTTCAACATAGTCGCGTAGCATCTGTATTAACCGTTGCTTGACACTAGGCTCCAGATTCGCACCTATCTTGACCTTTTTCCTGTCTTCCTCTGTACCCAAATTTACTGATTCCATTGGCTCTTCATGAGGCTATATGGCCCTCTCTTCCTGCAGTAACAGTCTAGCAAGTTCTCTGGGTACCTCACAATCATCCTCACCTTCGTCCTCGACTTGGTTGATCGTATTTTCGAAGTCATAACTGGCAGTAGCAGAGTCGTTATCAATGGGATCCATAGTGGATATGGATCTGCATTATGATATGTGAGTGTGTGTAAGACAATAGCTGTTTTAATAAAGTGCGAGATAGACAAGAAAGACAAGGAGCACAAAATTTGAAATGCAAGAAAACGTCCAATGCTTTATTGATGATATATGAAAATGACAAATAATAAGCCCTCACAAGCAAAGCCAAGGTACCTCGGGCTATAAAGTTTCAAACTGTCTATTACAAATCTCAAAACAAAAGTCAATTACTGTGGAATAAAAGAAACAGGTATGAAGTCCCTCGCCGTCCATTTGTTCAATCCACTGTTGGTAGTCAGGTAGATCCATCTGTCGATATCTGAATCTTCTTCACTATCCTCAATTGCATTCACTTCCTGATTACTGATGTGTAGAGGAGGTCTTCCGATCCCCGCGCGCCTAACAGCCCTTTGAGCCCCTGTAGTAAAGCCCAAACCAAACTTGTCAGTTTTGTGTGTGAAATCAGGGAGCTGACCCCAATTTGCACACCCACCTTTTTCAATTACAGCCCTGGCATCCTTGAGGGAAGCCATCTTCATCGGAGGTTTGTCAGCAGCAACTTCAGTCGACGCCAAAGTCTGGGGGACCTCTTCAAAGTTCTGACACGGGGTTTCGATGAACTCCCCATCCATCTCCACATAAAGAAAGGAATTGAGATGACTCACCATGTACTCCTCCTTACCTTGTACCGTGACAATCTTCCCTTTTATCGGATATTTCAACATTTGGTGGAGCGTGGAGGTCACTGCCCCAGCCTTATGAATCCAAGGGCGACCCAGCAAGCAAGAATATGATGGTCGGATATCCATCACGTAAAAAGTAGATGCAAAATTTTGAGATCCAACTTTAACAGGCACGTCCACCTCTCCGTGCACCATCCTTTTTGATCCATTGAAAGCCCTGACCACAATATTGCTCGACTTTAGAATCAAACCTTCACAGTCCAGATGGTCTAACGCTTTCTTTGGTAAAACATTTAATGAGGATCCGGTATCCACCAGTACATGGGCCATAGTAGTGTCCCTACACTCGATCGAGACGTGCAGAGCATCATTGTGATTTCTTCCTTTAGCAGTCAGATCTGCGTCTGATAAACCCAACCCATTGTCGGTAGTCAACTAGCTACGCAGTCTTTGAATTGATCGGCAGAGGTTTCCTGCGGCACATGTGCAGTTTTGAGGAAAGCAATTAAATCCTTTGCATGGGCTTCAGAACACAATAACAAGGACAACATGGAGATTTTTGACGGGGTCTGCCCCAGCTGCTCGACTACGTTGTAGTCGCTCTTCTTGATAATATTTAGAATTTCCTCTATCTCCTGCTTAGAGGTTTCTACAATGATCTTCTTAGGCGCCTCCGTCCGGGCAAGCTCACTTGTGATTTCTTTGCCCCGAGTTCCAGATGGCTCGGCGACAGGGGTGATAACTGGAATAGGAACTGGGATAGTAACTGATGTACTAGCAGATGGAATAACAACAGGTTTGTGAACAGTCAGAGGGGAAATCTCGGGAGAAAAGAGTCTTCCACTTCTGGTGACCTTGCTAACTCCGACAATATTGCTGACATCAGCATCAACTTCTTCACTCTCTAAGTCTTGCTTAACTCCATGGTAATACACATCGGCCCTATAGTGCCAAGGGACAGCCTTATCTGAAGTGTATATGATAAGACCACGACAGTAATTATTAACGGAGCAACTCTTGGGACGGATGTAATCCTAACAGGCTTTCTCGAGGAAGCCTTAGAAGGATTGGCGGAAATGGTTATGATGGCAACATCTTCAACTGGAACTAACGGAATCATAGTCTTCTCGAACAGGATCTCTCTATTATCCATCAGGCGTTGAACACCTGATTTCAATAAGTGGCAACCAACAGGCAGAATTGAACACATGTGGCAACCTTCTCCACAACCCAGAAATAAATCGGCTAACAACAAATTCTTCTTTACTGTCATCAAAGGAGTAGAAATTTCTTCCACGGAGGTCACAATAAATCATCGTCCACAACATTCACTCCATGACCATGTTTGGGCATGGGAGCAGTTATGACGTTGGGCTTTTCCGAAGCGGCAAACTCAATCTCTTTGGCTTTGATCAAGTCTTGCACCTTATTCTTCAAGGCCCAACAGTTGTTTGTAACATGACCTGGGCCATCGGAGTGATAGGCGCAGCGGGTGTTCAGGTTATATAGCGGAGATGTAGTGTTGGGATTCTTCGGGGCTTCCCTCAGAGTTACCAGATTAGTCTTCAATAGTTGTGGTAGAATTTGAGACAAGGTCATATTGAGCCGAGTGTACTGTCTCTGTGGTCTTTCCACCCTCTGTTGATTGTTGCATTGTGGAGCAACTGTGGGTCTTGATATCACTACCGCATTTACTGCTTAACGGTGTTCAGGTCTGTTTTGGCTCCTCGAGCCATATACTGCACTAGCTTCTTTCTTACCGGTGAAAGGCTTCTTTACTACATTTGATGAAGTATCCTTCTCTATCTTACCACTTCAGATACCAGCTTCTACTCTCTCCCCGGTCAAAATCAATTCAGTAAACCTAGATGTCAAACTGCCGATCAGATAATTGAAAAATGGACCAGATAGCGTCCCCATAAACATGTCAACCAACTCCCTGTCAGACAAAGGGGGTTGGACTCTTCCAGCCAAGTCTCTCCACTTCTGAGCATAGTCCTTAAAACCTTCACTTGCACCCATAGACATACCCTGAAGCTGAGTAGGAGTGGGAGCAAGGTCGGCGTTATACTGATACTGTCTGTAGAAAGCAGCAGCAAGGTCCTCCCAGTTTTGGACATTGGCTTCTTCCAATTGATAAAACCATTCAAGCTGAGTCCCTCACAGACTATCTTGAAAGAAGTGTACCCACAAATTTCTATCAGCAATATGGGGTTGGACTTTCCTGACATACGAGCGGAGATGGAGTTTTGGATAGGATACTCCATCTTACTTAGCAAAAACCGGAGCTTTGAACTTATGAGGGATCACCACTCCCGATACCAATCCCAGCTCTCCGAAATCCAAACCAGGGATCTTCTGAATCTCCATAACACTCAGACGGTCTTCTAATTGCTTGTACCTATCCTCAGCATGAGGATATTGCTCCTCATCATAATCCGTATCATTATCAGAAACCGTAGGACTGGGGCTCTTTTCTTCTTCTTGGTTCTCCCCTTCCTTGGATGAAAAGGACAGATCAGCTTGCTGTTTCAACCTATCCCCAAACCTTTTGCCCATACTCAGAAGAACAACTTTCTTCTTCTTCTTCTTCTTCTTTTTCTTCTCTTTCTCTTTCAGAATGAGAGCTTTCAAATCCTCTTTCCCTTTAGCCAAGCTCAAGAACATCTCTTGGAATTGGGAATTTTGTGCATGAAGATCTTTGATCGCTTGATCGGAAGACATTTCTGATGAAATAAACAGCGAAGAAGATGAGAAACCTGTAATGGTACCTATAATGGTGTGCATGATAATGGGATGCGTATGTAATGATTTCAAACACTTTGGGAGATTTAAATTTTCCAACCAAAAAATAAATAAACTTTATTAGATTAAACTTGTAAAAAGGTTCAACAATGCCTTTAAGGCGTTTACAAAGAAGTAAATGAAAAACAAATCTAAACTAGAAAAAGCAAAATCAGAAATCCCATGGACGCTTCCCCTTGGTGTTGATGTAGTCATTGATCATTCTTTCATTCTCGAGTTGCCTGGTGAGTGTTGCACCCCAAAATTTGCCCTCTCATGTTTTCTAAAGTCTTCCCCCTGCCTGGTTGATCATAAACTCTTGCCTAAGGAAAAAGAAGATTTTTGAGTGGTACTTTAAGTACCTTTCGATTGGCATCCTGAAAGACACTTCGATTGACATTATGGACAAGCATTTCGATTGGCATCCTGAAAGACCCTTCGATTGGCATTCTGAAGGAGTCTTTAGATTGGCATTATGGACAAGCATTCAATTGGAATTATGTCAAGGCAATTTCGACAGGCATGTCAACCATGTCCTTCGATTGGCATGAACAACACCTTTTGATTGGCCTGTTAGCAGAGCCTTTCGATTGGAATACTTCGATTGATATTTGGGCCAGGCCCATTCGAAGGGTACGCAGGGAGTCCATTCGAAAGAGGAAAATCAGGACTAATCGAAGAGCATGGCCTGAAAGCATTCGAAATCCAAGCGTCCAGGTTCATTCAAGGGACACGAATGTTTCAAAAGAGGAAATAATTTAATGTGTTTGATTTTTGTCCAGAGCGTTAAAGGCCTATTTTAATGGTTGTCCCTTGCCATTACTGCACCCTCACACCCCTATAAATACATAGGCCAGCATACATTACCAACACGAAAATCAGAGAAAAATCATAGAACGAAACACACAAAACTCTGCAGGAGAACCCACAGAAAAATTGCCTCAAAGAGCCAAAGCAGTCCTTCAGATCAAAGGTGCCCACGCCCAGAAGCCCAGATCGAAAGTACCTGCATCCAGGAAGTGCCCAGATCGAAGGTGCCTACGTCCAGCAAACGTCCAAATCGAAGATCCAATCTGCTGGTAAGAAAGGGTAAATTATTCAACCTCATATTTGCATAATACATTTATACTTGTTGTTACCTATGATTTTCCATCCTAGACAGGATCAAAGGGCCTGGGTTTAGCACCCAGGTCATGTTTTTCGTGTGCTAACATTTGCTGCAGATTTAGCCTGAAGAGACCCCAACAAGTGCAGGATCGAAGGGCATGGGGTTCAATACCCAGGCCCCTGCATTTTATTTCACTCACATACTTTTTCAGGTATAACAGCCCAGATCGAAGGAGACACCTTCTCTGGATCGAACCCATTAGCATGCTGGATCGAAGGAGGCATCTCATTCCTGGATCGAAGAAGACAACCTCTTCTCTGGATCGAAGGAGGCATTTCCTTCTCTGGATCGAAACTCTCATTTTCCTGGATCGAAAGTCACCCCCTCTGGATCGAAGCCTCCATGCTCTCCCTGGGTCGAAACTCCTTTTTTCCTGGATCGAAGGATCCCCCTTTTGCACTTTATTTTTGTTTTCTCATAGATTTCTTTTTATCTTTTAATTAACATTAAAATATAAAAAAACCAAAAAACATTAGGCTAGTTCTTTTTCTATTAAATTAACTTTGTTAATTAACCTTTAATTATCTTAACATTTTTCCAAAACTAAAATTAAATAGATTTAGATTATTTTTTCCAAAATAAAATAAAACAACAAAAAAGATTTTATTCTTAGAATTTTAGAGTTTATTTTCAGATTCGCGCGTTTATTTTATTGTCATTGTCTACTGGGATGTAATAGCTTAAACTAAGACCCTTTACTGCTTTTGTTTCCCCAATTTTTGGACATGTAAATAATCCCCCAACCCCGAAAGCCTTGTAATAGCGTAGGGTTTACAATTCCCGCACTTTAAATTTCTGTACATATATTAACTGTTTAGATGCATGCTAACTAGGATTGTATGGCAAGATTAACTCTTAACTTAAAATCAACAATAGCTCACCATGACATGCAAGAGTAAAATAACTGAAAATTGACACACTTGCACATGCCACTCTTAGGGTACACCTCACTTGGTTGCCTCAAACGTGGTCATTAAGTATAGGATGTTTTAGAGGTCGTCCTTTGTCCCAAGATCATAAGTTGCCTCGAAATGGTCGCCTCGATAAAAATGATCTAAGACATTAGGATTACCACTAAAACGTCCTAACGTTGCTTTAGTGACCACACGTCCCTAAAATCGAATTGACCCGAAAACTCCAACGACGGTGCTACCTACTCCTTAATAGCAGGATAGTACTGTCTAAAGGAAATTTGCACAATTAAATTCCTTTTTGAGTAGGTAGAGGTTCTTAAGTACTTGCTCTCTTTTAAAACAAAACAAAAACTTTTCGCACTTACACTTTCTTCAAAAACAAAACTCTTTTCAAAACCCACAAACACAAAGAAAAGCAAACCTTTTGAAAACATAGTGAGCAAGTACCTAAGAGCCCGTGGATAACCACGGATAGAAAGGGTGCTAACACCTTCCCTTTCTATAATCTACCTCCCGAACCCGAGAAACAATCTCGAAAAAGAATTTTTTCTGTGCTTTTGTCCTTTCCCTTGTTGGATAAAATAAAAGACGGTGGCGACTCTTGCTTACCGCGACACTTTGCAAAAACAAACGCAAACGTGAACCAGCATTCCAAAAACAGTCAGTTCTCGTTCCCACCGACCACAGAACTGGCGACTCTGCTGGGGATTTACTTATAAGTGAGGTGTACCTTAGGATTAGATCACTTGTGTTTTCAATTGTATTGCTTTGTATGCTTTTAATTTTGTGGGCTTGTATCGGAGTTCTATAGATCCTAACCCGGATCTGGGGGTACCCCTTTTTAGGTAAGTAGCAATAAACTGTGAGGGATATGTCCGGCGTAGACCGACACAGATGAAGCAGTAGCTACATTGGTGTGGCACCTTGGTCTGTACCGATATCCCTTATGGTGAAACGAGGAGAATATGGGTCTTCTGAGGAGTCATTAAGCACCAACTGACCTTAGAACCTTAAATTGACCAACTTGGCCATAGAACAGTAGCAGTATGCTACACTCATTGAGACTAAACTCTCGTGATGGTTCCGGCCGCAAGAAAAGGTTGCTAAGATGGAATTATGACCGATTGAGGGTAGTCAGTGATATCGAGATCCTCTAGAACCCAGTTACTATTTTTAGGACAGGTCTTAACCAACTGAAACTGAAAGATGGTAATGCCTAAAACTTCATGCCAGCCTAAACTTAAGGCTATATGTGTGACTTGTGTGCCTTCAAACTTAAACTACTTGCACATACTTGTTATCTGACAACATGAGTTCCCTGCAGGTTTTGTTTACAGTCCTTATCCAACAATTTGGATTTATTACAGGGCTTACTTACATCACCTCAAATTTATGCTTAAACGCATAACATACACATCATAACATCATGCTTTAGCATTTCTTTAACCATTTCAAGGATCTCAAGTGTCTGTGATGCAGGTTATGGTAAATCAAATGGCTAGCAAGGGGCAAAGGGGATTTATTTTCCTCTAGCCAAGGGTGTCTAGAAATCCAAGCATGATAACTTGAGTCAGGGGCTATGACCCACTCGATATGGTGAGCTTGACTCTTGAAGAAGGACTCTCAACAATATGAAGTTCCTTCAATCAAGCTACCAGATTCAAATTCTAACAAGCTTCTTGTTTACCCTGCGAGATCCTTGAAAACATTGCATACATATATCATACATATCATTGCATAACAGGTCTTCCAGTACAGGTCTCTCATGTTCTCGCTGTTTATTTCAGCAATGGCTTTCCAACAAGACAACCAGGAGACTCAGTTCAGGGAAATCTTCTTAAACTTATCCAAGGGGCAGGAAGAGTTGAGAACACTCCTCATGGGGAATTTGGTCAAGAAAAGTCCTGAAGATAATAAGGACGAACGGCTGAAACATCTGCAAGCTGAGGTAGATGCAATGAGAACCCAAATGTTGGGGCAGATGGCTCTTATCCAAGGCTTAGCTCGGGAACAAGAAGAGTTGAGAACCATGATCCACCAGCTTCATCAAGACAGATACAACAACATGAAGCAAACGGTCACGGCTGGGGATCAAATCATTAATCAGCCTCCAAAAAGACAAGAGTTTGGTATGGTGAAGAATGGACCTCTCCAAGTTGCTACTACCTCAAGGGTCCAACAACAACCTCGCCAAGAACAACGGGTTGATCAGAGTAAGCCCAGAAGGCAATTTACCGAGCTCAACGTGTCGCTGTCTCAAGCTTTACAACATCTGTTGAGGTTGAATCTGGTGACGTTAAGGGACCCTCCTAAGAATCCCAACATAACCTCCCTAAAGTACAATCCTGATGCAAGGTGTGCATACCATTCCAACAGCCCGGGGCATGATACTGATGGTTGTTGGGCATTGAAAAACAAAGTTTAAAACCTGATTAACGAAGGAGCTTTGGAATTCACACAAGATGGTCAGGATGAGTTCTTCTACCATCCCTCCAAGGCTCACCATTTGAAGTGACTAGTTAAAACTAAGAGACTTTTGTTCATTTGAATTCTAAAATTTTATTTTTCGTTGCTTATTCAAACAATTGTTATCATGTCGAACTCTTTTATTTCATTAATGCATTACAAGTGTCTGTTTTGAATTAATTGTTTTCACTATGCTTAAATTGCTTCATATTTCCTTTTATGATGTTCAACTCTCGATTTTAAGCCTTTTGAGGGAGGATGACGAAACAATGCCATAATCTCATACAGTATGCTTTTGGACAGACCTTGCTGACAATGTACAGGCATTCTTTCAAATCCTAAACACTGGAGTTATAAGGAAGATAATCCCTAGTAAACCCCTTCGAGCCAAAGAAGTAGGATTTTTCTGTTTTAAACACAAATTGAAACCTTTAATTTAAACATGGGGCAGGGTAGTCTCTCAGTTAACTTAAAAGATATGCATTGAAGTCACAAAACTCTCAGTTCATAATACAACGAACGACATCAAAAGCATTCCTCTGGAATCAAAAGACAGTGGTGGTTCCTTATCTCATAGGCAGTCAATCTCTCAAAAAAAAATGCCCACTGAGCCAAAACCTATAAAGGAGGTTTAAGAAAGTCGGGGCATCCCGCTGGCTGTAATCTCGAAAACAAGAACAGTCAGGCAAAAGTTAGGGATAATAAATCAAAAGAACGAGGTCGCTAAAAATCCTCAACAACATGAAAAATGTTGCAAAAATGACTGCCTTCCAACAAATCCAACTTGTGTGAACCATCATCAAAAACGTCGTTCCAAACTCATTTGGAGTTCAAATGCACAATTAACTGAATTTAGGATTGAAGAACATCACGAAGAGCGGGTGGGTACAAATATACTTTGAGCCTATATCCTTTGTTTCTTAAACCGTGAGCCAAGCCACGTTAAAACCCTTCAAAAGTCCTAACTGAAGCATGGGTTAGTTCGAAAGCATGCTGTTACAAAAGGTATCCTGACTCCTGTAAGGCTTTGCCCTAAATCTTATGTTGAATTTGTCTTACAAAAAAAGTTTTCTGCTAAAAAATGCACTTTTCAAAACTTCGAGACAAGCATAAACTTTGCATTATTTGAATATTACTGTTTACATTTGGCTATTTGTTTGACAGCGGAGAAATTCACACAACGAATATTCGATGAACGAAAACCCTCTCAGTAAACAAAATCACTTCAAAAAGGATGACACTTCCAATCAAGGGGCATGGCATGATCATTGTCCATCACCTGGGGCAGTCCAATCAAGATTCCAGGACATCTCTCAAAGAAGTGCAGAGTAACCAGGGGCAAATCTCCATCTCTGTCACTTGGGGCATTGAACATCAATCTTAGTGAAGGGTCACATACAGTCAAACATTTCCAGGCAGTGCCACGAACGCCTACTACTAGGGGCAGTGACAAATCTCCCCAAAATCCTTCTCATAGGATGACTCCCAGCAAGGGTTTAATCTCTGAAAACCTTTCCCCAGCTGAGACAACTTCAACAAACATGTCACCTCTCTAGCGGACTGACGACATGGTTTATTTCCCCAACAGCACCAGAATTCCCCAGCTTGAGTTTACCTCTCCGACTACTAAAAATCAAAGGACCACAACTCCTCTTCCCCAGTAGACTACTCTACCATCCCCAGCAAGTTACTGTGAAACCTGGACCCGACCAGATGTCAGTTTAACTTTGACTCCCCAGTAGAGCAACGGACAACCGAGACTCCTGAACTTGTTCCCCAAGAATGAATCAATACTCTCCACAGAGTTCACAACTTTCCCCAACGGAGTTCTCCTCAACAAAACAAGGATCCTCAGTGGAAACATTCTAAGCAAAGTTTGAAGACATACCTACTCTTCAACAGCAGCCCAGGATTTAATAACTCCCCAACACTTGTCCAGAATTTATTCTCCAAGACAAAATTACATTTCAATAACATTCATAGCATATGCATACAAAATACATATAACATGAATCTCATTTATTTTGAGAACATCATTACACAATGCATACATCATGACATTGCATACAACTAACTCTTTACCTTTTCAGGAAAGATCGATCGACAGATAAAAGTCATTACCTACTGAGGTAGTAATCGTCCAAGATTCCTTCACCATCCTGCTGAGGTAGTAATCGTCCAAGATTCCTTCATCATCCTGCTGAGGTAGTAATCATCCAAGACTCCTTCATCATCCTACTGAGGTAGTAATCGTCCAAGATTCCTTCATCATCCTGCTGAGGTAGAAGTCATCCAAGATTCCTTCATCATCCTGCTAAGGTAGTAATCGTCCAAGATTCCTTCATCATCCTGCTGAGGTAGTAATCGTCCAAGATTCCTTCATCATCCTGCTGAGGTAGTAATCGTCCAAGATTCCTTCATCATCCTGCTGAGGTAGTAATCGTCCAAGATTCCTTCATCATCCTGCTGAGATAGAAATCATCCAAGATTCCTTCATCATCCTGCTGAGGTAGTAATCGTCCAAGATTCCTTCATCATCCTACTGAGGTAGTAATCATCCAAGACTCCTTCATCATCCTGCTGAGGTAGTAATCGTCCAAGATTCCTTCATCATCCTGTTGAGGTAGAAGTCATCCAAGATTCCTTCATCATCCTGCTGAGGTAGAAGTCATCCAAGATTCCTTCATCATCCTGCTGAGGTAGTAATCGTCCAAGATTCCTTCATCATCCTGCTGAGGTAGTAATCGTCCAAGATTCCATCATCATCCTGCTGAGGTAGTAATCATCCAAGATTCCTTCATCATCCTGCTGAGGTAGTAATCGTCCAAGATTCCTTCATCATCCTGCTGAGGTAGTAATCGTCCAAGATTCCTTCATCATCCTGTTGAGGTAGTAATCGTCAAAGATTCCTTCATCATCCTGTTGAGGTAGTAATCGTCCAAGATTCCTTCATCATCCTACTGAGGTAGTAATCGTCCAAGATTCCTTCATCATCATGCTGAGGTAGAAATCGTCCAAGATTCCTTCATCATCCTGCTGAGGTAGAAATCGTCCAAGATTCCTTCATCATCCTGCTGAGGTAGAAATCGTCCAAGATTCCTTCATCATCCTGCTGAGGTAGTAATCGTGCAAGATTCCTTCATCATCCTGCTGAGGTAGAAGTCATCCAAGATTCCTTCATCATCCTTTTGAGGTAGTAATCGTACAAGATTCCTTCATCATCCTACTGAGGTAGTAATCGTCCAAGACTCCTTCATCATCCTGCTGAGGTAGTAATCGTCCAAGATTCCTTCATCATCCTGCTGAGGTAGAAGTCATCCAAGATTCCTTCATCATCCTGCTGAGGTAGAAGTCGTCCAAGATTCCTTCATCATCCCATTGAGGTAGAAGTCATCCAAGATTCCTTTATCATCCTGCTGAGGTAGTAATCGTCCCAGATTCCTTCATCACACATCATTATCAAAAAGACCTCCTCTGGCTAGATTTATTTCTTCCAGTTAATGACAGGCAATCAGAGACCTTCAAATAACAGTCCATATACGATCCAGATTCGGATGTAATTATGTCACTCATTCAAATACAGTTCGGAAATCGCCCCTGGATGGCATGTTTAAGCCCATCTCCAATGACTATCCATTACCTCTCTTGCAGATGGCATCTATAAGCCCATCCTCCTACCAACAATCTCCAAATGGCATCTGTAAGCCCATTCCCGACGTCACAATGCTGACACTACACCATGCGAGTGCAAATTTCTGGGCACTCTAGTGTTCAATTATCTTCCACCTTCGGATCACGAAAGGCACGCAAGCCAATCTACATCCTCAGGTTTAAGAAAATTGAACAGGGGCAACTGTTGCACCCCAAAATTTGCCCTCTCATGTTTTCCAAAGTCTTCCCCCTTCCTGGTTGATCACAAACTCTTACCTAAGGAAAAAAGAAGATTTTTGAGTGGTACTTTAAGTACCTTTCGATTGGCATCCTGAAAGACACTTCGATTGACATTCTGGACAAACATTTCGATTGGCATCCTGAAAGACCCTTCGATTGGCATTCTGAAGGAGTCTTTCGATTGGCATTATGGACAAGCGTTCGATTGGAATTATGTCAAGGAAATTTCGACAGGCATGTCAACCATGTCCTTCGATTGGCATGAACAACACCTTTTGATTGGCCTGTTAGCAGAGCCTTTCGATTGGAATACTTCGATTGATATTTGGGCCAGGCCCATTCGAAAGGTACGCAGGGAGTCCATTCGAAAGAGGCAAATCAGGACTAATCGAAGAGCATGGCCTGAAAGCATTCGAAATCCAAGCGTCCAGGTTCATTCAAGGGACACGAATGTTTCAAAAGAGGAAATAATTTAATGTGTTTGATTTTTGTCCAGAGCGTTAAAGGCCTATTTTAATGGTTGTCCCTTGCCATTACTGCACCCTCACACCCCTATAAATACAGAGGCCAGCATACATTACCAACACGAAAATCAGAGAAAAATCATAGAACGAAACACACAAAACTCTGCAGGAGAACCCACAGAAAAATTGCCTCAAAGAGCCAAAGCAGTCCTTCAGATCAAAGGTGCCCACGCCCAGAAGCCCAGATCGAAAGTACCTGCATCCAGGAAGTGCCCAGATCGAAGGTGCCTACGTCCAGCAAACGTCCAAATCGAAGATCCAATCTGCTGGTAAGAAAGGGTAAATTATTCAACCTCATATTTGCATAATACATTCATACTTGTTGTTACCTCTGATTTGACATCCTAGACAGGATCAAAGGGCCTGGGTTTAGCACCCAGGTCATGTTTTTCGTGTGCTAACATTTACTGCAGATTTAGCCTGAAGAGACCCCAACAAGTGCAGGATCGAAGGGCCTGGGGTTCAATACCCAGGCCCCTGCATTTTATTTCACTCACATACTTTTTCAGGTATAACAGCCCAGATCGAAGGAGACACCTTCTCTGGATCGAACCCATTAGCATGCTGGATCGAAGGAGGCATCTCATTCCTGGATCGAAGAAGACAACCTCTTCTCTGGATCGAAGGAGGCATTTCCTTCTCTGGATCGAAGCTCTCATTTTCCTAGATCGAAAGTCACCCCCTCTGGATCGAAGCCTCCATGCTCTCCCTGGGTCGAAACTCCTTTTTTCCTGGATCGAAGGATCCCCCTTTTTCACTTTATTTTTGTTTTCTCATAGATTTCTTTTTATCTCTTAATTAACATTAAAATATAAAAAAACCAAAAAACATTAGGCTAGTTCTTTTTCTATTAAATTAACTTTGTTAATTAACCTTTAATTATCTTAATATTTTTCCAAAACTAAAATTAAATAGATTTAGATTATTTTTTCCAAAATAAAATAAAACAACAAAAAAGATTTTATTCTTAGAATTTTAGAGTTTATTTTCAGATTCGCGCGTTTATTTTATTGTGATTGCCTACTGGGATATAATAGCTTAAACTAAGACCCTTTACTGCTTTTGTTTCCCCAATTTTTGGACATGTAAATAATCCCCCTCCCCGAAAGCCTTGTAATAGCGTAGGATTTACAATTCTCGCACTTTAAATTTCTGTACATATATTAACTGTTTAGATGCATGCTAACTAGGATTGTATGGCATAATTAACTCTTAACTTAAAATCAACAATAGCTCACCATGACATGCAAGAGTAAAATAACTGAAAATTGACACACTTGCACATGCCACTCTTAGGGTACACCTCACTTGGTTGTCTCGAACGTGGTCATTAAGTATATGATGTTTTAGAGGTCGTCCTTTGTCCCAAGATCATAATTTGCCTCGAAATGGTCGCCTCGATAAAAATGATCTAAGACATTAGGATTACCACTAAAACGTCCTAACGTTGCTTTAGTGACCACACGTCCCTAAAATCGAATTGACCCGAAAACTCCAACGACGGTGCTACCTACTCCTCAATAGCAGGATAGTACTGTCTAAAGGACATTTGCACAATTAAATTCCTTTTTGAGTAGGTAGAGGTTCTTAAGTACTTGCTCTCTTTTAAAACAAAACAAAAACTTTTCGCACTTACACTTTCTTCAAAAACAAAACTCTTTTCAAAACCCACAAACACAAAGAAAAGCAAACCTTTTGAAAACATAGTGAGCAAGTACCTAAGAGCCCGTGGATAACCACGGATAGAAAGGGTGCTAACACCTTCCCTTTCTATAATCTACCTCCCGAACCCGAGAAACAATCTCGAAAGGGAATTTTTTCTGTGCTTTTGTCCTTTCCCTTGTTGGATAAAATAAAAGACGGTGGCGACTCTTGATTACCGTGACACTTTGCGAAAACAAACGCAAACGCGAACCAGCATTCCTAAAATAGTCAGTTCTCGTTCCCACCAACCACAGTGAGCTTCAGGATCTTCCTTTCTTTCTCATGTTACTTTCTCGGTAGGTATCCCTCTCCTCTTTCAGCTGAATTCAGGATCTCTTCAATGCCCCAAGATCAGTGGGCATGTAGGGATAAAGGACTGTATAAGGAATGCCCTCTTTATTGGTGGGCTCCACAATCACTGGAAAAATAGCTTCATAGGGCATCCCAAGCTTCTGAGCACGAGCTCAGACCCACTGGAGATAAGGCTGCATAGGGAGAGAAGTCCTTGGTCCTAACTCTTGAGGGTTAGATCTGTTCACCATGCCCCAAGCTCGTATAAACCTCCGGCGATGCTTGTCTACGTCCTCTTTGTAGTCAAAGGCAATATCTGTAAGAAGTAGCTCATGAGGACCGTCTCTCCGAGCACGACCAAACTGTCGAAAAGCTAAACAAGGACAATAGGTTATACCCCCTATGATTCCAAGCAACGGGACATTAGGGTATCCCCCACATCGATCAATGACATCAGTGTTTTCCATAGCCTTGTAACTCCAAAGAATGTCTGTATGGGAAAGTGACATTATCCTGTAAGACCATCCTAAACCTTCTTCATTCTTCAGCATAGACTTGGGGAGGTGTGAAATAAACCACCTCTCCAGCAAAGGCATGCAACACATAAGGGTCCCTCTTCTACGCACGGTACGAGTGTAGAGGCCGTGCAAGATATCACCCAGAAGAGTAGGCACAGGATTGCGAGACTGGAAGATCTTAACCGCATTCACATCTATAAAGGAATCTGGATTCGGGAAGAGAACCAAACCGTAGATAAGGAGAGTCAAGATATCTTCGAAAGCCTGAAAGTCCAAACTATCCCAGAATAGCTGAGCTTGATCTATCAGAAACTTGGCTAAGAAACCTTCAACCCCACTTCGTGTCTCCCAATTGGATACTACATCATCCCGTTTCAAATGTAGAGCTGAAGCAATGTCTTCTAGTCTAGGAGTCTCTTCCAAACCTGTGAAGGGCACCTACTCAAGGATGGATATGCCCAATAAGTGAGAAAACTCTTCCAAAGTGGGAACCAGCTGATAATCTAGGAAAGTGAAACAATGATGTACAGGATCGAAGAACTGGAAAAACACACTCATCATCTGCTCATCAAACTTGGAGGTAACCAGGCTAAGAAGCTGACCATGTCTCCTAATGAATGAAGAAGTATCAGAAACTCTTGATGCTAACTCTTTGAGTTGAGTAGGTATTAGCACAAAGTTAACTCAGATGGTATTTCTGCGCATGGAAGCCATAATCTGCAAAACAGAACAAAGATAAATCCCCTCGGTCTTTGAAATGGTTAGTATAATGAAGTATGCATGCTATGTTATGATGCATGATGTCATGATAAAACAAACAACATGTATAGCATATAACAGACATGGTAAAGGCAAATAAGTCACACAAAAGCCCTTAAGTTTAAGGCTTGCATGGGGTTTAGGTATTACCCTCTTGAAGTTCAGTTGGTTTCAACCTGTCCAAGTAAAAGTAACCGGGTTCTAGAGGTTCTCAATATCACTGACCATCCTCCATCGGTCATGGTTTCCGCTCACGCAGTCTTTTCTTGCGGATGGAACTATCTCGAGAGTATGGTCTTAATGATTGTAGCATCGAGTATCAACCAGTTCTCAGCTTTACACCGAGGCCGGCTATCTCGCTACTTCCTAATAGACAAGTTGGTCAATTACAGGTTCTAAGGTCAGTTGATGCTTAACAACACACATAGCGGCCCCGTATTCTCCTCGTTTCTCCACAAGGGATACCGGTACCAACCAATGTGCCACATCAACGTAGCTACTGCTTCAACCGTATCGGTCTACGATGTACAGTTACCTCACAATTTATTGCTACTTACCTAAAAGGTGTCCCCAGATCCAGGTTAAGATCTATAGTAACTCCCAATACAAAACCTTTAAAAGTAAAGAAACCAAAACAAACAAGAGAAGCAATTTATGATGAACTAAATCCTAAGGTATACCCCACTTATTAGTCCCCAGCAGAGTCGCCAGTTCTGTGATACGGTGGCAGAACCGATTGTTTTGGAAAATGCTAGTTTGCGTTTTGTGTTTGTGTTTGCAAAATGTCACGGTAAGCAAGAGTCACCACCGAATTTTATTTTATCCAAAATGGAAAGGAAAAAAGCACAGAAAATTCCTTTTTCGAGATATTTCTGAGTACGGGGGGTAGATTATAGAAAGGGAAGGTATTAGTACCCTTTTTATCCGTAGTTTTCTACGGGCTCTTAGGTACTTGCTCATCATTTTAAAAATTGCTTCCATGTTTGTGTGTTTTAAAAAGTTTTTGTTTTACTTCGTTTTAACCCTTGTATCAGTCCTCAAGAGTGTTACGAAAAAGAAGTACATACTAGCATCTACCTACTTGAAAAAGAATTGTTTTTGTTCTTGTTTCCTTTAGACAATGCTATCCTACTATTGAGAAGTACATAGCACCATCGTTGGATTTGTAAGGGTCAATTCGTAAGGGAAGTACGATCACTAAAGCAATGCTAGGACGTCTTAGTAATAACCCTAATGTCTTAAGATCATATTCGAGGCAACATTTCCGAGGTAACCTTTCCGAGGCAACATTTCTGAACGGGACTTTTGATCTTTGTTTAGACAGGAGGGCGACCACTAAAACACCCTATACTTAATGATCATTTACCGAAGGCAACCGAAGTGAGAGTATATCCTAAGAGTGCACAAGTGCGAGTGATTTGATTTCAGTTATTATCTTTGCACATTAGGGTTTTCTAGCCGTTTTAAATTATCATGCAATCTTGTCATACAATCCTATTAACATACATCTAACAGTTAATATTTGCGAGAATTAAAATGCGAGAAAATAAAACCTACGCTATTACAAGGCTTCGGGGAGGGGGATTAATTACATAGCCAAAAAACTCGTAAAACGATAAAAGAAAATCCTAGATTAAACTATTACATACCGTGAGCAGTTACATTAATATTGTAAAAATAGTAATAAACGCGCGCGACGAATCGAAAATGAGAGATTTAGGGTTTTGACCCCAACTAAACCTAATTGCAATTTAAAAGAAAAATCATTTTTTTTGTTTTTTTTATTATTTTGAGAAAATGAAGTTTAATTGAATAAATAAAAGAAAACCTGATTACTAATTAATTTAAATTAAGAAAAATAACTAAATTAACTTTTTTTTGTATTTTTTTTGTTTTATTGAGGAAAGAAATAAAAATTAAATCACATGATAACCCTAATTTGCTAATTGATTTTAATTATATACAAAAAAAGTTATAATTACCCTAAATTAAATTAAAATTAATATAAAATTAAATTTGATAAAATAAAATAAACCTAATTCTAAATTTGTGAAATTGATTTTATGATTTTTTTGGAAAAAAAGAAATTATTGTTGTTAGAAAATAATTAAATTAAATTAAACAAAAGAAAATAAAAGAGGAACAAGAATGGGCCTGGTGGTATCATAGCAAAAAGGAGGTGTTGATGGAAAATCTGGGCCCAATAGCGCCTAGCCCATTTGACTTTTCCAGATTCCGTGTACACGCTTGACTGATGTCCATGGTAGACCTTCATTGGGAATCCTTGGATCTAGCATGTGGATGATTTGATTGGTTGGACAATGAGGACGCATGATGTACTTGTTGTATACCTGTGTACTTAATTATGCATAGAAAAAATATAGAAAGCAAAGTTGGGGACCTGGGGATCGAACCCAGGCCCTTAGGCGTTTTCCCAATGCATGATGACCATCTGAGCTAGCTTGCTTAATTGTACATAGAACAACAAACAATCATTATATGAAAAAACAAAACAATATTTATCAAAACGCACGCAGATTTGAATGGACCATCCATGGGGCGCCATGTTATCATCTTCCTCATCATCTCTGTCGTTTTAGACCCAGGACTTTTACCTATGGACAAAGGGGCGTAGGTACAGCCCTGTGTTTCTCCAAAATCTTATGCAAGCATGATAAGTGCACAACAATGGTACCAATCAACTCGTGGCAACCTCACGAGCATCATGGTACCCTTATCCATGGGCAATTGTACCTGTAAAGAAAAACCCCAAAAATGAACCAAGAACCCTAACTATGGCATCTTGCTCTACAGTTAATGAAAATGCAATTAAGTACCACCATTAGCTTGCAAATGATTCAAGGATTAAGAATATGCAAATAAATCATGCTAAAAGTGCCAGAATTGTGGTATTCGATTTCAAGAAAGTATGGATATTGTGGGATACTTACAGCGTGTTTTTGGATGTTATGAGGCTTGCTAGTGATTGGAATAGGATCCTAGAACGTCCAGGAAGCGATTGAGATGATTAGAACGCTTTGAATTGGTCTGCAACTTAGAAATCAGTGTGCCACTTTTTTCCAATTTTTTGAAACTTGCTCTCTTGTTTTCACGCCTCTCCCCCCTGCTTTTGGTCTGCACATGTTCCTTATGTACCCTAGAACGAATTAGGGTTACAAACTTGTTTCAAATCTTCCTCAATTAAGATCATTGATTCAAGATTTAATCCTTATGAAAATATTTCCAAATCAAGCCAAATCCACTCTTTTTGTGTCCAAATGAAGCTTGCACGATTTGATTATCTTTCCAACTGTATAATAGGCCTAAACATGCACAAAATCTCAAGCTTTGATTAGTTTTGGTATTTTCATGATTTTATTTTGATTTTATTTGATTTAATTGAAATAAAATCAAAATAAATGACAAAAATAAAAGAATGACAAATGGGAGAGATCATGGGTCACATTACAAACTCAGTGCAAGCATAAAAAGTTGGGCCCATTTGATAAAAAATGCAATTTTGGCCACATTTGACTTTTGGCAATTTTGCAAAAAGGGTCAACTTTGCCAATGCATAACTCTTTCAATTTTGACCCTAGAGATGTGTTCTTGGGCTTTTTAGAAAGCTTGAGATGTCCTATAAGCAACCCTTTTGTTATAATCTCAATTGACTCTTCCATGTTCATGTATGAAGCTTTGGCAAAAAAGGTGTTTTTGTTGACTTTTCAAAATGACCTATAATGTCCAAATTCATATCTCCTTGTGAGTGCATAATTTGAACTTGGGAGATGAATATGAATTGTAGAGAATTTCACCCTCTTCAAAATGAGCTTTGGATGGGTCCTTTTTGATAAAGTATGAAAAAGTTATGCTTGGTCAAAATTGAGTTAACTTTTCCTGCAAAACCCTAATTTAGCAACTTTTGGGTTTTGATGAATTGTGAGCAATCCTTGAGTAATCATGATCAACCCTTGATCAAATGATGAATAATACTTCAAAATGAGAATGTTGACAAAAAATCTTGAAGTTTGACTGTATGTAGGACACAATTGACTTTTGCCCTAGCATAGACGATTTTAAAGCCTTTGAGCAATTGACTTAGCAAACTTCCTCTACATGGCTTGAAACTTGACATGGATGATCTTGAGAACATATTAGGACAATGGTGAGAATTTGGGATCCTTTGGACTCAAACATCTTGATGCAAACTGAAACCCTAATTTGAGGTAGATTGCCTTAGGAGAGAGTTTGTCTGGTCAACCCTTGGGCTTCCTTGAGCAATTTGAGGACCTCAATTGAAATGTATTTCCAAATATGGGAGGGAAAATTTTGGGGTACAACACCTTCGAACCCGTAATCAAATAAAACAAACTCTACTTTTCTTGGCTTTAGAATCCAGTCAACGAAACACAATACTTATTTCTCTCCCTTAGAATCCAAGAGCATCCAGGGCAATCACTCAAGGTCCAGAAGCACCAACTTCAGAATCAAGGTAAGTCTTCCTGACTTTAACCCTTTCATTTCAAGCATGTAAATAACCTTTTGCTTATTTTTCATTTTTATCCTTTCGTTTGTCTGCTTTTTTTTTGGTCCAAATATATGTTAGAGACTAACCTGTATAGGCCATATTAGGATGGCTTCGACCCATACTGTTATCATGTCCCAAATGAAAGAAAACAGAAAAGAGGGTGTGTGAATCGAAGGGTGTGCTTCAAGACACACTGATTTGTAGGCCCGAACGAAAGGACATGGAGTGTGAATCAAAAGATGCAACACTGGTTGCAGGCCCAATCGAAAGAAGGAACAAGTGTGGGAATCAAAAGACATATCCTTCGATCCAGGATGTTTTTTTTTCTTTCTCTCTTTTACACTATTTTTGTATTTATATTTTCTATATATTTACATCTTCTTGCTATTCAATATGGTTGTAATAATTAGGACTTTTATTGCTTTTCAACCCTCATTTTTAAACTTGTATACCCCATCCCATAAAACATGTAATAGCGTAGGACATTTATTTTCCGCATTTTTATTGCTTTCATAAAATGCTAGTAATTAGGTTGTGTGTGGAAAGATAAAATCAACAAGTAGATAACCCTAAATTTAAAGACTAAATGCATGCAATCAAACACACTACATGCACCTCTAGGATAATCTCACTTGTTGCGTCGGAAAATAGTCATGTCCCTTGAATATGAGCATTTTAGCAAAGACCCTCGATAAAAAGACCGTAGTCCCTCGATGTCCCTCGATGTTGCCTTCGGTAAACGATCTAGTCCCTAACGAAATTGCTAAAACGTCTCATAGGTTGCCTTTGATGACTATACGATTGACCCACACTCGTCCCTTCACATCCAACGATGGGGCTTCTTATCAATAAATGGTAAGATAGCAACATCTAAAGGAGGAGGAAAAGAACATAGACCTTTTGATTAGGTAGGACGCTCGTAGTTGCTTTCTCTTGAACTAAAATCATTTTCCACACTTACACTTTCAAAAACAAACATCTCTTTAAACTATTTTCAAAACTAACACTTTGTGTGCATTCTTATAGAGACGATAATCATTACAAAGTTTTCCTCAACAAAGGCATTTTGCAAAATATTTTCAAACTTACACCACAAAAGCACATTTTCAAACAAAGAAAGTGATCTAGAAAGCAACTAAAAGCCCGTAGATAACTATAGATGAAAAGGGTGCTAACACCTTCCCTTTTCATAACCTACCCCAAAAACTCAAGAAAACATCTCTAAAGGTCTTTCATGTTATTTTCACCCTTTCCTTATTGGATAAAAGAAAAGTTGATGGTGACTCTTGCTATCTGCAATAATTGCGATCAAACGCAAAACAACCAAGTCAGTTCTCCCTCCGTATTACAATCAACCTTCTGACAATGTGGATTAACCTTTTGACAACTCTTTGACAAGTACTATGAATGGGATGTTCAGACATTAGTGAAGAAGTATTGGAAATTCAACCATTATGTATTGACACTTCACATATGAAGTCAAGTGCAACAAAACCAAGCTCATCAAAGAAAACTGCATATGATGTCAGGAATTCCTTTGGTAAACAACTCAAAGCATGTACTAACAAAGCCTCCAAATGACCAAGAGTTGGGGTATTTTATGAACCAATGCCAAGTAGTAGTGATCTTGTGAGTATATGAAACATGCTACTTCTTATGTCTATTTGTTACTTATATCATTTATCACTTATGTTTATTTCTTCTTGTCCTCCCGTGTCAAAAGATTGATTCTAACTAACAAGTTGAAGAAAAAAGATGACTTGGAAAATGTAACAAGAAAGAGTGAGAATCTAAGGACTATCAAATCAAGGGACATAATTGGATCTGGTAAAGAACCTGATAATTCATTGGTTATTAATGGAGATGAAGAGACCACAACAGATGTCAGTGGTGGTGCAAAGACTTCAAAAAGCTGGACAGATATTTCCAAAGGCCTTACGCAACAAAGAATATGATGATATAATGCGGTTTTTGTTTTGTTTTGTACTGTCATATGTTAGTGTTTGAAGATATTTGAATGATGTACACTATTTCAGTTGTAATATTTTGTTATGTATTTAACTATGGACCAATGTGTCAACTGTACAAAGACCAATGTAGTGTAATGGCTGAAGCATACACTCTTTTAAAAGTTATGTAATGAATGTACTGTCATAAAAATTTATGTAGTGTACTATTATGCTTTGAATGATGATGTATAATATTTTCATAAAAATTTATGTTTTGTACTATTATGTGATATGTTTTGGCTAAACTAATACAAATTGAGGCCAAAGTATGGGCAATCTAAGGCCAAACTATGTCATTTGTGTTTCCCAAAATTATTGGTCTTTTGAAACAAAATATTAGAACACATTATTGAACAACATTTTAAACCGCAATTATAGTCAATTATAGATCTTTTGAACCACAAATTTGATCAGCATTACAGTAAAACTTGTAAACATTACATATTTGAACAACATTTCAGAAACAAAGATTGTATTACATTACATTTGACTAAAAATTGAACAACATTACATCAAAATCATACAGTCATCAACAATTACACTTCAATATCAAGTACATGTTGAGCATAACTGAGAATACAAGACATGTTGACTTCATTTTTCAAGAAATTTCCTCAAACATAATCTTCATCTACAGTTTCTTGTCCTTCATCATTGAAGATTCATACAACTCCTTCAACATTTTAAAAGATTGCATCTCATTCAAATTAATACCATCTTTACTCCATTCCTCATCAATTGTTTCATAGACCTCCTTTCATTGTGTTAGGTCCATGCTCATTGATACCATATAAATATTATAGGCACACTTTCTCCCGAAAGTTACTCCCAATTATGTAATGAGAAGATTTTGATTTGCTGCGCCTTAATGAAGATGACATGAGCAGTAATGCGAAAATCACAAAAAAGAAGAACAGTGAACGAGAAGAAAACGAAGAACGACAATTGAAAAGACAAGAAGAAAAAAAACACAAAGGAAAAAATGAATAGAAATAAATTAGAGTTTTTTTAAAGATTATTTTAGGGAAATTATATATTTAAATAAAAATAATCCTATGTGTTATTGTCAAACGTAAGACATTTAACCATCTTGTTGTACCCCAAAATTTTCCCTCTCTTTTCTCAAGACATTTCCTCATAAGGATTTTCAAAATTTCAAGATTGCACAAGTATAATTGGATTTTTAATTGAAAGAGAAAAGCAGATAAATTTGATCTTTTTGACAAAATTGAAGAAAAACAACTTGCTTAGATCTAGAGGTTTCGATTGAGCATTTAACTTCCTTCGAGTAGGTTTAATCCACAAGCTTCGATTGGAAATTTGCACCTCCTTAGAGGTAAGCCTAGTTCAGAGTTTTCGATTGGACATTTGGCCTCCTGCATGCAAGCTTCGTTTGGACAATGGCTATCTTGATACCAAGCTTTGATCAGACAAAGGGCTACCTTCACAACAAAGCTTCGATTGGAGTATTGGTTTCCTTCGAAGCAACATACTTCGAATCCAACTCTGGTCTCCTTCGAGTAAGCTTTGGTCCACAAGATTCATTCAAGTAGTGGTCTCCTACATGCATCCTTCGATTCACAAGCATTAGCCTCCTGCATGCTTGTTTTGATTCACAAGCACTACATCCCTCATGCCTGATATTGATCCACAAGACAAGTGCCTCCTTTGTGCTTGCTTTTGACTCACAAGGAAATGGCTTCCCCTGTGCTTGCCATCAATGCACAAGGCAATGGCTTCCCTTCATGCTAGCGCCTACAAAGCAAGTGGCCTCCTGCATGCAAGCTTCGATTGAGCAATGATCCCTTACATGCTTGCTTTTATTCACAAAGCAATGGCCTCTTACAGTGTTTGTTTCAATTCAGGAAGCAATGTCCTCTTTCCTACTTGCTTAAATTCACAAGGCATGAACTTCCCTCATGCTAGCACCATAGGGCATTGGCTATTTTCATACTAGCTTCAAATGGACAGTATCTCCCTTTGAAATAACTTGCTTCGATTCCACCCTTGAAAATCTTCAACACACATAGTTTCTACACTATGACACAATTGGTGGCCCATTCGAAGGACATGCATTAGTGGATTTGAAGGACATACCTGGGTGTCCCATTCGAAGGACATACATGGGTGGATTTGAAGGACATACCTGGGTGTCCCATTCGAAAGACAAACAACTGGTGCATTCGAAGAACATACATATGGTTCATTCGAAGGATACATATTAGTTGGGAACAAATATTGTTGTCTGAAGAGGAGTCTGGTCAAAGATTGAACCTATGTGGTCAAAATGAAAGGGTGAAGTATTCAAGATGCTTGTGCTGCCAAGTACAAGCCTGCGGCATTGGCCATAACACGCCAAAACTGCTGCAAAACAGTCCTGCTATGCTGCTCCCATATTTGCACTAAATTGGCATACGAAAACCGCATCTCGAAAGCTACAAAAACAACATAGCCAATTTGTTCAAATCTTATTTGTTTTCCCTCCCAAACCTCAGCCAAACTCATCTATAAATAAGAGGTTCCATCACACATCTAAAGGGGGCTTTTGGGTGACTAGAGAGAGATTTTATAACAAGGCAAAGAAAGGCTAAAACACTTCACACACTCTCAAACCCAGAATCAAAATACCACACCCTTGTTTCTCTTTATTTCAAATCCATAACTAAAGAAACACAACACTTGTTTCTTTTTCCTTCGAATCCAGAAATAAACAAACACCACTCTACTTTTCTTGGCTTTCGAATCCAACCAAAGGAACACAACACTTGTTTCTTTCCCTTCGAATCCAGGAGCATCCAGGGTAGAAACTCAGGTCCAAAACCCACATTCCATCTTAAAGCAAGGTAAGTCACCCTGACCTTAACCCTTTAGTTTCAAGCATGTAAATAACCTTTTTGTGCATTTTTTCGTTTCTGCCCTTTTAGTTTGTTTTTCCTTCAAGCAAGAACTAACCTGTACAGACCCAAACGAAAGAAAAATGTTTGTATGAATCGAATCCTTAGGCTTCACCCCTTACCGCTTCACAGTTGCAAACAGAAAAAGAAGGTGGTGTGAATTGAAGGTTACATAATTCGATACACACTGGGTACAGGCCCAAATCAAAAGAAAGAAAGATGTGGAAATCAAAAGATACATCCTTCAATCCAGGATTTTTTTTTCTTTCTCTCTTTTACACTATTTTTGTCTTTATATTGTCTATATATTTATATTTTCTTGCTATTCAATATGGTTGTAATAATTATGACTTTTATTGCTTTCCAAACCCCATGTGTAAATATGTATACCCCATCCCCCAAAACATGTAATAGTGTAGGACATTTATTTTCCATATTTTTATTGTTTTCATAAAATGCTAGTAATTAGGTTGTGTATGGCAAGAGTTAAAATCAACAAGTAGACAACCCAAATTCAAGACTAAATGCATGCAATCAAACACACTATTCACACACATGTACCTCTAGGGTAATCTCACTTGTTGCCTCAGAAAATAGTCACGTCCCTCGAATATGGGAGTTTTAGCAAAGAACCTCGATAAAAATATTGTAGTCCCTCGATGTTGCCTTCGGTAAACAATCTAGTCTCTAACAAAAATTGCTAAAACGTCTCATAGGTTGCCTTCTATGACTATACAAATGACCCATGTCTGTCCCTTCACATCCAACAATGGGGGATTCTTATCAATCAATGGTAAGATAGAAACATCTAAAGGAGGAGGAAAATAACATTAAACCTTTTGAGTAGGTAGGATGCTCGTAGTTACTTGCTTACTCACAACTAAAAACCATTTTCACACTAACAATTTCAATTGAAACATTTTCAAAAGACAAAACACTTTGTACGCATTCTTATAGAGATGAGAATCATTAAAAATGCACTTTTCAAAATCACTTTCAAAAACATCTTCCACAACAAACATCTCTTTGAACTATTTTCAAAACCAACACTTTGTACGCATTCTTATAGAGACGAGAATCATTACAGAGACGTTTTCAAAATATTTTCAAACTTACACCACAAAGCATATTTTCAAACAAAGAAAGTGATCTAGAAAGCACATAAGATCCCATAAATAACTACAGATGAAAAGGGTGCTAATACCTTCCCTTTTCATAACCTACCCCCCGAACTCAAGAAAACATCTCTAAAGGTATTTCCTGTTCTTTTCACCCTTTTGTTATTGGATAAAAGAAATGTTGGTGGTGACTCTTGTTATCCGCAATAACTGCAATCAAACGCAAAACAACCAAGTCAGTTATCCCACCGTATTACAAAACTGGCGACTTTGCTGGGGACTTGACTTAAAAGTGGGGTTACCTTAGAGCTAGTTCACACTTACATGCTTTATTTGTTTGACTTGCTTGCTTTACATTTTTTGGGTCCTTGTTTGGGTTTGGTTTTGATCCTACACCCGGATCTGAGGCACCTTTTTAAGTAAGTAGCAATAAATCATGGAGGTTGTACGACGTAGACTGATATGGACAAAGTGATAGCTATGTCAGCGTGATACTCTGGCTTGTACTAATGTTCCTTGAGCCAGTAAATGATAACATTAGGCTTCCTTATAGTGTCGCTAAGCGCTAACTGACCTTTAGAACCTTTAATTGACTCATCCTAAGCCATTAGAAAATAGTGAGATGGTCGGCTTTGGTTCCGACCGAAGATTGGTTGATACTCGATGCTACACTTATTAAGATTGGACTCTTGGGATATTTTGGCTGTAATACTTCAGTGCTTGAGCTAAAACAATGCCTAAAAGAAAGGTCAGTGATATGAGGATCCTTAGAACCCAGTTACTTTCTAGGACAGGTTGAGCCAACTAAACTTCAAGAGGGTACTTCCCTATGAACTCCATGCAAGCCTAAACCTAAGGACTTGTATGCTTTGTGTGTATATGATTATTTGTATATAACAACTTGTTTGCTTTGCATACTTGTACATAACATCATGAGATCATATAATAGCAATTTTCAATAACCATTTCAAGGATCTCAAGGGCATGTAATGCAGGGACACATTGAACCAAACATATATCAAGGGGAAAGAGGATTTATTCTCCTCTAACCAAACACCGTCAAAAACTAAGGTACAGTGACAATAATCGAGGGCTATGACCCACTTGACATGGTGAGCTTAATTATCGTGGAAGGACATTCGACAATACAAAGTTCTTCACTCAAAGTTATGATCAAATTTCAACTTCTAACATCTTCTTGTGTTTACCCCGCGAGATCCTTGAAAACATGCATCCACATACCATGCATCATATCATGGCAGGTTTTTCCCACACGGGTTTCTCATCTACTTACTGTTTATTTCAGTAGAGATGGATCTAGAACAGACTATCAAGGACATTCAAACCCAAAATGCTCAACTTCAAGAAATGTTCTTGAACCTATCCAAGGGGAAAGAAAAAGTGAAAGCACTCCTCACTAGGGGCATGACCATGAAGAATCCTGAGGACGACAAGAATGACCAGTTGGAACGGATAAAAACTGAGATGGCCATAATGAAGATCCAGATGATGGGACAGATGGTGGGCCAGATGGCTCTTATCCAAAACTTGGCTCAGGGACAAGAAGAGATGAGAGACCTTGTCAATAAGCTTCATCAAGATTGATGAAACCGTATGAAATAAACGGTCAAGGCTGGGGATCAAGTCATTGATCAGCCCCCGAAGAGACAAGAGGTTGGATCGATGGAGAATAGACCTCTCCAAATTGCTGCTACGTCACGAGCCCAATAACAACCTCTCCAACAAAAGGGTAATCGGTGTAAGCGTGATACATTCAATAGGAATTATACCAAACTTAACATGTCGATGTCGCAAGTCTTGCTACACATGTTGAATTTGAATTTGGTCACATTGAAGGATCCTCCTCAGAATCCTAATACTTCTGCTCCTAGTTACCATCCCAATGAAAGGTGTGTATATCACTCCAACAGTCTGGGGCACGATATTGATAGTTGTTGGACGTTGAAATACAAAATTCAAGACCTAATTGTTGAAGGAGCGTTGGAATTCACAAAAGATGGTCAACTGGAGTTTTTCTGTCATCCCTCAGAAACACATCATCTGACGTGACGAAGTTCAGGCGGAGAAACTTTTGTTTATTCGAATTTTCAATTGTAATTTCTTTGTTTGTTTAAACACTTATCTATATGTCATACTTTGGTTACTTTCACTAATGCATTGCATATGTTTGTCTTGAATCAATCCATTTATTTTCATTATACTTAAAACTGTGTTTTTTTACTCCCTTTATGATATTCAACTCTTGTTTTAAAAGTTTGCAAGCCTTTAGGGGGAGGATGACGAAAAAATGCCATAATCTGATACAATATGCTTTTGAACAGACCTTGCTGACTGTGATACGGTGGAAGAACTGACTTGCGATGTTTTGCGTTTTATCGCAATTGTTGCGGTTAGCAAGAGTCATCACCGACTTTTCTTTTATCCAAAAGGAAAGGCTGAAAAGAACAGGAAAGACCTTTGAGATTATTTCTTGAGTTCGGAGGGTAGATTTTGAAAAGGGAAGGTGTTAACACCCTTTTCATCCATAGTTATCTATGAGATCTTAGTTGCTTGCTAGATAACTTGCTTTTGTTTGAAAATGTGCTTTGTGTGGTTTTTGAAAGTATTTTGAAAAGGCACCTTCGTTTAGGCAAACTTTGTAATAGTTCTCGTTCGTAAGAACGTATATAAAGTGTTGTACTTTTGAAAATGTTTCATGTTTTGAAAGTGTTTTGAAAGTGTTGGTGTTTGTTTTGAAAATAAGCAAGGATGTTTGATTTGAAAATGAGCAAGCAACTAGGAACAATCTACCTACTCAAAAGTCTTTGTTCATTTCTTCCTTTCCTTTGACATTGCTATCTCATTATTGATTGGTAAGAAGCCTTATCTTTGGATGTAACGGGACGGGTGTGGGTCATCGTATAGTCACGATAGCAATGTTGTGAGATATCTTAGCATTTCTCTTTGAGGGATTAAGATCATTTTGAAAGGCAACATTTGTAGCATCATCGAGGGACTATGATCTTGTATTTTTTATTTATTTTTGCTAAGATATCCCACATGCATAACATGGCCATTTTTATAAGGCAACAAAGTGGAATTTCCCTAAGGGTGAAAGTGTGCAAGTGTGCTTGATTTATATGCATTGTTTATCTTGAATTAGGATTTGCTACTTGTTGATTTTTATCTTTCCATACAAACCCTAATTACTAGCATTTATATTTGAAAGCGATAAATTGCGGAAACGTAAAGTCCTATGCTATTACATCATTTGGGGATGGAGATACAAATTTACAAATGGAGAGATGAAAGCAAATAAACCTAATTTACTATTACAAGGCTTTGATAATTACATAATTATAGTGCGAAATAATAAAATGTACAAAGAAATATAAAGAGAAGACAAATTGTTTTTATGTTTTTTTATGAAAAAGGTTCTAATTGATTTGAAAAGAAATTAATTAAAATCCTAATGTCTAAATTAAATTTATTAAAATAAAAAAATTGAAATAAAACCTAAGTCTAAATATTAAATTAATTTTAAGAAAATAAATTTATTTTAATAAGAAAATGTTTTTGTCTTTTTTAGTTTAGAAAAAAAAGGAATAAACAAAAGTGTATGCATACATATTTAAATAAAATATTTTTTCGAATTTTTTATATGAAAATAATAATAATAAAAATATAAATAAAAATAAAAATAAAATTAAAAAAAGATTAAAAAAAAGTTTTATGAGCTGACACATGAGCTTATGTATGTTTCGTATTGGCTCATGTGTCGGCTCATGTATTGGCTCATGTATGTTTCTTGATCCTGGAAGTAAAAAAAACTCAGTATGAGTCGACGCATACTGGTTTTGTATGGATTCATAATCATTTTGTATCGATGCATACGTGTTTTGTGTCGACTCATAACCTGTTTTGAACATAATATGTGTCGACTCATAGCATTTCGTGTCGACGCATAACTACTGTTTTTTGCTTTTATCACTGTTTTGTTACATGTAAAAGTTAGTTCTCAACACATAGTTAGTGAAAATGAAAAGCAATCATATGGTTAGCTTCAAGACAATGATATCTAGATTTTATCCTCACAAATGAACCATTAATGATGTTTGTATGAAGAGTTCAAAGTCAAGAAAACTTACCTTGAAACTGAAATTTGTGCTTTGAGTTTGAGCTGCTATATGGGCTATTGTTGAGCTTGTAAAGTGATGATAGTGATGTTACAAAAGTTGTTTTTGTGTTTTAACAATTTCTATATGATGTATATGGAGTGTTTGGATGGTTTGTTTGGAGAAAACTTGCAAGGCATGAGATTCAAAGATTTGGACTTCAAAGCTCAAAAATGGAGGTTTTATGGGCAATTCTGGTTTTTGACAGCAAAAATGATTTTGAGTGTTAGTTTCCCCTTCTTTTTCTGACCCTTTTCTCTTGTAATTGTCCTCTCTATTTATAGAGAAGGTTTGAGACTTCAAACAATTCAGAATTTGAATCACATGTTATGGCTATCTTGCTTATTTTTGAAGCAAGCATGAAGAACATGTTTCCAATGCTTGTACCAAGCTATCTAAAGTGGTTGATCACTTTAAACATGTTTGTTATGACTTGTATAAGTTGAGTGTAATTATAACAACAAGTTAGAGGCTCAAGAAATTGACTTTATGATTAAAGTGAACTTTGCAAGAATGGCAATGGTGCCTTTCTGCCAAAAATGGAAAGATGCAATAGATAATACTTGAACCACTTGGATAATAGTTCAATCAATTATGTAAACATATGATTATGGATATATTTGTAAGTCAATAGGCCTACAAAGTGAAGATTATGCAACACGGCTAAGATTTTGGTTCCTTGTTCATCACAAATCTGCCTTGTAAATCAAGAATGAATGTCCAACTTCAGATCCTTGAATCTCCTAGCTCAAATATGATAAATTAATGCTCTTGGATATTTTGGAAAGCTTGAAACACTCTCTATAACTTTCATGTTGGACATTTTGAAAAAATCATCTTGTAACTATGTGAAAAAGTTCCAAGAAGTTAGGATAAAATCCTTACTAAAACTGCTGAAAATTTCTCTAAGTGTTTATTCAAAAATGCCATGACTTCATGAATTTACAACTCAAAATACAAGAATTTTTAGAAAAAGTCATGCCCTATAAAGTTTTAGATCTCATTGAGATCTACAACTTTTATGTTGGAAGTTTTCCTTGAATCATCTTGCATCATGGTGAAAAGTTGGCATGAAGAAATGAAATTATCATGTATAAAAAACACAGAAAAATTTCTAAGTCTTGAAGAGTTTGAATTTTCACATTGACTTTTGACTTTCTTGATTTCTTGATGATCAAGTTTCATATTTTTGAATGTCTTGATGAATTTTGATCTTTGAGACTTAATGTTGACCAAAAAGTCGAAGTTTGACTTTTGGTGTTACAGTTGACTTTTTCATCAGTGCAACTGATTTTTGGTCTCTTGGTCAATTGATTGAGAAGACTTGAAACTTGACATGAGCATTCTTGAAGGTCCATAATGATCCAAGAACGTCACTTGAAGTATTAGAAGTCTAATTGTCCTTATGAAAATTCAAACCCTAATCTTGAGGTATCAGTGTTAAGGAGATGGCTTGACCTAGTCAATACTGGTGCAAGCTTGAGCTTTCGTAGATCTTTGTGAGAAATGTCTTAAGAAATGAGAGGGAAAATTTTGGGGTACAACACTGACGATGTACAGGCGTTTCTTTCAATCCCTACACACTGGTGTTATAAGGAAGATAATCCCTAGTCAACCCCTTTGAGCCAAAGAAGCAGGAGTTTTCTTTTTTCACACAAATTGAAACCTTTAAGCAAAACCCAGGGCAGGGTAGTTTCTCAGTTATTTCAAATGCGCGTTCAGTCACAAATTTTCACTTCATACACAACGAGTGACATCAAAAAACATTCCTCTTGAATCAAAAGATGGTGATGGTCCCCTATCAAATAGGCAGTCATTATCTCTCAAAAGAAAAAGCCCACTAAGTCAAAACCTATGAAGGAGACTGGGGCATCCCATTAACTGTGATCTCAAAACATTCAGGCAAAATCAGGGACAATAAAAAAAAGAGGTCACTACAAATCCTCAACAACATGAAAAATGTTGCAAAACGACTGCCTTCACAAATAGACTTCCAGTGTCCGAATCATCACCAAAATGCCATTCCAGATTCAACTGGAATCCAAACGCACAATTAACTGAGTTTAGGACTGGAGAATATCATGAAGAACGGGTTGGGTACAAATACACTTTGAGCCTTATCCTTTGTTTCTTAAACCGTGAACCAGACCATGCTACAACCCTTTTCAAAAGTCCTAATTGGAGCATGGGTTAGTTCGAAAGTATACTGTTGCAAAAGGTATCCTGACTCCTGTAAGGCTTACTAAAAATCCTGAGTTGAATTCATGTTTTTTACAAAATTCTTCTAGTTGCTAAAATGAATTTTCAAAATTTCAAGACAAGCATAAACTTTGCATTGTTTGAATACCGTTGTTTACATATGGCTAATTGTTTGACAGCGGAGAAATTCATACGGCGAATATCCAATGAACATAAATTCTCAATGAACAGAATCACTTAAAATGGAAATACACTTCCACTGACAACTCTCCATAACCAAGGGGTATGACATGTTATAGTCCAATTCAGCCGGGGCAGTCAAGCCAAGATTCCAAAAAATCTCTCATAACCAGAGGCGGGTCTGCATCTAAATCACTTGGGGCGTCGAACATGAATTCTAGCAAAGGGTCACGATCGGCCAAGCAAACATTTTTTGGCAGTACTATAACACTTACTACTAGGGGCAGTGACAAATTCCCACAAAGTCTTTTTCATAGGGTGATCCCCAGTCAAGTCCTCTCTATAAGTTTATCCCCACAGAATAGTCTTCACAGATAAGGGTACAAACCCCTCAAAGCCAAATTAATGGATACCCTCACAAAATTGGATTCATGCAATCCCCAGCCAGAGTTTCAATCTCTTGAAAACCCTTTCCTCAGCTGAGTTGATCTCAAGAATCCTTGAGGAGTTCTGCCAAAAGAAAACGCCTCTCCAGCAGATTGGAAATAGGGTTTATTTCCCTAACAAATGGAAATATTCCCCAACTTAAGTTTGCCCCTCCGACTACTACAAATCAAGGGACCACAACCCCTTTTCCACAATAGACTTTTCTACAATCCCCAGTGAGTTGCTGCAAAGCCTGGAAGCCAACCAGATAATAATTAACTTCTTTATCCCTAACAAATTGTTAACTTCCATTCTCCCCGGTCAAGGGTATAACTCCCTAGTAGAGCAAAAAACAACAAAAACTCCTGAACTCTTTTTCCCCAAGCAAAAATTAACACTCTCCACAAAGATTTATCAAAGCCAAAACCAATCTTCCCCATCGGATTTCTCCTCAAACAACAAAACAAGAATTCCCAGTGGAAACATTCCAAACAAGGTTGAAGAGGCACATACTCTTCATCCCCAACAACATTCCGGGATTTAACTTCCCAAAGTTCCCCAAGACTTGTCAAGGAGCAAAAATATATTTCAACAAATATTTCACATTCATACATCATATTACATACATGATAAATGCATACAACACAATCTCATTTATTTTGAGAACATCATCAAGCCATGCATACACTTGCATGCAACTAACCCTCTTCCTTGCAGGGAAAAGCCAATCAACAAAAGTCCTCTTTGGCAAATACCACAACCATTTCTCAAAAGGTCAGAGATTAATTCCTGAAACAAGACAGGGCAACTATCTCTACGACCAACAAAAAGCAAGTTCGAGATTAATACCTGAAACAAGACAAGACAACTATCTGTGAGCGGCTGATTATAGATTAATATCTGAAACAAGATAGGACAACTATTTACATGAGAAGATTGAAGGTTAACTCCCAAAATAGGCCGGGAAAACTATCTTTCTTTTTCAATAGGTCAGAGATTAATTCCTGAAACAAGACAGGGCAACTATCTCTATGACCAACAAAAAGTAAGTTCCAGATTAATACCTGAAACAAGGCAGGACAACTATTTGTGAGCGGTTAAAGATTAATACCTGAAACAAGACAAGACAACTATCTACACGACCATACGAAGCAACCCTACCCAGGTTCCTTCTCATACATTTCCAGATGAAGTTTTACCCGTACTCATCATGAAGCAGCCCTACCCAGGTTCCTTCTCATGAATTTCCAAATGAAGTTTTACACGGACTCATCCTGAATAAGCCCTATCCAGACTCTCTCTCATATATCTCCTAAAGCAGCCCTACACAGGCTCATCATAAGGCAATCTTACACAGATTCCTTCTCATAACTTCCAGATGTAGTTTCACATAGACTCACCCTGAAGCAGCCCTACCCAGGCTCCTTCTCTCACATTTCCAGATACAACAACCCTACCTCGGTTCCTTCTCATACATTTCCAGATGAAGTTTCACCCAGACTCATCCTGAAGCAACCCTACCCAGGTTCCTTCTCATGAATTTCTAGATGAAGTTTTACACGGACTCTTCCTGAAACAGCCATACCCAGGTTCCTTCTCATACATCTCCACAGGAAGTTTCACACGGACTCATTAGCCGTACAGAGATTACTTCTAATACATTTCCAGACACGGCTTAGCACGAGTTCATTCTAGCATGGCATTCAGAATTAAATCGACCAAAGATTTATTCTGACACTTCCCTCAGTTATAGTCAAGCTTATGCTTGGTCTAATTTCTATCAATAATCACCTTTGGATGGCATTTATAAGCCCATCTCCGATGACTCTCCATCATTTCTCCAAATGGAATCTTTAATCCCATTCCCTACACAATCAACCACCACATCATCGAGTGCAAATTTCTGGGCACTCTAGTGTTCAATCATCTTCTACCTTCAAGCTACAAACGACAATGTGCCATACTCGCTTTTCAGGTTTAAGAAGATTGAACAAGGGTAGCTGTTGTACCCCAAAATTTCTCAAGACATTTCCTCACAAGGATTTTTAAAAGTTCAAGATTGCACAAGTATAATTGGATTTTTAATTGAAAAAGCAAAGCAGATAAATTTGATCTTTTTGACAAAATTGAAGAAAAACAACTTGCTTCGATCCAAAGGTTTCGATTGAGCATTTAACTTCCTTCGAGCAGGTTTAATCCACAAGCTTCGATTGGACATTTGAACCTCCTTCGAGGTAAGCCTAGTTAAGAGTTTTTGATTGGACATTTGGCCTCGTGCATGCAAGCTTCGCTTGGACAATGTCTATCTTGATACCAAGCTTTGATCAGACAAAGGGCTACTGATGGGTTTAATCTGTAACGTATAGCCTAAATGTAGTACTGCAAGTGTACAGCCTATCGAAGTAATATATAAGATTATCGAACCACAGAGACCAATTGTCAATCTATCAACTCTATTGCTAAGGTGCTTATCTAAGGCGAACAAGAATATTGATATGAGTGCAGTGCACAAAGTAAATGAGCGAGGTAAATAACAGTTTAAAAGACAGGTTGGAATGTAAATCATGTAATCAGATATTGGTCCGGTCATGCGTAGATTTCAAACCTACAAACGCGTCCGAAAATAGTTTCAAAATCGTTTTCTAAAAAGGTCAATGATTCCTATTTAACCAATCAACGGCTTTCGCTCTTTTTGTTTGGTTAAATAATAATCAAGTCGTATCATTAGTTTGGACGGCTTTCGATCTTACCCAATAAACATTTAAACATAATTGACTTAAGTTAGAAGCAAAACATCCCCAGAGTATTTTCACTAGCATGATAATTGGAACACGATCATGATGACAATCATTACATCCTAACCTTTATAGTTTAGCCAGACATAACAAGTGCGAGTCTATAAAACGTGTAGACTATGGTAAGAGCATTTAAAGTCTATAAAACGTGTAGACTATGGTAAGAGCATTTAAAGTCTATAAAACGTGTAGACTATGGTAAGAGCATTTAAAGTCTATAAAACGTATAGACTATGGTAAGAGCATTTAAAGTCTATAAAACGTGTAGACTATGGTAAGAGCAATTAAATAAAGAAATGCAATAAAATAGAACCTTGCTCCGGTCGGAGACTTGAATCTGATACAAATCTACGGAAAGGTAAGGCTGGTATGATGAACTTCAACCAAAGTGCTCCAAGACTCGATTACAACTCAATCTACACCGCAATAACTCCCCGATGTGAAGAGATTATCACTTTACAGAAACTGATAGTATATGGCTTAAGATTGTACTAAGCTTGGATGAAACTAAAGAATGAAAATCGAAAACTATTTATAGAGGATCCTTGAGGTGCGTAAGGACCAGCATGCCCCTTAACTTCTTTTGAGCGGGAAGCTTGTTGTGAAGGCCGCGGGCGCGGTGGGGGTGGCCGCGGGCGCGGTGCATGGAACTGCCACATCATGGGAACGTGGAAGTTGATCTCTGGGTGAAAGTGGGCCACGTCATCGCGTTCCCTGTAGCCAGCGCGGCGCTGAACGCCATAAGTGCAGAATATCTTGAAAAACCCTAATTTCTTGGCGTTTTGGCTCGTTTCTTCACAGAAGGCTCTGAAATGACAAGAATCCTGAAAACAAAAGAAAAAGGAACATAATACAAGAAAATGACAATAAAAACTAAGGAAAACATGTGATATTTGAGTCAGAAACATAGTGCGATTCAGTGCGATCAAATCCTCCCACGCTTAGACTTTTGCTTGTCCTCAAGCAACAACTCTTAGAAGTAGATGAAAGAAAATTATGGTGTATACAGGTTTTGGGCAAAGAGGGCTTCTAAGTCCGAGCAAGGGTGTGTTGTCAGACACTAACTATCTGAATCAAGGGTATCGTAATTACACTACTCGCAGAAATGCGGACATAAACCTCATAAGTATACAGATCGATCCTAATATCCTTACTATGCTAGGACTTCCCTTTTTTACGAGGTCCTTTTTCATTCAGGCGCAATCACATTAAGCCCGTTATCCGTACATACTCATGGTGTAGTGACCGGTTTAGTGATTCTGATCTCAAGTGATGGGATTCTGGTACAAGAGTTGGTTTAATCCCTTTTTTATTTTACCCATTTGTAGTTGCGGGGGATCGGACCGTAGTCCGCCCTACCAAGTTCAGCACCAGATACCTCTAAACCAACTACAACGGATATGCCTTATATATTTTTTTTCTTTGCTTTTGTTAGTGCTTACAACTTTCTTGAGTTGAGTAATCTTTGTGAGAATCACCCAACTCGCAGTCGTATTCATACTTTATTTTATAACTTTTAAGGCAAAATAGAGATCATCCACTTATATTCATCGATCCCACACTTAGAGCATGCTTAGGCCGGAGTTGACTGCTAAGATAAACTACTTGAAGACCTATTTGTACAGTTTTATTCAAAATCATAGCATATTGGGGAGAAAGGATCTTAATCTAAATGTTCAAAAAGGCTTACGGTGTAAAAACGATAACGAATTTTTCAAAAAGTGAGTGTCCAAGAAATAGACCCTATCTAGGACCTGTCTCATAGCCCAAATCCTTAAAAACAACCATAAATCTTTGAAAAAGAAAAATTTTGTAAGGCTAAAAGGTGGGGGAAATGAAAGGGTACACTACGCAGAAAGACTCGCCTATCACATGCATTTTATTAACTACGAATATAACATACCTAAAAGGAAAAATGCGGAAGGGAAATAAAAGCAGGAAAAACGGAAAATAAAAGCGAAAACGGGAAATAAAAGCGATAAATGCTCCTCCCACACTTAAATCAGACATTGTCCCCAATGTTCCAAAATAAGGTAGGAGGAGGTACCTGAAAACACTAGTGGGGGCCACTAGGACCTTCACCATCCTGGTTGGTACGACCGGAACGGCGGCTACGGCTGCGACGGCGGCTATCTCGGTCCAAAACAAGCTGCTCCAATCTCTCTGTTAAGGCGGCATTTGCCGCTTGTAGCTCTTGGGTCCGACCAATGAGGGTGCCTTGGGTTGCCTCCATCAATTGGAAGTGACGAGCGTATGTGGTCTAGTGGAGGTGCTGTTCTCTCTGGAAAGCCAGCTGACTTTCCATAATAGTGCGCAGAGAGCTAGCATTTTGTTCTTGGGATGCTTGCATGAAGGCCATGTTATCGGCCGCCTGTTGCTGCAAGGTAGCAAGGAGGGTGTCCCTCTGGGACTCTCGGGCCATATGCTCACGCCACATGTCCTCAGTGACATGGAAACTAGGAGCTGTACCTGCATGTGGGTTAGATGGTGTCGTGTGTGGTGGTGAAAAATGGGGTGGTTCCTCTGTTTGGAAATCGTACTCATCATCAGTGTTGTTACCCTCATTCAAAGGTAGATTTGGGGGCAACGGACCAATAAAAGCAGGAGCGATGAGATCGTAGGTCCAATTACGCTCAAATCTAATATCAGTACGACGGGTGCAAGGAATAACAACACTGGGTATAGCAGCACCTCCAACCATGAGGAAGTAACCACCTTCCTTCCTCGTCTTGCATAAACGCATATCCCTGAAAAATTTAAGATTTGCAATCCGAGGAGGAAGTGGTTCAAGGGTGGCAAGTTCCGTATCCAATCCTATGGCACGGGCAATAGTGGTAATCAGTCCACCAAAGGAAATCGGCCCACCTTTTCTTAAAACATGGTGCATGTGGGCAATCATGAATGGGACGGGATTAACTTTGGTGTCTGTGAGGCAGCTCTGCATGATAATTAATTCTTTAGCATTCACCTTGTTTGGGTTTTCCCGAGCAAAGATGGTGGATGCTAAAAGAAATCTAAAGACACGAAGGGCAGGATTGTGGATGTGAGAAGCAAGTAGGCCATCGAAAGATGTTGCATTTTGTTTAGTAATTCTGGCCCAAAATGCGTCAAATGCCCAATCCGTGTCTAAAGGTGCTTCACAAATGGCACCATCCCCATAAGGAAATCCTAACATGGCGGCTAGACCGTCAGTGGAGTAGTCATATTCAACATTAAACAATCTAAATTTGACTCCACCTACGGTGCTAGCAGTGTTAGGAGAGACGTTATAAATTAAAGAACTTAAAAATTCGAACGTCAGCCTAGGGTAGGTTGGTGCTTGAGTAGCAAAAATATCGTGCATGCCTATTTTATCTAGAAGGAAGAATACACTATGGTATATACCTAATGAATATAGACAGTTTTCATCGATATACCTGGTAGAGTGTATTGGTGTTGTCAGCAATTTTTCAAGCCGCTTTAGTTGCCTTTCTCCGGCTTGGCCACCACGCAAAATGTAACCGTGATACTCCATAGGATTTTCTTGTGGATGAATAGAGAGAAAGAATGGGATGTAGAAGTAATGAAGGTGTGAGGAAGAAAATGAAATAGTGGGGGTATTTATAGGAAGGGAAGAAAAATGGTGGTTGTAAATATTTATGAGGAAAATAATGGAAATAAATGTAGTGGGTTGATATGGGTAATAAAGGAAGTTATGGTGGGTTAAAAATGGAAGAAAATGGGATTGGAAATGAAAAAAGTGGTAAAATGGGGGGAGGAAACGAGCCACTAGCCGTTAGGTGACCGTTGCGTCACCGCGGGCGCGGCAGGGACTATCGCGGGCGCGGTGAGGTCGAGGCAAGTTGGGCTGGCCTGGCTTCCTTTCCATTGGGCTTTTCCTTCCTTGCCATTAGCTTCAATTTTTGGAGGTGTACCTATTTTTCTTATGAATGTGCATATATGTATGTGAATACATATACACATGTATATTTATTTTATTTTTATATTAAATTATGGTGACCAGAAAAACAAAAACATTAGTAAATAAATGAAACATATGCATATATATATATAGGTACGGACATTGGGTCACCAAAATATTAACAATGCAGGGAATAGATAATGCAAAATAAAAATGAGTCTGAAAAGGAAATCAACATAATACTAATAATATTGGAACTAGATATCTTGTGAACAATACAGATCTATTGCCAACTGGTAGGATGCTCTGCAGGAGTGTCTGGGCCACGCAGCTCAGTCAGCTGGCGTCGAATCTCTGCCACCTCGTGAGCTAATTCATCTAACTCACCAGCAAAGGTAACATCATTCACTTCCAACTGCAGATGAAGGTCAGCCACCTCATTGCGGAGAGTGGTTATCTCAGTGCGCATAGCAGTCAATAGAGTGCGAATATCAGGTTCCTGCAAGCTGAGGTTATTAGTAAGAACAGTAGTGTGTGTAACCTCGGGTCGGGATGTGTGATCTGGAGTGGAGTCCTCGGGAGCAGGAGTGTAGTCTTGAGTGGGATCTTCGGAAGCAGGGGTGTAGTCTTGAGTGGGATCTTCGGAAGCAGGAGTGTATTCTGGAGTGTACTCTGATATCTCACCCCAACCTTCTACAGAATAGTTCCAATTAGCAGGGTTGGAAACACAAGTCATCTGAGGGTCTGGCATTGTGAAGGTGTAAACTGTCTGGTCATTGATGAGCAATCTGTACCGATATGGGTGGAAAGAGGCCCTCCTCATGAGCCCACGATCCATGCAAAAGTCTAAATCCAGAAAAGTATATCCACAGTATGGGGTCAGTTGTGCTATCATACTGTCCAAACCCAAAGCAGAAGCTATCTGTGTCACATTCCCTCCGGAATGAATGAGCCCTACAGCGGATCGAGCAGTCTGCTCGAGGCTTTCTATCAGAAAACCTCCACTAGCTATAGGTCTGGACTGACTGGCACAATATAGGAAAAGGATCTCCTCAGCGGTGACCAAGTGGTCACAGTAACTCCTCCCAAAGAAAGTGTGGCACAGAACCATCTCGAAGTATCGGGAAGCCGGGTTATGGATCTTCCGGGACAGTTGGGTAGAGGGGTCAAGGCTGGCTCTATCAGTAATGTCCTGCCAAAATTTATCAATATCTCTGTCCATGTAGTAACTCAATGGAAACTCAGTGATAGCGGTCGGTCCAGTTTGGAAACCAAGCAAATCCCTAAATTCTTTGGTAGTCAGGGTATACTCGGTACCAAACAATCTGAAACTTAGGCATCCTCGCTCATCTCCTTCACCCACTCGTGGGTTATAGTCCATAGAGCTAAGAAACTCCAGAGTAAGGTTCCTGTAGGTTTTGTGGACATCATCAGCATAAGAATCCCAGCCAAGTTGGTTGCACAGATACCTAATACTTGGCTCAATCTCGAGTGCCTCCATGCAGCTCTGATCGGGGTACCTAGTGGGTACCATAGGTCTAGCAAATAAGGTAGCAAAACGGGCTTTTTGTGCTTCATCTCTGAAAATCACAACCATACCATCGGGGTAATGCATCCTGAAAATATAAACACAAGAAATTAGTCCAGATAAAATATATAAATTACTAAAATAAAATAAAATAAAATTAAGAATAAACCATGGGTTGCCTCCCATGCAGCGCTTGTTTAACGTCGTTAGCTTGACGATTAGATCTTACTTTATGTGGGTATTGGTGGGTCTATAAGAATATGACTAGAGTAGTCAACAGGCAAATCGCCTCCTTTGTAGAGCTTCAGTCTTTGTCCATTTACCACAAATGGAGCGCATGAATTGTTTTTGATTTCTACTGCTCCAGACTTTAGAACTTTTGACACTTCAAATGGACCTGTCCATCTTGAACGAAGCTTACCAGGAAAAAGTCGTAACCTTGAGTTAAATAGGAGAACAGGATCACCAATGTTGAAATCTTTCTTGATGATTTTTTTATCATGCCACATCTTGGTTCTTTCCTTATATATGATGGCATTCTCATAGGCATTCAAGCGAAGCTCTTCCAGCTTGTGAATGTCCAAGATACGTTTTTCTCCGGCTTTCAGGTAATCTAGATTCAAGGATTTAATGGCCCAATAGGCTTTATGTTCTAGTTCGAAGGGTAAATGACAGGACTTTCCATAAACTAATTGATAAGGAGTTGTTCCAATAGGGGTTTTATAAGCCGTTCTATAAGCCCATAAGGCGTCTTTAAGTTTTCCAGACCAGTCTTTTCTGGATAGTGATACGGTTTTTTCTAGGATCTGCTTAATCTCCCTATTCGATACTTCTACTTGACCACTGGTTTGCGGGTGATATGGTGATGCTACTCTATGTTTTACTCCGTATTTGCTTAGAAGCTTGTCAAATATCTTAGATATAAAATGCGATCCTCCATCACTTATGACTAACCTCGGGGTTCCAAACCTAGGAAAAATAATATTCTTAAACAGTTTGATAACTACCTTGGTATCGTTTGTGGGTGATGCAACAACTTCGATCCACTTTGAGACATAATCGACAGCTACTAGGATATACTTGTTACCCATTGAGGAAGGAAAAGGTCCCATGAAATCTATACCCCAGACATCAAATATTTCCACTTCTTGGATGTTACTTAAAGGCATTTCATCACGTCTTGAGATGTTCCCAGTGCGTTGGCATCGGTCACATTTTGTAATGTAAGTGTGGACATCGCGCCATACAGTAGGCCAATAAAAACCTGCTTGAAATATTTTGGCGCATGTTTTAGACGTGCTTGCATGTCCACCATAAGGTGAAGCATGATAATGTTTAATGACGTTGCCTACTTCTTCTTCCGGCACACATCGTCTGAATATATTATCTATTCCTCTTTTGAATAGGAGGGGTTCATCCCAAAAGAAGTGTTTAACATCTCTAAAAAACTTCTTCTTCTGTTGGTAGCTTAAATCAGGGGGTATGATATCAGCGGCTAGATAATTCACAATATCTGCGTACCATGGTATGTTGTTCATGGTTGAGATTTCCTCATAGGTCTCTTCTTCAGTTGAGTTTATCCCAGCTATTAATCTTTCATAAGTAGAGTGATCGTCTATGGGTATAAGTTCAGGCTTAAGGTGTTCTAACCTAGAGAGATGATCAGCTACTAAGTTTTCAGCTCCTTTTTTATCCTTAATATCCAAGTCAAATTCTTGGAGTAAAAGTACCCATCTGAGCAATCTAGGCTTAGCATCTTTCTTACTCAACAAGTACCGGATTGCTGCATGATCTGTGTATACTATTATTTTTGCTCCCACCAAATAAGATCGAAATTTATCAACAGCAAAAACTACGGCTAGCAATTCCTTTTCTGTGGTTGTATAATTTAGCTGGGCAGTGTCTAGTGTTCTACTAGCGTAGTAAATTGCATGCAGTTTCTTGTCTTTTCTTTGCCCTAGTACAGCTCCTACAGCGAAATCACTAGCATCGCACATGATTTCAAAGGGTTGTGTCCAATCAGGTGGTCTTATGATAGGTGCTGAAATAAGAGCTTGCTTTAGAACTTCAAAAGCCTCAAGACATTTTTGGTCAAATTCAAACTCGACATCCTTCATCAGTAACTTAGTTAAAGGTTTTGTTATTCCGGAAAAATTCTTGATGAAACGTCGGTAGAACCCGGCATGTCCTAGAAAACTTCTTACTTCCCTAACGGTCTTAGGTGGGTTTAGGTTTTCTATAACATCTATCTTGGCCTTATCGACTTCTATACCTCTTTCAGAAATAATGTGTCCCAAGACTATCCCTTCATTTACCATAAAGTGGCACTTTTCCCAATTCAACACAAGGTTTACTTCCACACATCTTTTTAAGATTTTCTCTAAGTTCGAGAGGCAGTTTTTGAAATCAAACCCACACACCGAAAAATCATCCATAAATACTTCCATAATTCCATCTAGGTAGTCTGCGAAAATTGACATCATACAACGTTGGAAAGTGGCAGGTGCATTACAGAGTCCAAAGGGAATTCGTCTATAAGCGAATGTTCCATAAGGGCAGGTAAATGTGGTTTTTTCTTGGTCCTCTGGGTGAATAGGGATTTGGAAAAACCCCGAATACCCATCAAGATAGCAGAAACATGAGTGTCTTGCTAGACGTTCAAGCATCTGATCTATAAATGGGAGAGGAAAATGGTCTTTTCTCGTTGCCTTATTCAACTTTCTGTAGTCAATACACATACGCCATCCTCCTTCTGTTCGTTTTGCCACATGCTCACCTTTCTCATTTTTCAGAACAGTGATACCTCCTTTCTTGGGTACCACATGGACTGGGCTTACCCATTCACTATCCGAAATTTGGTATATGATACCAGCTTCTAATAACTTAAGAACTTCTTTCTTGACTACATCACTCATGATAGGGTTTATTCTTCTTTGATGTTCTCTTGAGGGTTTTGAATCTTCTTCTAGCATAATCCGATGCATGCATACGGATGGGCTTATACCTCTTAAATCTGAAACTTTATACCCTAAAGCTGAGGGATATTTTCGCAAGGTATCTAAGAGTTGATTTGTTTCTATTTGGTTTAGAGCGGCGCTAATTATAACAGGTCTATTCATCTCCTCATCCAAAAACTCATATCTTAGATTCTTGGGTAGTTCCTTAAGTTCTATAGGGGTTTTCTCAGTACGCGGCATAGGGTCAGGGGTAAGAGCTAAGCATTCGAAAAGGTTGTCGTTAATGTATGGTTCGATACTCTCAAATCCGTCATCCTCTAAAATAGGGGTTGATGGTAATTTGATTAAAAATTCGTTTTGTTCGAGCTCATTTACACATTCATCGATGACGTCGATGGCATAACACGCATCTCCTATCACTGGTGCCATTAGAAATTTTGATAAAATGAACTCAATCTTTTCATCTCCTACCTCGAAAGTCAATTTCCCTTTCTTAACATCTATTATAGCTCCGGTGGTCGATAGGAAGGGTCTTCCTAAGAGGATTGGGATGTCTTCATCTTCTTTGATATCCATTACGACGAAGTCGGTTGGAATGTACAACTGACCAATCTTGACAGGTATGTCTTCTAAAATACCCATGGGATATTTGACAGATCTATCATCTAGTTGTAAGGACATCTTAGTAGGTTGAAGTTCTCCTAATTTTAACCTCTTACAAACGGCCAGAGGCATCAGACTTACGCTTGCTCCTAGGTCTAAAAATGCTTTGTCTATCATATGGTTACCTAGGATGCAAGGGATAGAAAAACTTCCAGGGTCTTTATCTTTCTTGGCGAGTTTATTTTCGGATATAAAATGACATTCTAAAGGCTTGGGATCATCGAGTTGCCGTTTATTGGTCAAAATATCTTTCAAAAACTTAGCATATGATGGTATTTGGGTTATAGCTTCAGTAAAAGGAATATCAACATGGAGTTTCTCTATTACCTTAATAAACTTTTGGTACTGGTTTTCTACTTTGGTGTTTTTCAGCCTCTGTGGGAATGGAATAGGTGGTCTATAAGGTTGTTGAGTGTTATTCCCTACTTCTGGTTTTGATTGCTTTTCTGGTTTCTCTGGTTCCTCTACCTGGTCTTTGGGCGTAGCATCTTCCATAGGTTTCTCTGATGTGCTTAAGTTAGGATTTCTAGGCCCTTCATAAGCAGTTCCACTTCTTAAGGTGATAGAATTTGCTTGGCCATTTGGATTAGGTTGAGTCTGTCCAGGGAATTGTCCTCCAGGTGCAACTTGTACAGAGGTGTTTTGTGCTACTTGGGAAATCTGAGTCTCAAGCATTTTGGTGTGGGTTATTATCTGGTCAAACTTGGTTGCCAGTTGAGTAACTAGTTCGTTCGTGTGAATGTGTTGGTTCATAAACTCCTTATTTTGCTGGGTTTGAGCCTGAATAAAGGTGTCTATGGTTTCTTTAAGGTTTGGTCTTGGGGGCACTATTTGCATAGGTTGGTTTTGTTTTTGCGTTTGGAATCCTTGAGGTCTCGAAGGTCCGGGATTTTGGATAGGGTTGTTGTTTTTGTAAGAGAAATTCGGGTGGTTCCTCCATCCAGGATTGTAGGTATTCGAGAAAGGGTTCCCTTGGGTATAGTTAACTTGGTCCGAGCTAGATTCGTTCAAAAGGTTACAGTCAACGGTTTGATGTCCCTGAGTTCCACAGAGTTCGCATTTCGATTGGATTGCTGCTACTGCGGTTGGGTTTTGAGACATGTTCTCGACTCTCAAAGCTAGGGCGTCCATCTTGGCATTAATCATGTCCATGCAACTTACCTCATGCTTTCCTCCATGGCTCTCCTTTTTCTCTACTGTCGCTCGTTCTAATCCCCATTGGGCGTGGTTTTGGGCCATGTCCTCTATTAGGGCACAAGCGTCAGGGTAAGGTTTGTTCATCAACGCTCCGCCAGCGGCAGCGTCTATGGACATCTTTGTGTTGTAATGGAGTCCATTATAGAAGGTATGTATGATTAACCATTGCTCCAGGCCATGGTGCGGACAAGCTCTTAAAAGTTCTTTATATCTCTCCCAGGCATCAAAAAGTGATTCGCCTTGGTTTTGGGTGAAACAAGTGATCAGGTTCCTAAGAACAGCGGTCTTGCTTGGTGGAAAATACCTCTCAAGAAAAGCTCTCCTAAGGTCTTCCCAAGTTGTTATTGAGTTAGTTGGAAGGGCGTCTAACCAGTCGTGAGCTTTACCTCTAAGGGAAAAAGGAAACAGTCTTAAACGGATAGCTTCGGGTGTGGCTCCATTTGCCTTAAGGGTGTCAGCTAACTGGATAAATACTTTTAAATGTTGATTCGGGTTCTCGGTAGCGAGACCAGCGAATTGGTTTTGTTGTACTAATTGTAGTAACGAGGGCTTTAGTTCAAAGTTGTTGGTAGTTATAGCAGGATTTACTATACTAGAACTAGGTTCCTCGTTAGATGGTTGGGCGAATTCCTTGAGCGGTCTTTGGTTACGATCTTCTGCCATAGCTCTTCTTATCTTGCGTATAAAAAGACGGGCACGAGCGTAATGTTCAGGTTCTACTAAAGGATCTATTAGGTTACCGGTGCTACGATTTCTACGTATCTACCGGCTAGAATAGCCTTAGTCTAAATGGGATAACAATAGGGTATGAAATTTGACGAAGTTGGTCCCCGGCAACGGCGCCAAAAACTTGATGGGTTTAATCTGTAACGTATAGCCTAAATGTAGTACTGCAAGTGTACAGCCTATCGAAGTAATATATAAGATTATCGAACCACAGAGACCAATTGTCAATCTATCAACTCTATTGCTAAGGTGCTTATCTAAGGCGAACAAGAATATTGATGTGAGTGCAGTGCACAAAGTAAATGAGCGAGGTAAATAACAGTTTAAAAGACAGGTTGGAATGTAAATCATGTAATCAGATATTGGTCCGGTCATGCGTAGATGAACCTACTTATGGGGCAGTATTTTCTATTGATAGTAAAGAATCAATTTAACGGGAACTTGTATCTTTTGACTACTAAGAACCGAATTTACTCTTTAAATTAAATTCCTTTATTGTCACATATAAAGGGTGCCTTTCGCGTTAAAGAGGTAAACCTATTTTTAAGAAATTGATAGTTTTGACTTGACAGAAAAGTGATTTTACTTGGAAAGATTAACTTAAAGAGACTTTTGGCTTTTGACCAAGAGTCAGATTTCAAACCTACAAACGCGTCCGAAAATAGTTTCAAAATCGTTTTCTAAAAAGGTCAATGATTCCTATTTAACCAATCAACGGCTTTCGCTCTTTTTGTTTGGTTAAATAATAATCAAGTCGTATCATTAGTTTGGACGGCTTTCGATCTTACCCAATAAACATTTAAACATAATTGACTTAAGTTAGAAGCAAAACATCCCCAGAGTATTTTCACTAGCATGATAATTGGAACACGATCATGATGACAATCATTACATCCTAACCTTTATAGTTTAGCCAGACATAACAAGTGCGAGTCTATAAAACGTGTAGACTATGGTAAGAGCATTTAAAGTCTATAAAACGTGTAGACTATGGTAAGAGCATTTAAAGTCTATAAAACGTGTAGACTATGGTAAGAGCATTTAAAGTCTATAAAACGTGTAGACTATGGTAAGAGCATTTAAAGTCTATAAAACGTGTAGACTATGGTAAGAGCAATTAAATAAAGAAATGCAATAAAATAGAACCTTGCTCCGGTCGGAGACTTGAATCTGATACAAATCTACGGAAAGGTAAGGCTGGTATGATGAACTTCAACCAAAGTGCTCCAAGACTCGATTACAACTCAATCTACACCGCAATAACTCCCCGATGTGAAGAGATTATCACTTTACAGAAACTGATAGTATATGGCTTAAGATTGTACTAAGCTTGGATGAAACTAAAGAATGAAAATCGAAAACTATTTATAGAGGATCCTTGAGGTGCGTAAGGACCAGCATGCCCCTTAACTTCTTTTGAGCGGGAAGCTTGTTGTGAAGGCCGCGGGCGCGGTGGGGGTGGCCGCGGGCGCGGTGCATGGAACTTCCACATCATGGGAACGTGGCAGTTGATCTCTGGGTGAAAGTGGGCCACGTCATCGCGTTCCCTGTAGCCAGCGCGGCGCTGAACGCCATAAGTGCAGAATATCTTGAAAAACCCTAATTTCTTGGCGTTTTGGCTCGTTTCTTCACAGAAGGCTCTGAAATGACAAGAATCCTGAAAACAAAAGAAAAAGGAACATAATACAAGAAAATGACAATAAAAACTAAGGAAAACATGTGATATTTGAGTCAGAAACATAATGAGATTCAGTGCGATCAGCTACCTTTACAACAAAGCTTTGATTGGAGTATTAGTTTCCTTCGAAGCAACATACTTAGAATCCAACTCTGGTCCCCTTCAATCAAGCTTTGGTCCACAAGCTTCATTCAAGTAGTGGCCTCCTACATGCATCCTTCGATTCACAAGCATTAGCCTCCTACATGCTTGTTTCGATTCACAAGCAGTACATCCTTCATGCTTGCTTTTGATCCACAAGACAAGTGCCTCCTATGTGCTTGCTTTCGACTCATAAGGAAATGGCTCCCCCTGTGCTTGCCATCAATGCACAAGGAAATGGCTTCCCTTCATGCTAGAGCCCATAAAGCAAGTGGCCTCCTATATGCAAGCTTAAATTGAGCAATGATCCCTTACATGCTTGCTTTGATTCACAAAGCAATGGCCTCTTACTGTGTTTGTTTTGATTCACGAAGCAAGGGCCTCTTTCCTGCTTGCTTCAATTCACAAGGCAGGAACTTTCTTCATGCTAGCACCACATGGCATTGTCTATTTTCATACTAGCTTCGAATGGACAATATCTCCCTTTGAAATAGCCTGCTTTGATTCCACCCTTGAAAACCTTCAACACACATAGTTTCTATACTATGACACAATTGGTGGCCCATTCGAAGGACATGCATGGGTGGATTTGAAGGACATACCTGGGTGTCATATTCGAAAGACAAACAACTGGCACATTCGAAGAATAGGCATATGGTCCATTCGAAGGATACATATTGGTTGGGAACATATATTGTTGTCTGAAGAGGAGTCTGGTCAAAGGTTGAACCTATGTGGTCAAAACGAAATGGTGAAGTATTCAAGATGCTTGTGCTGCCAAGTACAAGCCTGCTGCACTGGCCACAACACGCCAAAACTGCCGTAAAGCAGTTTTGCTATGCTGCTCCCATATTTGCACCAAATTGGCATACGAAAATTGCATATCGAAAGCTACAAAAACAACATACCAATTTTTTCAAATCTCATTTGTTTTCCTTCCCAAACCTCAGTCAAACTCATCTATAAATAAGAGGTTCCATCACACATCTAAAGGAGGCTTTTGGATGGCTAGAGAGAGATTTGCTAACAAGGCAAAGAAAGGAGAAAACACTTCACACACTCTCAAACTCATAATCAAAAGACCACACCCTTGTTTCTGTTTCTTTTGAATCCAGAACTAAAGAACACAACACTTGTTTCTTTTTCCTTCAAATCCAGAACTAAACAAACACCACTCTACTTTTCTTGGCTTTCGAATCCAACCAAAGAAACACAACACTTGTTTCTTTCCCTTCAAATCCAGGAGCATCCAGGGTAGCAACTCAGGTCCAAAACCCACATTCTAGCTTCAAGCAAGGTAAGTCACCCTGACCTTAACCCTTTCGTTTCAATAATGTAAATAACCTTTTTGCGCATTTTTTCGTTTCTGCCCTTTTGGCTTGTTTTTCCTTCAAGCAAGGACTAACCTGTACAGGCCCAAACGAAAGAAAAAAGTTTGTATGAATCGAAGCCTTAGGCTCCGCCCCTTACTGCTTCACAGTTGCAAATAGAAAAAGAAGGTGGTGTGAATCGAAGGTTACAGACTTCGATACACACTGGATACATGCCCAAATCAAAAGAAGGAAAGATGTGGAAATCAAAAGATACATCCTTCGATCCATGATTTTTTTTCTTTCTCTCTTTTACACTATTTTTGTCTTTATATTATCTATATATTTACATTTTCTTGCTATTTAATATGGTTGTAATAATTATGACTTTTATTGCTTTTCAAACCCCATGTGTAAATATGTATACCCCATCCCCCAAAACATGTAATAGTGTAGAACATTTATTTTCTGCATTTTTATTGCTTTCATAAAATGCTAGTAATTAGGTTGTGTATGGCAAGAGTTAAAATCAACAAGTAGACAACCCAAATTCAAGACTAAATGCATGCAATCAAACACACTATTCACACACATGCACCTCTAGGATAATCTCACTTGTTGCCTCGAAAAATAGTCACGTCCCTCGAATATGGGGTTTTAGCAAAGACCCTCGATAAAAAGATTGTAGTCCCTCGATGTTGCCTTCGATAAACGATCTAGTCCCTAACGAAAATTGCTAAAACGTCTCATATGTTGCCTTCTATGACTATACAAACGACCCACGCTCGTCCCTTCACATCCAACGATGGGGTCTTCTTATCAATCAATGGTAAGATAACAACATATAAAGGAGGAGGAAAAGAACATTAGGCCTTTTGAGTAGGTAGGATGCTCGTAGTTGCTTGCTTGCTCACAACTAAAAACCATTTTCACACCAACACTTTCAATTGAAACATTTTCAAAACACAAAATACTTTGTACGCATTCTTATAGAGACGAGAATCATTACAAAGGCAATTTTCAAAATCACTTTCAAAAACATCTTCCACAACAAACATCTCTTTGAATTATTTTCAAAACCAACACTTTGTACGCATTCTTATAGAGACGAAAATCATTACAAAGACGTTTTCAAAATATTTTCAAACTCACACCTGTTTACCGTGAGAATTGGTAAACAGTCGCTGATCTTCCAAAAGGTTACTTATTTGGTGACTAGCAGGATCGATCAGATTGATCCTAAGACATGGTTGATTTTTTGGAGTTTGACTAATCCTAATGGTGATTAATGCCAGTAAAGTAAAGATACTTTAAGTAAATTGCATGAAGAAAAGCTTGATAGAATAAATGAAAGCGTTAAGTAAAAGGCTTCGACGGAGATAAGTAAATGAAAAGCGATAAATTGCTTGAATATAAAAGACTTTGATTAATTTAAATGGTGTTTCACACATACATTCTCAATGGTTCTTTCTCTCACGCTGGGTACTTGAATCTAAATGAGTGACTTGTATATAATGATGAACACACGCGAAAACTACGTGAACAACTAGTATTTATACTAAAGCAAATCTTAAGTAACCGCTGGGCAGTTACACCGCTTCAAGATGACGCCACATGGCACACTCACAACCTTCGACGCTTATGTTCTCGACACGTTGCACTTGGTAACTGCTGGGAACCGTTTTCCCTCCAATAATTCAAATCTCAAACCGTTCGACCTTGGGCATCAGGTACCTTTGTCGAGAGGTTCCTTCGATGTCGAAGACAACAAGATTCCAACTTAAAGGAATTTCTCTAAGTATCTTGACATTCTTTGATGAGCCTTCGACATGATCAGCTGGTCGAAGCCTTCTTATGTAGAAAACTCTTTTGACTCATAATTAATGGTCTATATGATAATAAACAAGGGTATCAAATTTTAGGAGCCAACAAATTGCCCCCCAAGAATGTCTTATTTCGACGCTGAAAAGAAAAAGGCATTCTTTGAGATTCTATTCGACACCTGTCCTTCACTCTCAGCCACAAATTAGTTTGTGTGCTTTTCGTCTCCTACCAACCAACTGACAATCTCAAAAAGTCATCATTTCACCTATTCCCAAGACGTCACTTCAGTAAGGCATTTAGCACGCACAATGTCTTTTCAAATGTTGTCATCATGACCATTTCCCGAAATCAAGGACGCACGCTGCACCGTTTCCGTTCTTCAGAACGACTACATCACCAAATGAGCGCCACGTGCCCCACTCTTGTCTGAGACATTAAATGACCTCGAGTCTTGTGATTTTTCAATCACTATAAATATCACTAAGTGCCCCTTGTTGGACTCTTTACGCTTTATTTCATCCAAGCCTTAAGTCGAACAAAATTTCCTGCAAGCAAACCTTTGCTTCTTCCTCTCCAAACCCAAAAATCTTTGTTCTTCATCCATCTTCATCCCAAACCAAAAAATGGCTTCACGTTCTCGTTCTTCCAATGTCCCCAGATCTAGCACTCCCTCTAAAACTACTCAATCAGAAATCTTTTCAACCATTCTGATAGTTAACTCCATGGGAATGCGAAGGGTTCCTGAACCCATGGGAGATGCTGAGTGTGAAACTTATTCTTCTCAACTGCTGATTCCTGTTGGATATTCCAACCAGGTTTTCGCCATGTCCAGTCCTCTATCTACATGCATTGCTGACCCAACGAAAATCGAGGGTTTCTTCCCTGTGCATGAGGCACTCAAGCCCATTGGGTGCTCCAAGAAGGCGACAGACGATACCGAAGATCCTACAAAAGAGAAAATAGATCTTCAGTTCTTCAACAGGGGGTTAGGGATTTTAGGTCTAGCCCTAACCTTACACCAGAATACAACGATTGGCTTCACAAGATGGAGAGGTGCCAGGCTTCGATTTGGAAGGGCATGGGGATTTATGACCTAGTCATGCTGTCCAAAACTGGTCTCAACTATTGTCCTGAAATGCTGGTAGCTTCTTTGCTATTTTGGGACTATACTCACTACACCTTCCACCTGCCTTATGGAATGGTAACACCCACTCTCTTCGACGTGGCCACTATTACTGGTCTTCGACCAACTGGGGATTACTTCGACCCAGAGGAAATGTCTGAAGACCAGATTGGGTTTTCAGCTACCAAACCCACTTATACCACCTACACCAACCACTACCACGACAAATCGACGACTGTGGTGACTGATGTGGAGCACATGGCGTTTCTAGCCCTTTGGCTGTCACGCTTCGTGTTCTGCACGAAATCCCTACAGGTGACGAAGAAAATGGTCACCCTTGCTACTCAGCTTCATCACGGTCAAAACATCTGTTTGGCCGAATTAATACTGGCAAACCTGTATGAGTCAATAAGTAGTGGAGCGGCTCAATTAAAAATAATAGAAAATAGAGCCAGCTTGCTGCTTGCTGGACCCTTCTGGCTACTTCAACTCTGGCTAAACGCCACTTTTGAGTCTTTTCTACCCCAGAAGACTCAAATAAATGAGAAGGCTCCTGAGATAGCCAGAAGGCGTGTCGAAGGCACCAGGCTTGCCTTATTGACTCCCACTGAAGATGGGCTGGAGCTTCAAAAGACCTTTGAAAACTTCGTTCAGATGTTTGTATGGAGGAAAGAATTTACCTCGACCATGGCCCCTTTCGCCGGTCGAAAGTTTGGCCCAGGGTGGTTCACCAGGCCCCATCCTAAATCATCAGAGGATCCTCACCTCGAGGAGCACACAACGATGTGGGAAGAGTTTCTCACACCAAGGATAATGCCATTGCGCTTCAAGAGTTCAAAGAATCATCTGAGCCTGATTACTTACCAGCCGAATCTTGTCTCTCGACAGTTTGGCATTATCCAATCACTTCCTTCTCCAATTTATCCTCGGGAGAAATTGTTGTTGTACTTTTGTAATGACTACTCTGAGGATGCTGCTACTAAGCATATTAGTAGGTACGTTGGTCGGACCGTACTATCATTGTTCGACTACCAACTCAACTTCCTCTGTTCACCATCTTTTGAAGACTGGTGGAAGAGATATTATGTCGAAGAGTTCTTCGACGAAAAGGATTTTGCAGACGAACTCTAGAAGTCCTTCGTCTTGGTTCTCGACAAAATAAAGAAATGTACGTTCCCCCTTCAAATTATATTTGTCTTTCCATTTCGACCTATATCTGTCAATTATAACTTGCGAACGTTTTTCTTTCAGTTGTTCGAAAACCTGTGGCTAAGAAGGCCACAGACAGCCATCAGGGTGGAGGTCCCTCTACAAAACCTCCAGCACAGGTGACAAAATTTTTCTTGTTTCCTGCTGGTTTTAAACATCTTGGTTTTCGATGCCATGTTTTAAATCAACTCCATTTGGGGCTTTCAGGAACCTGCGCCTAAGAAGCGACCTGCATTAACGGTCGAATCTTCGAGTGGCGACAAGGATGAATCTCCCCCTGTTCCTCTCAAACGGAGAAAACTGAAGAAGGTTGCTCCTTCTCCTGAGCCTCGACCTGCGATAAGAATCAAGGTCACAGGGAATAAACCCAGGCCACCTTCTGTGATCATCGAAGAGCCCACGGAGGAGGAGCTACATGTCTTGCTCAATAAACCCGTTGAGAGTGACAACTCTAGCCCTGGGGATGAAGTTCCTTTACAGGTAGCGCCTTCGACCACTTTTAACTTAGGTGTCGACGATCACCTTCGATTGTGCATATCTCTAAATCATAATATTTTTCCTTTTCTATTTTCAGGAGACCACTGGAACTTCAGCACCAACTGGGCATCCTGTCGAAGGTTCTGATTCCTTTGTAAACAGCGCAGGGGAACCCATTCACCATCCTTCTTCTTTCGTCAGTTCTGCTAACGAAGTAAATCAAACTTCAGAGCCACAAGACTCTGCTGACCATAGCAGACAACGAGAGGAGGAACTGGTGGATGATGAAGTCCTTGCTGAAACAGAGGGTGGCCCTGAGACGCATCACCAGGAGGAAACTCAAGTGGTCAATGAGACAGAAGAGCAACATGATGAAGAGGGTCATGTTGACGCTGACGCTGCTGAAAATGATCAGCCTCAAACCCACACTGCTGCAGAAACGGTTACCTCAACAAAGCCCAGGTCTAAAGAGGATTTGGCCCTCTTGAAGCAAAACGATCCAATTGGCTACCTGAATGCCATCATCGAGAGAAGGGAAAATTCATCTGACCCTAGCCATGATGTTTCTACTGCATCAGGGAAGTCTACTTCGACTTCTCCTCTCGATGAGATCTTGAAGAAAGTCAAGGCTCAGTTCTTCAAGAGGGATCTAATGAAGGCTTTGTAGGGGGATCCTACTGCCCAGTCTTGTTTGGGCGCTATCTTGGGTGCAGTTGATTTTCTTGCTGTTTCTCCAGAGATTTCCAGCTTCATCTTGGAGTTATACTCCATTATTGACCAAGTCTCTGTGGACTATAATCATCGAAGGGGGTTCAACAGCCAACTCGAAACACTGCATGGCAAGAGTTCTTCTGCTTGGACTGAAGTAGCTGAATCGAATTCTCGAATTGCAGAATTGTTGAAACAGCAGACGTCCAAGCAACAGGAAATCGAAGCCATAAATCAAGATAACGCCTCTATAAAGGCGCAGATCGAGGAGTTGGAAGCCAGGTTAAATGCTAACACTAAGCGCAAAGAGGAGCTCCTTTCGACCGTTTCAGATGCAGAGAGCCAAGATGAAGTTGCTCGAGGCTTAGAGTTCGCTGAAAGGGCCCAAGCCCTAGATGACCAGATTGCCAAACTTTCTCAGGCGAATGCCTTGTGTAACAAACGGCTGGAGTTGCAGCGAGCCAAATATCTTCGTCTGAAAGCCTCTGTCCCTTTTTAATTTGCTCAGTACCTCATTGACCATGTACTGTAATTTTTGTAATACAATGTAGCCATTTTGGTTAATCAATATATCATTTTCCATTTTGGCTTTATGGTTAACTTAGTCATTAACTGTTATTTATTTTGATCTCTTGGAGCATAGGTTTATATTTTTTCAAATATTTGCCTTTTACTCTCAAAAGTCTTTTATCTTCGCTTAATTCTTCGACCTCATATGCTCCACCAGAAAAAGTTTGAATAATTTTGAACGGTCCTTCCCACTTGGGTGACCATTTTCCCATGCTTCGATCTCTTCGATCCATAGGGAGAATTACCTTCCAAACCAATTCTCCAGGCAAGAATGCCTTAGGTTTTACTTTCTTATTGTAAGAGTCTTCCACTCTTTTCTTCTGAATTCTCAGTAGGTCGAGAGCTCGTAGTCTTTCTTCGTCTAAATCTACTAGTTCGTCTAACATCATATCCCAATAAACCTCAGAGGGAATATCTTGATGTCTCTGAACCCTTGCTGATTGAAGATAAATTTCCGCTGGCAATACTGCGTCATGACCGAAAGTTAGCCGATATGGTGTTGTACCTGTGGCTTCTTTTGGGGACGTTCGACAGGCCCACAAGATCTGGTCTAACGTTTTATGCCAATTTTTGGCTTCTTTCCTACATGCTTTTTTATCAGGCCAATCACTATTTTATTCGCTGCTTCGACTTGACCATTTGCCTGTGCGTAATAAGGCGTTGATGTTAGGAGTCTAAAGCCTGTTTCTTGAGCGAATTCCTGCATCTTTCGACCAGTAAACACTAACCCTTGATCGGTTGTTATAGTCTCAGGGATTCCAAATCTGTAGATAATGTTCTTTTGAATAAATTCAATGACATTTTCTTGGTCTGCATTGACTAAAGGGATAACTTAGATCCATTTAGTGAAATAATCAATGCCTACCAGTATATACTTCTGGCTCTTTGATGATGTTGGTCGAATCTCTCCAATAAGATCCAACGCCCATCCTCTAAAGGGCTAAGGTTTCACTATTGAGTGAAGTTCGCTTGCTGGTACATGTTGGATACCAGTATGGACTTGGCATTCTTGGCAACCCTTCGCGAACTCAACACAATATTTCAAGATAGTGGGCCAATATAGTCCTTGTCGAAACAACAACCATTTCATCTTATGACCTACTTGGTGAGCCCCACATGCTCCAGCATGCGTAGTTGAAAGGGCTATGTATGCTTCAGCTTCGCTTAAGCACTTTAGTAATACCCCTTCAAGCGTCTTTTTGAACAACTCGTTACCCATGAGTACGTAACTCAACGCCCTATATTTTATTTTTCGTTCTTTCAGAGCTACTGGATTTTGTAGATAATCTACAATGGGTTTCCTCCAATCCTGCTCTAACAAATTGTCTATGAACGAAATTTCAAAGTTCCTTTGATCAGCATACCCTAGTCTTGTCGATTCCAAATCTATTGGAGACAGGTTGGTTGCTTTTATTTTTTCTCGAACTTCGATTGCTCTTTGTAATCTCGTTTTTGAAATTTTGTACCCAGATGCAATTTGTGCCAAATCATTGGCTACTTGGTTTTCCAATCTAGGTATGTGTCGAATATTAACCACTTCGAATTTTTTCAATAAACGATTTGCTATCACAAAGTACATAATAAGATTTTCTCTTATGCATTTATACTCTTTTGTGACTTGCTTGATGACTAACTCTGAGTCTCCCATTATTTCGACTCGAGTTGCCCCCAATTCCAACAATATTTCAAGGCCAATAATTAGAGCTTCGTATTCAGCCTCATTGTTCGAACAAGTACCTTTTATCTTGTACTTGAATGTTGTTGGAATTTTTTCTGGAGAAATAATTAAGACCCCTACTCCTGTTCCATCTTTATGGCTGGAACCATCGAAGTAGAATTTCCAGGGTTCTATCTCCACGTAATTTATATTTTCAACCTGAATTGAGTGGTCGACTATAAAGTCTGCTACCACTTGCCCTTTTACTGCCTTAAGAGGCATAAAGGTCAATGAATACTCAATTAATGCTAGCGCCCACTTGCCAATTCGACTGTGCAAGATGGGTTTCGACAACATGTATTTGAAAACATCAAAATGAGACGAAACATACACATCAACTGGTTTTATATATTGTTTGAGCTTTGTACAAGAGAAATAAAGACATAGACATAATTTTTCAACTTCGCTATATCTAGTTTCTGCATCGTTCAAAACTCTGCTAAGGTAATAAATGGGTCTTTCGACTCCATTTTCATCTTCTTGGGCTAACATGCTTCCCAAAGTTTTGTCGGATGCAGCTATGTACAATCTCATACTCCTATTTCTACAAGGAGGCACCAAAATAGGTGGCTTGGTGAGACACCCTTTGATCTTGTCGAAGGCTTCCTGTTGCTCTTGCCCCTACTTGAATCCTTCCTTATTCAATCGAATTAAGGGTGAGAAGGCTTGAGCTTTTCCACTTAGGTTAGATATAAATCTCCTTAAGAAATTTATCTTGCCCAGCAGAGATTGCAGTTCCTTCTTGTTCGTTGGCGCTTTCGCTTCCAAGATTGCCTTTGTCTTGTTCTGGTTGATTTCGATTCCTTTCTTGTGGACGACGAAGCCCAAGAAATCTCCAGCTTTCACACATAACACACACTTCAAAGGGTTCATTTTCAGACCATGTTCTCTCATTCTTTCAAATGATTGTCGAAGGTGGTCTATATGGTTTTTCCTGGAAACAGATTTTACAACAATATCATCAATATATACTTGCATAAAAGTGTTAATAAAATCATGGAAGATAGAGTTCACCGCTCGCTGATATGTTTCCCCAGCGTTTTTTAGGCTAAAAGGCATCACTACCCATTCGTAAGTGCCTAAAGCCCCGGGGCATCGAAAAGCTGTTTTCGACACATCTTCTTCAGCAATGAAAATTTGATTGTATCCTGAGTAACCGTCGAGCATGCTCAGGTACTCATGGCCAGCGACAGAATCAACTAGCATTTCCGCCACAGGCATAGGATATTCATCTTTGGGTGTTGCAGCATTCAAATCTCTAAAATCTACGCACACCCTCAACGTACCATTTTTCTTAATTACTGGCACAATGTTTGCAATCCATTCGACATACCTCGTAGCTCGTATGAATTTGTACTTCAGCAGTCTTTCGACTTCCGTTTTGATCTTCGACAGTATTTCTGGAGCGAAGCGTCTTGGACATTGCTTGACTGGCTTCTTTCCAAGTTTGATTGGTAACTGAATTTCTACCAATCCTCTGTCGAGACCAGGCATCTCGTCGTAATCCCATGCAAAGCAGTCCTTGAACTCCTTTAATAATTGGATCACTTCAAACCTGAGCTCTGGGTCTATTTTGGCGCTGATGTAAGTGGGCCTTTTCTCTAACCCTTCGCCCAAGTTGATTTCTTCTAAAGGATCATGCGCTAACATTTTGATGTTGTTCGCTAGGGGGTCCTTTTCGAATCCCAAAGGCTCATCGTCATAGATGGCGTCGAGCCTTTGATCATGTGTTCCTTTTGTCATGATATTAGGAGGTTCTGGGTCGAAATCTTTTCCAGGACCTATATCCGGTGGTTCTAGGTCGAAGTCTTTTCCAAGACCTGCAGAAGGTAGCTCTTGGTCATTGGCCTGGGTGGCCATATATTTTACTTCGGCTTCGAGAGTCGCTATCATCCTTGTTTCGGCTACGTAAGCCGAAATTCGCTGTAGTGCTTGTGACTCAGTCATTATCACTGAATTCACTTCCCCAACCAGTTGGTTGGATGTCAGTTAGCCCACTGAAATCAATGTGGGACAAGTCTTCTTTGTCCCATTGAAACCCATGATCAGGATGCAGGTACAAGGAACAAAAAGCATTTGGCGCTGGCGCCATGTCGAAGTCAGGTGCTGGGCATGGCCCAATGTGAGCCAAATTTTTGTCGAAGTCAGCTCTCCCTAGGTGATTTACTTCGCCCAAGTAGTAGCTCTGATCTGCCTCTATATTCTCGACAATTCCATCAGGACGCCATAATATTAACCTTTGGTGCATTGATGATGGTACTGCTCCAACACCATGTATCCATTCTCGGTCCAACAATAGATTATAATTTGGTTTAGCCGATATGACCATAAACATAGTTGGTCGAAGGATGGATCCTACTTTGAGGTCTAGTTGGATCACACCCATAGTGGTCCCTATTCCGCCTTCGTAATTTGATAGGACCATGTTATGAGGCTTAATGTTTTCATCACTCTTGCCTATTTTTCTTAGCATGAAGTGGGGGATTATGTTGATGGTTGCCCCACAGTCCACCAAGATTTTGTTTACAGTGGCTTCTTCGAGCCTTGCCCTTATGAATAAATGCTTGAGGTGACTTTTCATCGCCTCTGTAGGTGGTTCAAAGAAACCATTTTGCTCTTCAGTGCAGCCATTATCCATGACGAAGTAGCATACTGGCCTATGTTTGGCCATTTCTTGTTCGACTTCCCAGTCGTTCGATTCGACCTCCATTTGGCGGTTCAATTCTCTTGGCAAAACTGAGACTATATTCACCATGATATCTATGGTGTCATCAGACTTAGAGCCATCTTCTCACCAACTTCGCCTTGGTTAGGCCATACCAGTCTATTGGTCACTGGTTCTCTCTCCAAAGGCTTTCTTTGCTTTCGCTGTGGGACATTTGAACTTGACTCTGGCTTTGGTTCGTTGACAGGTTCCCTCTCAGCCTTGCGCCGCCTTTGGTATCTTCTCCACTAGGATCGAGACATTAGGTTCTTTCCCTTGTAGTTACTTGATACTTGGGTCACTTTGGAGGCACCTACCTGAGGTTCTTTCTTGAGTGTCAAAGATGAACCTCTTGGCACTTTAAAGGAATGCCACCTTTCTTTGCCGGGTCTCTTTCGACTCGATGTTTTGAGCCATGTATCAACTGGCACATTGGTTGGAGGCCTGAAAGTTAGTGGCCTCTTTTCCTGATTTGAAACCTTTTTGTAGGTTCTTCTGGGATCATGTCGAACATCAGAACCTTCCATTCTTTTGTTTGCTGCTCTCACACCTTTGATGTGTTCAACAGCTTTCTTGTCAAAAATAGAGCTGCATCGAGGACACAACATTACTTCTGATTTTTTCTTCTGGCATCTTTGCAAGAATTCTGCCAGATTTTCATTTTCCCGAGGGAAAGCCGTTCTGTTTGCTTGCTCTTGCCTAATGGCCTCCTCTGAAATTTTTGATTCAGAGATTTCGACCATGTTGACATTCATGTTGTCTTTAGTAGCAAGAGTCATCTGCTTCATTTGGGCCTCCAGGTCTTCTGTCTGGCCTTGCGCTGCAGCCAAGTAGGAAATGGGTTTAGCTCCAGATTTTGAGGCTTCACCTGTCTCTAGTTTTGGGCCTTCAGCAGATTTTGGACTGCTTCGATTGTCTTTCTAGAAAGATTCCCAAAAAAACTGCCAAAGATTGGCATATTGATATGATCTTTGGTGACTTCGACCATAGTTATCCCTGGCCTTTTCACCTAACTCCTGGAAGCCTCGATCACATTCACCTCTGAAGGTTCAGCATAGTGGGCTTCCGCCTGCAAAGGGTTCGAATCCACAATCATAGGGGTCTTATCAGCAAACTTCAACCTCCCTTCTTCGATAGCATTCTGCACGAGATCCCTGAAAAGAAAACATTGAGATGTTTTATGGCCCAGAAAATTATGATATTTACAAAAGCCTCTTTTTTTTCTTTGATCAAGAGGAGGCACTTTTACCCCTGGGGGTATTATCATTTGGCCATCTTTTACAAGTAAATCAATTTTTTTATCACATTTCGTAATATCAAAACTGTAAGTCTTTTTAGGGAACCTATCATTGGCCTTTTCAGGACCAGTGGGGTTTTTTCCACTTGAGGGGACTAGTAGTTTGCAAGAGTATGGTGGCCCTTGTTTTAACTTAGCTAAATCAACCTCACTTTCTTCGACGGTTATAGGTTCGTCGAATATTTCTGGATCTTCATTGTCCATTTCGACATACGCTATCCTTTCTCTTTTATGAGTTTTTGTCGCCCTGGATTTTTCAGCTTTTAGGCGTTCTACCTGTCGAACCCTATCGGCCAATTGGGCCATGTCTCTCAGGTATTGAGTGTTTAATTTCTTCCTAATGGAGTAATCTAGACCTCCTGCGGCTATTTCGACTAACTCATGCTCTGGAACTTGCGTAAAGCATCTTGCCTTGAGCAATCTAAACCTATTTAGATATTCGTCTATAGGTTCAGTGAATCGCCTCTTTACATTGGCCAACTCTTTCAGACTTATCTTGGTTTGCCCCATGTAGAATTGCTCATGAAATAATCTCTCCAACTGGGTCCAATGGTGGATCGAATTAGGGGGGGGGGGGGGGAGAGTTATGAACCAAGTAAACGCATTCTTTGTTAGGGAACTTGGGAAATACTTAATCCTCAGGTTCTCATTGTTTGAAATTTCTCCTGCTTCGATTAAGTATCTTGCCACATGTTCGACAGTGGATTCTGTGGTGTCCCCTGAAAACTTAGTAAACTTATGGACTTTGCATCTAGGAGGCAAGTCCGTTTGTAACACATATTCCGACAGCGGGGATGTAAAGTTGGGCCTACGGAACCTCGTATTCATCCCATTTTGCATCATGATTCTTTCAATCATGGCTGTTAAGTTATTTTCCAAACCAACATTCTGGTGTTGGATTTGCTGAACTACTTCGTCAGCGTTTTGGTTTCTATTAACCATCCTTACTTTCAGGGCTATGACTTTAGGCTCTTCGACCCCGGGTTGTTCCATTCGTACCCTAAGGTTTTCTTCGATAGGCTGATGGACTTGGTTAATAGTGGTTTCTTCCTCTAGAAGTATACCTTGGTTTCCCCTTATTTGTGCCCTTTGAGGCTGTCGAATAGGTTGGGGTACCCCAAAAAAGTCAGCCAAACGCGACATTTGTGCTGTCATTTGCTGATTCGACTGGGTGGTATTCTGTATTAGAGGATTTAGCACTGTACTTAAAGTTTGTGCCAACATCTGAACCATGTCGTGGTTGCTTTCGTCCATTTGCTACCTCAAGACTGCTGTCGAGGCATTTGTAAGGTCATGTATTACTTGGGACGTTCCTCCTAAGAGTTGGGTCCCACCCCTGTTCGCCATACCAACTCCAGAGCCTTGGAGTGGCGAAGAGGCGCTCACTAAAGGGTCTGAAAAAGTGGACGTAGCATTCTTCAGGCTAGCCAATTCAGAAGTTGGCATGCCATAGAGTGGTTCTCGATTTAAACCGACTGTCGAAAAAACTGGGGGAATATATGGCCTAGTTCCTTGGTTTCCCCTTGGTGGGGGAGTTCCCAAAGGCATTCTGGGGCCTGTAAATTGAGGTAATGGCCCCGTTTGTGTAACCGTTACTGCTGGCGTTGAACCAGCGGTTACCGCTTCACTTACGGTTGGGATAATCGTTGCCCCCACGTTTGTTTGTGGGATTTCTCCATTGTTTGGCGGATTCGCCATCTCTTCACTTCTTCTCCTAGTATTGGTTTCGTTGGTGTATATTCTACCACTTCTCAATAACATGCAATACTCTCGAAAATGGAGGATATTTTATATAAAATGGTCAATCGTAAGAAAATCAACACAAAGTCCCATCAGGTGTGCCAATTTGTTTACCGTGAGAATTGATAAACAACCGCTGATCTTCCAAAAGGTTACTTATTTGGTGACTAGCAGGATCGATCAGATTGATCCTAAGACATGGTTGATTTTCTGGAGTTTGACTAATCCTAATGGTGATTAATGCCAGTAAAGTAAAGACACTTTAAGTAAATTGCATGAAGAAAAGCTTGATAGAATAAATGAAAGAGTTAAGTAAAAGGCTTCGACGGAGATAAGTAAATGAAAAGCGATAAATTGCTTGAATATAAAAGAATTTGATTAATTTAAATGGTGTTTCACACATACATTCTCAATGATTCTTTCTCTCACGCTGGGTACTTGAATCTAAATGAGTGACTTGTATATAATGATGAACACACGCGAAAACTACGTGAACAACTAGTATTTATACTAAAGCAAATCTTAAGTAACCGCTGGGCAGTTACACCGCTTCAAGATGACGCCACATGGCACGCTCACAACCTTCGACGCCTATGTTCTCGACACGTTGCACTTGGTAACTACTGGGAACCGTTTTCCCTCCAACAATTCAAATCTCAAACCGTTCGACCTTGGGCATCAGGTACCTTTGTCGAGAGGTTCCTTCGACGTCGAAGACAACAAGATTCCAACTTAAAGGAATTTCTCTAAGTATCTTGATATTCTTTGATGAGCCTTCGACATGATCAGCTGGTCGAAGCCTTCTTATGTAGGAAACTCTTTTGACTCATAATTAATGGTCTATATGATAACAAACAAGGGTGTCGAATTTTAGGAGCCAACAACACCACAAAGCATATTTTCAAACAAAGCAAGTGATCTAGCAAGCAACTAAGAGTCCGTAGATAACTACGGATGAAAATGATGCTAATACATTTCCTTTTCATAACCTACCCCTCGAACTCAAGAAAACATCTCTAAAGGTCTTTCCTATTCTTTTCACCTTTTCCTTATTAGATAAAAGAAAAGTCGGTGGTGACTCTTACTATCCGCAACAATTGCGATTAAACACAAAATAAGGAAGTCAGTTTTCCCACTATATTACACATCTACGTAAACGTCATTAAACTATTTTATCATAAGAGACTAAATATATAGACGGAAAAGTTTGAGAAAACAAAAAAATTTAAAAGATTAAAAACAAAATATGAAATATTTATAAAGATTATAAATATATTTGAATAAGTATGAGACATCACCGAACAAAACCTCAAAAGTGAGGTCATGAAAAAAGGTAAGAATTCGTTTTTTCAAGCTTGGAAAGTTGTGTATTGTTTTTTATGCTTAACCTAGGGTTTGTATTTATTTTTGTTGGTTTTAGTTGAATGAAGAATGAAGTGATAGTGGCGTTAGTATGTTAGAATTGAGTTTAGTTGAGTAAGATGGAGAACGAGATGGTAGAATTTGATATTGCTTTGGGAGGAGGAGATTACCAAGAGGACCCCATTGAGATCGACGAGGAAGAAGATGAAGAAGATGAAGATGAAGATGAATTGGATTTGGGAGAAACCAGTGGCGCTGTCTATTTTCCAGAAGCGGGAGATCTAGAACCTTCTGATGGGATGGAATTTGAGTCCGAAGAGGCTGCCAAGGCTTTCTATAATTCCTACGCTCGTCGTGTTGGCTTTAGCACTCGCGTCAGCTCGTCCCGTCGTTCACGTCGCGACGGAGCTATCATTCAGAGACAATTCGTTTGTGCCAAGGAAGGGTTTCGTAATTTGAACGAGAAGCGCACCAAAGATAGAGAGATCAAAAGGCCACGAACGGTTACCAGAGTTGGTTGCAAGGCTTCTTTTTCTGTCAAAATGCAGGATTCCGGTAAGTGGATTGTGTCTGGGTTTGTCAGAGAGCATAATCACGAACTTGTTCCGCCCGATCAGGTTCACTGCCTTCGGTCTCACAGGCAAATATCTGGATCTGCAAAGACCCTCATTGACACTTTGCAGGCAGCTGGTATGGGTCCTCGGAGAATTATGTCAGCTCTCATCAAAGAGTATGGTGGTATTAGCAAAGTTGGTTTTACCGAGGTTGATTGTAGGAATTACATGAGGAATAATCGTCACAGAAGTTTACAAGGGGATATTCAGCTTGTTCTTGATTATTTGAGACAGATGCATGCTCAAAACCCTAATTTCTTCTTTGCTGTTCAAGGTGATGTTGATGACGACGACCATTCAATCCACAATGTTTTCTGGGCTGACCCTAAGGCAAGGTTGAATTACACTTTTTTCGGAGATACAGTCACTTTTGACACTACTTATCGCTCTAATAGGTATCGATTACCCTTTGCTCCTTTTACTGGTGTCAACCATCATGGTCAACCGGTTCTCTTTGGTTGTGCTTTTCTAATTAATGAATCCGAGGCTTCATTTGACTGGCTTTTCAAGACATGGCTTATGGCCATGTCTGGACGTCCCCCACTCTCAATAACTACTGACCATGATTCTGTTATTCAGTCTGCCATAATGCAAGTGTTCCCTAACACCCGCCATCGATTCTGCAAGTGGCACATCTTTAAGCAGTGCCAAGAGAAGTTGTCTCACATTTTCCTCCAGTTTCCAAATTTTGAAGCTGAATTTCACAAATGTGTTAACTTGACTGACTCAATTGACGAATTTGAGACTTGCTGGTCCACACTTGTAGATAGATACGGTCTCAGGGACAATGAATGGCTTCAGGCAGTACATTCCGCTTGCAGGCAGTGGGTACCTGTATATTTGCGAGACACGTTCTTTGCAGAAATGTCCATCACTCAGCGAAGTGATAGCATGAACTCTTACTTTGATGGCTATGTCAATGCTTCAACCAGTTTAAATCAGTTCTTTAAGCTTTATGAGAAAGCGCTTGAAAGTCGCAATGAGAAAGAAGTAAGAGCAGATTATGACACAATGAATACTTTGCCAGTATTGAGGACCCCATCTCCGATGGAGAGGCAAGCATCCGAGCTTTACACAAGAAAGATTTTCATGAGGTTCCAAGAGGAGTTGGTCGGCACACTAACATTCATGGCATCCAAAGCTGAAGACGATGGAGAGGTAATTACATATCATGTAGCTAAATTTGGAGAAGATCATAAAGCATACATCGTTAGATTCAATGTTTTGGCGATGAGAGCGACTTGCAGTTGCCAAATGTTTGAGTTTTCAGGTCTTCTTTGCAGACATATTCTGGCAGTCTTTAAAGTTACCAATGTCCTTACTCTTCCATCTCATTATATACTGAAACGATGGACTAGAAATGCCAAGAGCAATGTCATTTTGGAAGACCATTCTTGTGATGTATATACGTACTATTTGGAATCTCATACAGTTAGATATAGCACTCTCCGACACGAGGCCTTTAAATTTGTTGATAAAGGTGCAAGCTCCCCTGAAACTTTTGATGTTGCAAAGGATGCTTTACAAGAAGCTGCAAAAAAAGTTGCACAGGTAAACCGAAATGAGGGGAGAACTCCCATCAGCAACGGGAAGGTTAGGAGTCACTTGCTGAATGAGGAAAGCCGTGCTAATTACACTAGTGGCTGTCAGGATGAAAGCTTGGTCGAGCATATGAATAAGGTCAGAAATCCATTACACGCTTTTTTTGAATCTGGATGTTTGTTCAATTTAAATAATATGTCTTAAACACTCATTCAACACTTAATTTATGCAATTTACTCTAAAATCTTAATGATAAGCTAGTTGCTCATTTTAATTATACATATTTAGGGGAAGTTAAAGTTAGACACGAATGATTTTTTTTAATTTTATTTTTTACATTAAGCTACCTATTCCCTCCTTAAAAGTTGATTTTGAGACAATCTTTGTTGTACGAAATAATGTATTTACTCCAACTGACTTCAAGCACATTAGTTTGGAAGAAAATTTAATCCACTTAAGATTGGACTTATCATCAATTAGGACTTATCATCAATTAGGACTTAGGACTTAGGACTTAGTTTAGTTAACCATTGAATTATGGACTTCACGTAAATAGTACTTTGAAGACTAAATTGTTTTAACTCATCTTTTATGAACTAAATTGGTAACTGTGCTTATTAGAGAATGAAGTAGTAACTTGATTTCATTGATTGAGCAAAGTTGGCCTTTTGAAAGATAAATTCCTTATACGTTCTCTCTAGGTCTCTCCCCTGATGAAAAAGTTCACATTTTGATGTTTTAATCCTTACAATACATGTGAGTAAATTTAGTCATCATTTTTCTTTTTCCTTTAGGGATCTGTATTTTGCGCAATCTGATTACTGCATTCAGTTCTTTTTGCCTGAATTTATTAAGAGAATTATCTGAATCATGGTTATGAATTAATCAAGGATGCATATTTAGTTGGATCTAGTTTTCATTTGCAATATTTTTCCTCAGGGCATAAAGAAAAACATGTGCATCATATATCATCTCCACATTTTATGATTTTTGTGTTCATTATAGTGTGTTCTCTGAAGACGTTTTGTGTCTTAATTCTGGGTTTTAAACAATTAGTGTTGACTGAACTGGCCTATAGGGTGTGGTATGTTATGGATTTTGGTATATGACTGAAGTTATGTTTGCTGTATTGGTCCAACTTGCTCAGACATAACTTCACTCAAATATGCCGTTGTCTAATAGTTATGTTTGTTGTAAATGATCCCATTTTGGGGAGAAAACACTTTGATTGTTGTTAATGATATGTTTCTTTGTCTAATAGATTTTACCAGTTCACGTGTTTTAACTATACAACATTTCATACTCAATATGCTTTTGCTTATCTTCATTGCTTGATATCTTGCAGGATGATATGGATAAGCATATCGCAAAACTTACCAATGAGCTTGAGTCTGCAAATAGGAAGTGTGAAATTTACCGGTCCAACTTGCTCTCTGTTTTAAAAGCTGTTGAGGATCACAAGTTAGAGCTGTCAGTAAAGGTGGAAAACATTAAGATAAGCATGAAAGACGGCCTCTGAGGATTGTCAAGTACATAGAAAACTGATAGGATAACATATGGAAACCAATGTTTTCATTTTTGGCAATCTAGTTAATGCTCCCATGATAACCATTTTGTTTAGTTTTTGTAGAAATTTATAGCCATTTCAACATTTGCCTTCTCGCTCTCCCTTATATAATTATAAAGATGAGATGATTTGCTGTGTTTATGTCAAATTTAACTTTTATAGTTGAAGTCTTTCATATGTAATTAATAGTTTTTGTAAGTCCAGTAATTGTATAACTACTTATTATCCCTACTCATATAATGAAAACTAAGCTTACCATAATCTTGTGAAAACGAACATGAAAAGGAAAGATGTATGTTGATTCTTTAGGACTTCAAGAAATGGGCTTAAGAAGTGGATAGTCTATTCTAGAAGGGGGCTACTTTGTACACCCCCCTTGGGGTGCTAGCGTACCCTAGTGAAAAAAGATGCATCTAAATATCAATATTAGGGTGGCTCTGTAAATGCACTTTTGCAATAATCATGGTTTCAAAAGTTAGTGAATTTTGTGAAGATGTATCTCTAGACGGATTTTAATTGATATATTTCGTGCCAGACCTCTCCCTTCTTTCTTCATTTGTTAAAATTTTAAAACACTAACAATACATCAAAAGAGCTCATGAGAAAATTTCAACTAGGTCATTTTTCAAGCTACAACCCTGCTTCAAACTCATTTTATTCAATCCGAGGGCATATACTTCACTCCATTCAAACTTTCTCAACTACTCATATTCGGTAAGTTTCTTCTTTCTTTTTTTGAGATTTGATGCTTACATTTATTTATTTTGGTCATGTAGCTTATTGGTTGGAGTTCACCCTTTAAACATGAACAAATGAGATATCATAAGTTCGAATCCGTGACCCTGCACCTGATGTCACTATACAACTACCAACCGAGCTGACTTAACGAGACAATGCATGCATTAGTTACTATGTTGTTTAAGGTAATTTAGGATGTATTTACATTCGTAATAGGCAGTTTATTGAAACATGCACTCTCATTGTTTGAAAATTAGGGCATTGCAGGGTTACTGATTTTTATGCCATTTTTTGTTGTTCTGGACTGGACCGGCACTTGCCCCACCGTTGGGGAGGCTCAATCCAACACCTTTACAAAGGCCCAAAAGCGTGTAGCCCAAACAAAAGATTGTTGGATATTTCTTCACGTGTCCACTAGGAGAACATGACTCATGTGTCCATAACATTGTCATCTTGTCCTCCGAAAATAACGGGTTCAACTTTCCTACTTTCTCGGGACAATTGACCAGGGAGGAGACCACGTGCTGGACTCCATATACCCGTAAACCCTATCAGTCTTCGTTATTGGGCTTCATCGTGGCCCATTACTGAAGATCTTGATCCAGCGCTGAGGGCTATAAATACCCTCTCACTTAAGAGGGTCAGATATTGATTCATCCATCCATACTCTCATATTCTACTTGCACTTACTCTAAATCTTACTTTGACATCAGAGTATCTTGCAGATACCTTTCCCCACTTCACTCAACCACTGCTCGACTTGAAATTCGCGGGCCTTGACAATCTCTTCTGATCAGGTACGAGTAGTGGCGTCGTCTGTGGGAAATCAACGTCTCTGTCTTTCATTCACGTAAGACAAAAGCAACATCTTCAACCTTCAGGTTGTCATGGTCGACCCAACTGTCAACGATAACTAAAATGTCCATTTCGTCGACACCGGCAACAACAACGCGGGCAACAACAACAACGTAGCCGCTCTCGAGCAAGACCATAGGGACAAACTGACCACATCTTCATCCACCTGCTCGTAACCATGCGACGACGACTACCATCCTCCACAGAATTATGAGCCCAATGCATATCAGGATTTCCCCATTCCTAAAGGTGTTGTGATCACGACTTTAAGAGTCTGTCGGGTATAGTGACTGCAAGTGCATAATCTAATCGCGTAGTTTTAAAAGATAACTAACCCACAAGGACTGATGGTTAAACTACTGTTATCTAGGATCACTGTGTAAAGCTAAGGCTAATGATAAGATTTGGATGTTGGGGTTTAAACGAGAGTTAACTAAGATCTAGAATTGATAACAGGACACCGATATGTAATTTATTGACTTCAGAGATTCAATAAATCATTGACACAATTTTAAGTATTAAAATACTGTTTCAATGGAAACTATTAATTTAAAAACCTTTGTCTCACACTCTCGTTCTATCTATTCAGGCCATATTATTAAACTCAAATGAGCGCTCTAGCTGTGTCATTTAAAATTTAAAAGTATTTTTTGAAAACAAATAGAGTCCAATTAATTATAAAGCGCTCTCGCTGTATTTAAAATTAATGTTCAATTACCACTATCTGGTCAAAATCTCAAACTCTCGCTCTGTTGATTTTATCCTTAGTCTGTCTTTTACTCTCGTAACAAAACAATTTGATATTGAAATTAGAAACCAAAACCAGAAAAGTCTTTTATAAATATTTATGCCAATTAATTACCGAATCCCTTCGGTTTATATCCTCACATACCGGTATCGGGAAAGTTAGCCGAACATAATTTTATTGTGTAACAACATAAAATAAAAACATACATACAATAATATAATCATGGTAAAATAAATAAATTGTATTAATTAAATTTGAAACCTGGAATAAAACACTGAAGTATATACTGCAGTATGCTATTAGCCTCGGAACAAAATAACTTGCAGAAAAATAAATAAGCCTAAGCAAACTTATGAAAGCTGAGAAGGAAACTAATGGTGCAATACTCCTCCAGTGTGGAGAAATATTGCTTTAATGGTGATGGTTCTTTTTGCTTAAGGAATTCTAAAACGAAAAATAAAAATTGCTCAAATCTGTAAACTGGAATAATAATAACAAGTTCAATAATGCAGAAAAAATAAATTCTGGAGAGGGTGCACGAGAGAGAGAGAGAGAGAGAGAGAGAGAGAGAGAGCTTCGTTTGTAACTGCCTAACCTTTTATAAAACAGTCTGTTGAGGGAATATAGGAGCAGATACTTGATTCCCAGTCTTTGTGCATGGAGGGAAATCAGGAAGACGTGCGTGAATGGAGAAAACTTTGTAATTGAACTGATATATGTGACTTGTGACGAGTGGCATGATCTATAGCGTGGGGCACGCGTATTTTAAGTTTGTGTCGGTCGGGGCAAGAAGTGTGCCGAGGGGCACACTTTTGAGCTTTGTGGCGGGCGGGCATGCGCCTGTGACGGGCGGCATGGCCTTCTGATACAAAATCTTCTGCATCTTTCCGCTAAACTTCCATTTCTCCTTCATTTTCCCAACATTTTTCTTCTTTTTCTCATGTAGGCTTTGCATAAAGTAAATACCAGAAACATGCTGCAAATACTACAAATAAAGACATAATGCAACATAATAAATGAAAAGTCAGAAACTTTATCTATGTAAATCAGGCAGAATATGCTATGACTTTTCTTGTTATCAAACTCCCCTAAGCTTGAACCTTTGCTTATCCTTAAGCAATATAGTAGTATGAAAATTGATAAAGTACAAATTAAATGCAAACACATGATGTAATTCAAATCGTAAGAGGTTGCACCATTGTTTTCATGGGTACATAAGCTCAACATCACACTAAAGATACAATAATAACACTAAACCCCCCGTTGTGCAGACCAATTCCAGCCATGCCATTATAGCTCAACCTGATTCTTTTCGTTTTATTTCATCCGTTTTCATTCGAGCGCAATCACATTAAGCCCTTTATCTTTACACGCACATAGTAGTGTAGCCGGTTAGTGAATATGATCCTTTTAAGAACGAGGTTCTGGAACATATATGTGGTAACCTCCTTTTATTCACCCAATTGCAAGTTGAGGGTGTTAGAACAAAGTTTGAATCTACTACCCTAAGTTTAAGTTTTGATGATAACAAAATGCTAAGATACATTAATTGTATGATTCATGTAAGACACATATGCTATCTAAAAATTACATTCTGTCTTACAGAAACTCTGATGGGTATCAGCATGAGAACATCCTCATCAGCATCAGAAAATTGGATATCAACATCAGCATCAGAAGATGTTATATCAGATACCAGAATCAGAAGATCAACTTGCGCGTATGCTGAAGCTTGATGAACAGATCTGCGCTTAACCATCTGAACTCTGATAAAGACAACAACAGTTCATCAGCACCTAAGCAGCGTCAGAATGAGCCAAAGCCAGAACACGCTCAAGTGGCAACGGTACTGTGCATTCAAGATGATTTATTACCAACGGCATCATTCCAGACAAGATCTGCTTAATAAGGAAAGAATGTTATTGGCATTGAAACAGAATTATTACTCCAACGTACACTATTTCCAATGCTATATAAACAAGTCAATGAAGATTGAATTGGCTAATGCTCTACAACAATCTACACGCCTAAAGCTATTCATCATCTTCCTCACTCTCAGTTTGCTAAAGCTCTCAAATTCTTTATTCAATTACTTTAGCACTCTAGTTCTCATAAGCTTAAATTGTGTAGTATCACAGTTGTGATAAACAGTTTTTGTAGAAAACATTCACACACCTAGATTTCAATTCTTTGTAAGAAAGTAATTCCTTGAGAAACCGATTTGTGGTTTGCATCAAGAAGGCTTTAGCAGTTGTTAAAGCAGTTGTAATATTCAGTTGAATATAGTGGATTAAGACCTCGTTGGAGAGAGGCGAAATCACCTTGACGGGTGGACTGGAGTAGTTTGAGATCAAACGAACCAGGATAAAAATACTGTGTTGACTGCAATTGATTTCAGTTTTACAATTTAACCCCCCCTTCTTGTGTTTTTCACTTCTTCAATTGGCATCAGAGCGCCTGGTTCTGAGCTAAAACACTTAACCGTGTCAGTACAAGATCCAGCGTCAGAAAAACACAATGGCAGGAACTTATCAACACACTAGCAATGACAACAATGAAGACATAGACAGATTCAGCGGCAAACCTCCAGTCTTTGATGGAGAAAATTTTGATTACTGGAAAGACAGAATTGAAAGCTTCTTTCTGGAATATGATGCTGATCTGTGGGACATGGTGACAGATGGATACACGCACCCTGTGAATGCAAGAGGTCAGAAGATTGATAGGAAAGCAATGTCTGACCAACATAAGCGTGACTTCAAAAATCACCACAAGGCCAGAACCATTCTTCTCAGCGCCATCTCCTACGGGGAATATGAAAAGATCTCTAACAGAGACACAACAAAGAACATGTTTGACTCACTCAGAATGACGCATGAAGGCAACGTTCAGGTCAAAGAAACTAAAGCTCTTGCGCTCATTCAGAAGTATGAGGCATTCAAAATGGAAGAAAGTGAATCCATTGAAACAATGTTCTCAAGATTCCAAATTCTGGTGGCTGGTCTCAAGGTTCTGGACAAAGGATACTCTACTGCTGATCACGTCAAGAAGATCATCAGAAGCTTACCAAAGCAGTGGAGGCCAATGGTTACAGCTCTGAAGCTAGCAAAAGATCTCAACAAAATTTCTCTAGAGGAACTTATCAGCTCCCTCAGAAGTCATAAGATAGAGCTAGAAGTTGATGAACCTCATAAGCAAGGTAAGTCTTTAGCATTAAAATCTAACAAAAAATCTGAGTCTAAAGTTTTGCAGGCAGTTGAAGAAACATCTGATGGATCCTCATCAGAAGAAGACAAACTTTCTCTCCTCTCCGGAAGAGTGAACCAACTGTGGAAGTAGAGGCAAAGGAAGTTCAGGAATCCCAGAAGATCTGATCAGAATGAGTCTTCTTCCAGATACAGAAGGACAGATTCTTCCTCTGGATACAGAAGATCTGAAGGCTCCTTAGGAAGCAGAAAGCCAAACACCAAGAACATCATCTGCTATGAGTGCAATGAGCAAGGACACTACAAGAGTGACTGCCCAAAGCTTCAGAGGGAAAAGCCCAAAAAGAAGTTTGGAAGAGAAAAGAAGAAAAGTCTCATGGCTACATGGGATGACTCTAACTCGTCTGAAGCTGACTCAGAATCAGATGATGAGAGAGCAAACATAGCTCTCATGGCCAACATTTCAGAAGATAGTGAAGCTTCTGAATCAAACTGAGAATCAGATACTGAAGAGGTATTTCCTGACTTTGCAATTAATTTTACTAAGGTTGAACTTGCTGAAAGCCTTAATGAAATTCTGGAAAGGTACCAGCAGATTAGAGTTAAATTCAGAAACCTGAAAAGGAATCTTGAATCTGACTCTGATAAGACTGAGAGTCTTAAATTGGAAAATTCTGAGCTGAGAAATAAAATTTCAAAATTAGAAAATACTTTACAAAACTCTCAGAAGGAACCAATTTCTGAAACTCCCAGCAGCGCTGATGAGATCATCAAGGAATATGATCATAGTTTCCAGAAGTTCATGGCTAAAAGCATAGATAGAAGCAAAATGGCTTCAATGATCTATGGAGTTAGCAAAAACGGAAGAAAGGGAATAGGATACCAAGGTAAGGTTCATACACCAAAGAATGCCATGGATTTAACCATTAAACACACTCCTCTGAACTCACATTTTGTGTATGGTCACACACATGATATTAAATACACTAGCAGTAAGTATTCTGTGAAACCAAAATTCAACCAGAGTTTTGGTAAATCTAACAAATCAGGACCCAAGAAAATCTGGGTACCTAAGGATAAAATAATACATGTTGCAGATATCTTTAGCAGCAAATCAGAAACACCAGTCATGGTACCTGGACTCTGGATGCTCGCGACACATGACGGGAAGAAGGCATATGTTCCAAAGCCTGGAACTTAAGCCTGGAGGCCACGTTGGCTTTGGAGGCAGTCAGAGGGGAAAGATCATTGGCTCTGGAAATGTAGGTAATGGAAATCTTCCCTCTATAAATAATGTTCTGCTAGTAGATGGATTAATGCATAATCTGTTATCCATAAGTCAATTAAGTGATAACGGTTATGATATAATCTTTAATCAAAAATCATGTAAAGCTGTTAGTCAGAAAGATGGGACTATCCTATTTAATGGAAAGAGGAAAAACAACATTTATAAAATCAAACTTTCTGAACGGAAAAGTCAGAATGTAAAGTGTCTTCTGTCTGTTAATAACGAGCAATGGATCTGGCACAGAAGATTGGGGCATGTTAGTATGAGAAGAATATCTCAGATTAACAAACTCAATCTGGTCAGAGGACTTCCTAATCTGAAGTTCAACTCAGATGCTCTGTGTGAAGCATGTCAGAAAGGAAAGTTTACAAAACCTTCTTTCAAATCTAAAAATGTTGTTTCTACCTCTAAGCCATTAGAACTTCGGCACATTGACTTATTTGGACCAGTTAAAACTGCTTCAGTCAGTGGCAAGAAGTATGGGTTAGTAATCGTAGATGACTATAGAAGATGGACATGGGTAAAGTTCTTAAGACACAAGGACGAGTCACACTCTGTGTTTTTTACCTTCTGTAACCAAGTTCAGAATGAAAAGGATCTTAGAATCGTTAAAGTCAGAAGTGATCATGGTGGGGAGTTTGAAAACAAAGATTTTGAGTCATTCTTTAATGACAGAGGCATTTTGCATGATTTCTCTTGTCCTAGAACTCCCCAACAAAATGGAGTTGTAGAACGAAAGAACAGAACATTGCAAGAAATGGCCAGAACCATGATCAATGAGACAAACGTTACTAAGATCTTCTGGGCAGAGGCAATAAACACAGCGTGCTACATTCAGAATAGAATCTCAATAAGACCTATTCTTGAAAAGACTCCATATGAATTGTGGAAGAACAGAAATCCCAACATTTCATATTTTCATCCATTTGGATGTACTTGTTTTATGTTAAATACAAAAAATTATTTGAACAAGTTTGACTCTAAAGCACAGAAGTGTATTATGTTAGGATACTCTGAACGCTCAAGAGGGTACAGAGTATACAATACAGAAGCACAGATTGTGGAAGAATCAATCAGTGTTTGTTTTGATGATAAGCTTGACTCTGAAAAGTCAAAGCAGAATGAAGTTTTTGCAGGTATGGAAATTGAATTTACAGGTTCTGAAGACAAGTCATTAGAAGCTCTCAACACAGACACTCCTTCAACGTCTGAAAGGAGCACTGCTAGCAATCCTACAACAACTGCTGATCAACCTCAGAAGAGATTACCCAGAAGCAGCTTGGATCACCCAGAAGAAACTATCTTAGGAAGAAAGGAAGATCCAATCAGAACAAGAGCAAGCTTCAGAAACTCTGAAGAAACCCTCATGGGACTTGTGTCTCTGATTGAACCTTCTTCTGTTGATGAAGCACTTCTGGACAACGACTGGATTCTAGCAATGCAAGAAGAGCTGAATCAATTCACCAGAAATGATGTATGGGATCTTGTTCCCAGACCAAAAGGATTCAACGTCATTGGAACAAGATGGGTGTTCAGAAACAAGCTAAATGAACAAGGTGAAGTTATCAGAAACAAAGCACGACTGGTAGCAGAAGGTTATAGTCAGCAAGAGGGGATAGACTACACAGAAACCTTTGCTCCAGTCGCCAGGTTAGAATCTATCAGACTTTTAATTTCTTTTGCTGTTAATAAAGGCATCACTCTGTATCAGATGGATGTCAAGAGTGCATTCTTAAATGGTTATATAGAAGAAGAGGTTTATGTGCACCAACCCCCTAGTTTTGAAAGTTCAAAACATCCAAAACATGTTTTCAAACTAAAGAAGTCACTATATGGTCTGAAACAAGCTCCCAGAGCTTGGTATGAAAGACTAAGTAACTTTCTGTTAGAAAATGAATTCACCAGAGGGAAGGTGGACACTACCTTATTCTGTAAGTCAGTTAAGAATGACATCTTAGTCTGTCAAATTTATGTTGATGATATTATTTTTGGATCTACTAATCCTTCTCTTGGAAGAAAATTTGCTAAGTGTATGCAGGCAGAATTTGAGATGAGCCTCATGGGGGAACTAAAATTCTTTCTAGGAATTCAGATCAATCAAACTCCAGAGGGAACTTACATTCATCAGAGCAAATATGTCAGAGATCTTCTGAAGAAATTTGACCTCTCAGAATGTAAGCCATCAAAGATTCCAATGCATCCCACGTGCATTCTGGAAAGAGAAGAGGTAAGCAAAAAGGTAGAACAGAAGGTCTACAGAGGTATGATTGGTTCTCTCCTTTATCTGACGGCTTCAAGGCCTGACATTTTATTCAGCGTATGTATTTGTGCTAGATTCCAATCAGATCCTAGAGAATCTCACTTAACAGTTGTTAAGCGAATTTTCAAGTATCTGAAAGGTACTACTAATCTGGGTTTATTTTATAGAAAATCTAGTGATTACAGCTTAGTAGGCTACTGCGATGCTGACTTTGCTGGAGACATAGTAGAGCGTAAAAGTACTTCTGGAAGCTGCCAGTTTCTGGGAGAAAATCTGATCTCTTGGTCCAGCAAAAGGCAATCCACAATTGCGCTATCAACAACAGAAGCTGAGTACATAGCAGCAGCAGGATGTAGCACACAAATGCTCTGGATGAAAAGTCAGCTTGAAGACTTCCAGATTTTTGAGAGTAACATCCCTATACTCTGTGACAATACTTCTGCTATTTGCTTAAGTAAAAATCCTATTTTGCATTCTAGGGCTAAGCATATAGAAATAAAACATCACTTCATTAGGGACTATATTCAGAAAGGAATTTTGAACTTAAAATTTATTGATACAGACCATCAATGGGCTGATATCTTCACTAAACCTCTTTCTGAAGATAGGTTCAATTTCATTCTGAAACAACTCAGTATGAAACTCTGCCCAGAGTGAAAATGTTTTAATTTTATATACTAACCTTCAGAATGTGTTTTCTGTTTACTGTGAACTTCTGATCAATCTCCTTTCAGAAAGATAGACATGCAGATTGTATCAGATTCTATTCTTAAAGATCTGAGCGTTTCAGCTCAAGGATAGACGTGCTGCTCACTAAATCAAACAAGTGTCATCCAATAATCAGCAAATCTCTGAAGCAGAATGCGTGCATGCTTCTGAGAAGGCAAAACGCTGATTGGGTGCATTGAGACACATGTCTGGTAACCGTTTCAAGTATCTTTCTCAAATCCCCCAAAATCAGCAAGCATTAAATGCACGTAATCATGTTTTAAAATGTAATCATGAATTATTTCTCTTTCTTAAAACCGTTTACGCTTTCAAAACATATTTTGAAATCTATTTAAGCACATTAACATCATTCATTAATCTTTTACCGTTTCTTACAATCATCCAAAGATTTTCTGCATTTTTACTTGTGCATTCATCCTTCTCAAAAGAAACCCTTTTTCTCAAAAATTTTCTCAGAAAACCCTAAGTGTGAACATGGCAACCTCTAGAAATGTTTCTGCAGGTTCTTAGAAGGAGGCTTCATCTGAACAATACCAAGTTCCCTTCAGAACACTCCTTACACCAGTGAAGAATTTGGAAGTGCTGTCTGAACTAATTGTTGATTTCTCCAGTCTAAAAGATAATGGATTCAATTTGACAGAAGAAGTTAGGGCATAAGGATGGGAGAGATACTTTGATAGGTTGGTGGGACCAACGTTCCCAGTATTGGTCAAGGAGTTCTGGATTCATGCGTACTCATCAACACATCAAGTTACCTCCTACATAATGGGAAAGAAGATTGTGATCACTGAGGATCACATAGCAAGATTGATTGGATACAGTGGTGGTGGTATCCGCTGTATCGACATGGCAGAAAGATGCTCTGACGTTGCTGTCATTGCAAGGCAGATTTTCACCCATGGGGTTCCCAGCAGCAAAATCAGAGACTTAAAGGATCAACACAGAATATGGGCGAAGATTATTCTGGGGTGCTTTAATCACAGGAAGCCCACAAGCTCTCCTGATTATATAAATATAGATCAGCAGTTTCTGATCTATTTTATTAATCAGAAGGTAAAGATTAACTTGGCTCATCTTCTGTTTAATCACCTCAGGACCAGCGTCAAGGAGACAAGGGAAGAAGAAAGGACAAAAAGGGATTGGATACCCTTTGGCAGGTTAATATCAGATATTCTGACTGAGAATAGGCTGATAGAACACCTTACAAAAGCTCAGGAATTAAGTTCTATTGAACCTACTGTTGGCAAGCCTCTGAACGCCAAGAATCTGAAGAAAATGAAACTGATAGAGAATATCAGAAAGGAGCCCATCGTTACTCCTCTTGCTGACATCACCAGCAGAAGAGTCCCTCTGGACGACTTTCCACTATTTTCTGAGATTGAATCAAAACCAGTTATTATTCTCAGATACTTGGACGCTTGCAAGGCTGATGGTACATATCCCAAACTGAACATTAAAGATCTGCACCATCAAAATCCAGAAGTTACTGTGAAGAAGACGAAGAAAAGAAAGGCCACTTCAGAAGGACCATCCCATCAGACCTGTTGTACCCCAAAATTTGCCCTCCCATATTCTTCAAGAAATTGCCAAGCCAAGTCATAAAACTCCCCCAAGGGTTGCACAGTCCAACTGTCTCCTATACAGTCAAAACTAGGGTTTGTGTTCTGATCAAGAAAAGGAAGTGTTCAAAGGCTCAATCAAGTCTCATATGCTTACAAACATGGTCAAGCATCCTCATATCAAGTTTCAAGGCATTCAGCTCAAAATTGCACAGTCAAAACCCTAAATTGCACTACAGTCAACTGTAGGGGCAAAATGGTCATTTGACAGTCAAAAGTTCAAATTTTTGGTCAACATATCATTTTGAAGCCACAAACATCATTTGATCAATGCTTGATCATGATTCTCAAAATTTGGCTCAGAAGATCATAAAGATGCAAAAGTCTCCTTATTTGGACAGCTGAAAAAGTCAACTGAAATTGACCAAAGCATAACTTTCACATGGATTATCAGAAAAATCCCATCCAAAGCTCATTTTGAAGAGAAAGACATTTCCTACAACTCATCTTCATACTTCAAGTCCAAGAAATTCTCTCACAAAAAGTTATCAATTTCAACATTATAGGTCATTTTCAAAAGTCAACAAAAAGGGACTTTAAGTCAAAGACCATAACTTGAGATTGGTAAATCAAAATGACATGGGACCAAAGGCATTGGTTAGAGGACTCAAAGACCTTTCCAAAATGTCCAAGAACATGTGAAAAGCTTAAAAATTGAGCAAGTTATGCCTTGTAGAAGTTGGGAAATTTTTGTGAAATGGCAAAAGTCAACTATCCTTGAAACTCCAATTTTTGACAAAAGGGCCCACTTTCTTCCACTTGATTCATCCTTGTCATGCCACACACGTGTCCCATGATTAATTTCAAGACCAAATATTGATTTTTCTATTTTATTTAATTTTTGATAATTTAATTCATTTTAAATCTTTGAAAATTCAAATAAAATTCAAAAACCAATGGAATAGTGTCATGTGAATTTGGACAACTTCCATATATCATGGGCCAACTCAAAAACTCAGGCTAGGGTTAAATTGCACCCTAAGTCTTGGTCTTGGCTTAAAAGAAGGAAAATTTGTTAATGAAAAAACCCTAGGACTAGTTCCTTCATGAGCATGAATTAAGGCCAAACAACAAGCTAATTTCCATCCATCATAAGCACTAAGTCAAACCCTAACCATAACACACCATATGCTGCGCTGAAAAGCCTATTGGAAACTTGAAAATTTGGCCATATAACAAAATTCTGAAATCAAGGTTCGAGCGGTTTTGAAGCCTTAATTCTTTTTCTAATAGCATCCTGAGACACCATTGAACGATTCTCAATCACTAACATCAACCAAAACGCCCTGAATTGGTATCCATAAGTCAAACTGTGAAGCATAACTTTTGAAATCGCATATCTCAAATCATACATCCTTTTGCATTTTTATTCATGAATTCTTGTTCCTGATGAAGTTTGCAAGCTGACCATAACTTTTAATTGAAGTTTCGTGCGCTTTTGGCCAAGATGCCATGTTCGTTCCTTAGGGTTTTGCAGGGTACAAAATTAGGGCTTTTGCATAGAGGAAAAATTAAGGCTCATGAGTACCATGGTTGCATTCAGTGAGCCTAGACGAACAAGGACCACTCATCGCGCCTAATTTCTAAACCACACAGGCCTATTCGCTATTTTCTGTTAGATGGTATTGGGCAACGTTTGCCAAACCGTCGCCTTTGAGTTTTGTTTTGCAGGGACGAAGAAGAAGGACTCGTGGCATGCAGGGATTGGGGGCATATGAATTTCGCGCGCCCTCCACTAACGTATCTGTTTTTTTTTCTTTTTATTATTTATTTGCCATAATATGTTAACTAACGCGTGGTAGCTCAGCTGGCAGGGACATACGCTTGTGACTCTCATGACCTGGGTTCAAACCCCAGGTCTCACATATTTCTCATATTATTTTTCAACGTGAATTCCCATGCAGCGCTATCATTGATGCCTACCATACACCTCAAAATCTGATCATCCACGCGTCCCAGAGTATCCACATCAAAGGCTAGGATTGAAGAACATGCTATGCTTTAGTCAAACGTGTCACACATGATTCAAAAAGTCCAACAAATTTTCAGTTTAATGGGCCAGAGTTCTAGGGCCTGCACCTCACAATTTGGGGTCACCCCCCCCTGGTTTGCTTTGCTTTTCATAATTTATTTATTTTATTTATTTTCATTGTTTTAATTAATTAGTTGTTTTCTTTACAAAATACAAAAATTTAATTAAAAACCAGAAAAGACAAAAAAAAAGAGTAAATATTTTTATTATAATTATTTTCTTGTAAATAAATTAATGTATAATGAATTTAGTTTTAATTAGGATGTTTGCAATTTAATTTTTTTAATAACAAAAATACAAAAATATAGAACTAGGCTAATTAATAAGTTTTCTTCCTTCTAATTTTCTTTTTAGCAATGATAATTATTTATTTATTTTCCTATTTAAATTGTACATAGATAAATTAGGGTTTAATGTAGATTATATTTTAATTCTTTCATAATAAATAAAAATATTAGAATTAGGGTTTGCCTTTTAATTTAATTTCAATTAACTCCTTTTTCTTATTAAATCTAAAAAACACAAAAATACCATTTTCATTTAATTTTAATTTTAAATTCCTTATTAATTTTAATTGTTTACTAAAAGGGTCCAACGCCCTAGTTTCGTGTTTAATTCCTTTATTCCGCACATTTATTTTGTATCGTTTAAATAATGATGTATATGCCCCAAAGCCTTGTAACATTATTTCTCGCACTTTTATTTTTATTGCTTCTTTACTTTCAGTCAAATCGGGTTCGGTTTATTTTGGCGATGTGGACCCGCGCCATTTGTAATAGTTTAGATTTATTTTCTCGCAAATATATAACTGTTAATAAATACGCATGAAAGAATGTATGGACTTAAAATTAAAATCAAGCGTAGAACACAAATGAACATGACAAGATAAATGCAAATGAAAACGACACACAGATCACACACCACCCCTAGGGTACGCCTCACTGTTGCCTTTCGAAAGGTGGTCGTCGAGTAGAAGACGTCTTAGTAAGTCCTCACGATCCAGGAACCTGGCATGAGGGTAGCTTCTAAGGTGTCTTCCCATTGCTCCGGTGATCACCATGTCCCTAAAACTCGAATTGACCCGAACACCTCCAACAGTGGTGCTACCTACCTCTCAATGGTGGGATGGCACTACTTTAAAGGACATTTACACAGACGAATTCCTTAGGATAGGTAGGTTCTCAAGGATACTTGCTCTAATTTCAAACAAATCAAAATACTTTTCACACCAACACACTTTCAAAAAACTTTCAAAACAAACTTCTCAAACACTCTGACGTACGAGTTGAACTGAAACTTTTCAAAGAATATTTTTGAAACCCACATTGAAAAGCAAGCAAACATTTTGAAAACACATTGAGCAAGTATCTAAGAGCCCATGGATAACCATGGATAGAAAGGGTGCTAGCACCTTCCCTTTCTATAACCTACCTCCCGAACCGAGAACAATCTCTTTAAGGAATTTTTCTGTGCTTTTGTCCTTTCCAATGGGAGAAAATAAAAGACGGTGGTGACTCTTGCTTCCGCGACATTTCACGAACCAGCTTTAAAACAGTCAGTTCCAGATCCACCGATCACAGAACTGGCGACTCTGCTGGGGATGTAAACTTAAAGTGAGGTGTACCTTAGGACTAAGATCATTGTGTTTTCAATTGCTTTCCTTGTTTGCTTTATTATTGTGGGACTGTCTTGGGAGTTCTATAGATCCTAACCCGGATCTGGGGATACCTTCTTAGAAAGTAGCAACAAGGCTGTGAGGGAACTGTGCGGGGTATACCGACATGGTTGAAACAGTCTGCTACGTTGATGTGGCACTTTGGTGTGTACCGGTAACCCTTGAGTTCAGTCAAGGAGAGTACGGGGCCTCCATGTGGTGTCATGAAGCATCAACAGACCTTAGGAACCTTAATTGAACTATCTTGGCCTCTTTAGGGTAGTGAGATAACTGACTTTGGTGCAGTCCGAGGTTGGTTGATACTCGATACTACACTCAATTGAGGGTTGCTTTCCTGGAATATTTCGGTCGCCAGTTCAGTGGCTAAATCGAAACGATGAACAATGAAAGCAATCCCGTGATATTGGGAACCTTAGAACCCGGTTACTTTGATTAGGACAGGTTGAACCCACCAACTTCAATAGGGTAATACCTAGACCTCATGCTGGCCTAAACTCTAAGGGCTCTTTTGTGTGACTTGTGTGCATTCGTACTTGACTATCTGCGTGCTTGTTACCTGACACTTGTTTCTTGCAGGTCTTGTTTATAGTCCTTAATTAGGACTCATGACAGGGTACTAAGTTTTTTCAGGTCTTGTTTATAGTCCTTAATTGGGACTCATAACGGAGTACTAAATTTCTTGCAGGGTTGTTTATAGTCCTTAATTGGGATTCATAACAAAGTATACTGAATTTCTTGCAGGGTTTGTTTATAGTCCTTAACTGGGACTCATAACAGGGTTTACCTACATCACCCCATGCATAGCATGACATCATATCATTGCATACATCCTAACCCATTTCAAGGTTCTCAAGGGCTTGTGATGCAGGTCATGGTGAATCAATTATCCCAGCAAGGGGCAAAGAGGATTTATTTTCCTCTAGCCAAGGTTGTTAGAGGCTATGACCCACTTGATATGGTGAGCCTCTGACTCTTGAAGAAGAGTTCTCAATAACATGGGTGTCCTTCAATCAAGCTCTAAATTCCAATTCTAACAAATTTTCTGGTTTACCCCGCGAGATCCTTGAAAACATTGCATGCATATCATACTCATCCTTACATAAGAGGTATCTTTGTTGCAGGTCACTTACCTTTCCCGCTGTTTATTTCAGCAATGGCTTCACAACAAGACAACCAGGACCTTCTTGCTCAAGAGGCTCGGCTCGGGGACATCCTCCTGAATTTATCCAAGGGGCAGGAGGAGTTAAGGACACTTCTCACAGGGACTTTGGTCAGGAACAATGCTGAGGATGACAAGGACGAACAGCTAAAACGTCTACAAGATGAGGTAGACACATTGAAGACCCAGATGCTGGGGAAAAGGACCCTCATTCAAGGTTTAGCTCAGGAGCAAGGAGAGCTGAGGGCCATGATCAGTCAGCTTCATCAAGACATGAAGCAACCAGCCCAAGTCAGGGACCAAGTCATGGAACAGCTTCCAAGAGAGCAAAGGCCGGGCCCAATGAATAGACCTCTCCAAATTGCTACTACTTCACAAGCCCAGCATCAACGGGGTAATCGGCGCAAGCAATACACTCCTGGAAGACATTTCACTGAGACTGGCATACCACCATCTCTAATGCTGAAACACTTATTGGAGGCCAATCTGATTACTTTGAAAGGTCCTCCCCAGAATCCTGGCACCTCTGCTCCTACTTATAACCCTGATAAAAGATGTGCCTACCATTCTGACAGTCCTGGACATGACACCGATGACTGTTGGAGCTTGAAGAACAAGATCCAGGACTTGGTCGACGGAAGGGTGCTGGAGTTCATGCCGGGTGGCCAAATGAAATTCTTCTGCTGAGAATCTTCCATTTGAAGTGACAAATCCTGAGACTGGAAAGTTTTGTTCATTCGAATGTTCAAGTTGCAATTTTCTTTTGTTCAAACATTTATTCATGTTAAAACATTGTTATTTCATTAATGCATCTCTTATGTCTATTTTTGAATCAATATATTCGCATTCACTATATGCAAACTATTTTCATTTTTTTTTTCTGATGTCAACTCTGGATCTAAACTCTAAGCCTCTTGAGGGAGGATGACGAAAATGATACCATAATCTACAGTATGCTTTTGAACAGACCCCGCTAATGAGGTACAGGCATTGTTTCAATCCCTAAACACTGGAGTTATAAGGATGATAATCCCTCGTCGACCCCTCTGAGCCAAAGAAGTAGGAGTTTTTCTTTTCGAAATTTAAAACCCTTTATGATAACCTGGGGCAGGGTAGTTCTCTCAGTTGATCCAAGTGCATGACGAATAGCACCGAAGAGATCTTTACAAAACGAACAAAGACAGTGATGGTTCAGAACAATCAAAAGGACAGGCAGTCATCATCAAAATTCATAAACGAAAAAGCCCAAAAAGTCTAAACCCATGAAGGAGACTTACAAAACTGGGGCATCCCGCTGACTGTAATTCCAAAAAAGGAAACAGTTCAGGCAAAAGAGAGAGGGATAACAAAATTAAAAGAAAGAGGTCTCACAAACCCTCAACAAAAAAAGGGAGATGACTGCCTATTCAAATAAATTGTCAACATCCGAACCATCACCGGAAAATCAGAGCAAAAAAAAACTCAAACAAAGTCTAACGTATGATCAACTAAGTTTAGGTCATGAAGAGCAGGTGGGTACAAATAAAATTTGAGCCTTTATCCTTTGTTTATTAAACCGTGAACCAGGCTATGATATAACCCTTAAAAGTCCTAGCTGAAGCATGGGTTAGTCCGAAAGCATACTGTTACGAAAGGTATCCTGACTCCTTAAGGCCTACGGTAAATACGGAGTTGACATCAATGTTTTTACAAACATTTACTTGTTTTATGAAAAAGAATGCATTTTCAAAATCTTCAAGACAGACATAAGCTTTGCATTTTTAACATAACTTTGTTTGCATATGACTTTTGTTTGAACAGCATGAAAATTCGCACGACGAATGCCTAATGAACAGAAGTACCTCCAATCAAGGGGCACGGCATGATCATGGTCCATTACCTGGGGCAGTCCAATCAAGATTCGGAGATCTCTCAAAGGGCCAGCTAGCTCGGGGCAAATCTCCGCCAGAGTCACTTGGGGCATTCCAGCAACGAATCTTGCCCGGTCAGACATCTTCTGGTGACATGACAGAACACTTCTAACAGGGGCAACTCCCTACTTTCTGAGAACGGACATAGTCGAAAAAATACTGCGCACAATCAAAGACCCGCTAGGTTGACATACCTAGGCAAAAATTAGGGCTTCCCGGCGAACCAAAAGGGTTCGGGCAAAATGAAGGGATGAAATGAAAAAAAATCTGTACACCCGGCAAGTCGAAAACCTGAAAAGGCGGCTTGGGCAAAAATGGGTATCCCGGTGGACTGAAAACCCGAAAGGGCGGTCCAGGTAAAAGTTAGGGATCAAAACGTACGACTATGTCCTGTCATCTTGTCACCTGCCTACCAGAAGAAGGTTTAACCCTCAACAATTATCAGCATCCCACATGTGCCTCCCCCATAGAAACAGGGGCAATAACAGATGGTTTAAGCAATCTGATTGTTTCCGTCCTCCAAGGTACCAAGGTAGGTCCAGCTAAAGAACATGATCAGTACATCTTAATTCCCCAGAGAGTAAGTGCATTCTTCTCCAAGCAGAGTTGATAAATCTCAAGGAAATTGGGTATGCTCCTGCAGATCCCAACATCCCCCAGCAGCAATACATATTCTTAACAAGCATCCCCGACAGTCTTGGTCTAAAGATTGTTCCCCGGCGGTATACCAACGTTCAAAGGAATCACTTCCCCGCAGTCCAAAACTTCCCCAGGAGAGCCTAATCTAGTTCCCCAAGAAAGTTAGGAATCCATCTCCCCAAGCAGTAAGCTTATCCCCAGTAGATTCTGGAAGCTTATCCCTCGCAGAGCACGAACGCGTCGTCCGGCTTTATTTAAAGAGTTATTTCCGTAACAGGATATAACTGGGTTATCCTCAGCCAAAAGCCACAGAAAGAGCGTCCTCGACGAAGTCTTCTCACCCCAGCGAAGTCCATCAACACTTTCAGTACAACAAGGATATCGCCAGCAAATTACTACTATCAACACTCAGCAAAGCATCTCTATCCCCACAGAGTATTGCTTCCTAGCATGATCGCTAGAGTATCTTTTCTCCCCGCAGAATCTTCCATTCGCCAAGTTTATTCCGCAACGGAGTCATCTTCTCCTACCGGTATCCTTGCAGTTATCATCCCCAGCGGAAGCAAAACCTATTCTTCGACATCAACCCAGGATACAACTTCCCGGCACCCGTCAAGGATTCACTTTCCTAGACAAAAACATACATAAAACATCACATACATCATTATAGCATGCATGTACACATCATATCTTACAAATCTCATTTATGTTGAGAACATCATTGCTTGATCCATATCATGCATTGCATATGACTGACTTTTACCTTTCAGGAAAGATCCAGTTAAGTTCTCAAGCTACATTTCAAGACCTAGACCGGTTCAGTTAAATCATCCCAAGATTTTCCTGATGCTTATCCAGTCAAAGGCCTTCTCTGGTTCAGTCAGATCGACCCTAAGATCTCCCTGATGCTTATCCAGTTGAAGACATTTCAAGACCTAGACCGGTTCAGTTAAATCATCCCAAGATTTTCCTGATGCTTATCCAGTCAAAGGCCTTCTCTGGTTCAGTCAGATCGACCCTAAGATCTCCCTGATGCTTATCCAGTTGAAGACGTTTCAAGACCTAGACCGGTTCAGTTAAATTGTCCCAAGATTTTCCTGATGCTTATCCAGTCAAAGGCCTTCTCTGGTTCAGTCAGATCGACCCTAAGATCTCCCTGATGCTTATCCAGTTGAAGACATTTCAAGACCTAGACCGGTTCAGTTAAATCGACCCTAAGATTTTCCTGATGCTTATCCAGTCAAAGGCCTTCTCTGGTTCAGTCAGATCGACCCTAAGATCTCCCTGATGCTTATCCAGTTGAAGACATTTCAAGACCTAGACCGGTTCAGTTAAATCGACCCTAAGATTTTCCTGATGCTTATCCAGTCAAAGGCCTTCTCTGGTTCAGTCAGATCGACCCTAAGATCTCCCTGATGCTTATCCAGTTGAAGACATTTCAAGACCTAGACCGGTTCAGTTAAATCGTCCCAAGATTTTCCTGATGCTTATCCAGTCAAAGGCCTTCTCTGGTTCAGTCAGATCGACCCTAAGATCTCCCTGATGCTTATCCAGTTGAAGACGTTTCAAGACCTAGACCGGTTCAGTTAAATCGTCCCAAGATTTTCCTGATGCTTATCCAGTCAAAGGCCTTCTCTGGTTCAGTCAGATCGACCCTAAGATCTCCCTGATGCTTATCCAGTTGAAGACGTTTCAAGACCTAGACCGGTTCAGTTAAATCGTCCCAAGATTTTCCTGATGCTTATCCAGTCAAAGGCCTTCTCTGGTTCAGTCAGATCGACCCTAAGATCTCCCTGATGCTTATCCAGTTGAAGACGTTTCAAGACCTAGACCGGTTCAGTTAAATCGTCCCAAGATTTTCCTGATGCTTATCCAGTCAAAGGCCTTCTCTGGTTCAGTCAGATCGACCCTAAGATCTCCCTGATGCTTATCCAGTTGAAGATGTTTCAAGACCTAGACCGGTTCAGTTAAATCGTCCCAAGATTTTCCTGATGCTTATCCAGTCAAAGGCCTTCTCTGGTTCAGTCAGATCGACCCTAAGATCTCCCTGATGCTTATCCAGTTGAAGACATTTCAAGACCTAGACCGGTTCAGTTAAATCGACCCTAAGGTTTTCCTGATTCTTACCCAGTCAAAGGCCTCTCTGGTTCAGTCAGATCGACCCTAAGATCTCCCCGATTCTTATCCCAGTAGAAGACACCCAGATTTTTCTCAACGAGCATTGTTGAAGTTAAAATCACCCAAATTTTTCTCAACGAGCGTTGTTGAAGTTAAAATCTCCCAGATTTTTCTCAACGAGCGTTGTTGAAGTTAAAGACACCCAAGATGTTTTTCTCAACAAGCGTTGTTGAAGATAAAGTCGCCTAAGGTTCTCTTGCTATTCATACTAAGATAGTAACCATCCCTGGTTCATTCATCGCCGTTTGAAGCTCCAGACTCAGCTCCTGTAACCAGTCAGGACACATCAATACCAAGCATCTAAAAATCAGCTCCTGCAACGTGTCAGGTACTCATTTTTCTGTTTTGCAGGTATGCAGGTTCTCGCTAAGGAATCTCCCACGCAATCAACATTCAGATGGCATCTATAAGCCCATCATCCTATCCAACAACCTCCAAATGGCATCTATAAGCCCATTTCCATCACACTGCTAACATGTGAGCGCAAATTTCTGGGCACTCTAGTGTCCAATCATCTTCTACCCTCGGATTACGAAAGGCACGTCCGCCAATCTGCATCCTCAGGTCTAAGAAGATTGAACAGGGGCAACTGTTGTACCCCAAAATTTGCCCTCCCATATTCTTCAAGAAATTGCCAAGCCAAGTCATAAAACTCCCCCAAGGGTTGCACAGTCCAACTGTCTCCTATACAGTCAAAACTAGGGTTTGTGTTCTGATCAAGAAAAGGAAGTGTTCAAAGGCTCAATCAAGTCTCATATGCTTACAAACATGGTCAAGCATCCTCATATCAAGTTTCAAGGCATTCAGCTCAAAATTGCACAGTCAAAACCCTAAATTGCACTACAGTCAACTGTAGGGGCAAAATGGTCATTTGACAGTCAAAAGTTCAAATTTTTGGTCAACATATCATTTTGAAGCCACAAAAATCATTTGATCAATGCTTGATCATGATTCTCAAAATTTGGCTCAGAAGATCATCAAGATGCAAAAGTCTCCTTATTTGGACAACTGAAAAAGTCAACTGAAATTGACCAAAGCATAACTTTCACATGGATTATCAGAAAAATCCCATCCAAAGCTCATTTTGAAGAGAAAGACATTTCCTACAACTCATCTTCATACTTCAAGTCCAAGAAATGCTCTCACAAAAAGTTATCAATTTCAACATTATAGGTCATTTTCAAAAGTTAACAAAAAGGGACTTTAAGTCAAAGACCATAACTTGAGATTGGTAAATCAAAATGACATGGGACCAAAGGCATTGGTTAGAGGACTCAAAGACCTTTCCAAAATGTCCAAGAACATGTGAAAAGCTTAAAAATTGAGCAAGTTATGCCTTGTAGAAGTTGGGAAATGTTTGTGAAATGGCAAAAGTCAACTATCCTTGAAACTCCAATTTTTGACAAAAGGGCCCACTTTCTTCCACTTGATTCATCCTTGTCATGCCACACACGTGTCCCATGATTAATTTCAAGACCAAATATTGATTTTTCTATTTTATTTAATTTTTGATAATTTAATTCATTTTAAATCTTTGAAAATTCAAATAAAATTCAAAAACCAATGGAATAGTGTCATGTGAATTTGGACAACTTCCATATATCATGGGCCAACTCAAAAACTCAGGCTAGGGTTAAATTGCACCCTAAGTCTTGGTCTTGGCTTAAAAGAAGGAAAATTTGTTAATGAAAAAACCCTAGGACTAGTTCCTTCATGAGCATGAATTAAGGCCAAACAACAAGCTAATTTCCATCCATCATAAGCACTAAGTCAAACCCTAACCATAACACACCATATGCTGCGCTGAAAAGCCTATTGGAAACTTGAAAATTTGGCCATATAACAAAATTCTGAAATCAAGGTTCGAGCGGTTTTGAAGCCTTAATTCTTTTTCTAATAGCATCCTGAGACACCATTGAACGATTCTCAATCACTAACATCAACCAAAACGCCCTGAATTGGTATCCATAAGTCAAACTGTGAAGCATAACTTTTGAAATCGCATATCTCAAATCATACATCCTTTTGCATTTTTATTCATGAATTCTTGTTCCTGATGAAGTTTGCAAGCTGACCATAACTTTTAATTGAAGTTTCGTGCGCTTTTGGCCAAGATGCCATGTTCGTTCCTTAGGGTTTTGCAGGGTACAAAATTAGGGCTTTTGCATAGAGGAAAAATTAAGGCTCATGAGTACCATGGTTGCATTCAGTGAGCCTAGACGAACAAGGACCACTCATCGCGCCTAATTTCTAAACCACACAGGCCTATTCGCTATTTTCTGTTAGATGGTATTGGGCAACGTTTTCCAAACCGTCGCCTTTGAGTTTTGTTTTGCAGGGACGAAGAAGAAGGACTCGTGGCATGCAGGGATTGGGGGCATTTGAATTTCGCGCGCCCTCCACTAACGTATCTGTTTTTTTTCTTTTTATTATTTATTTGCCATAATATGTTAACTAACGCGTGGTAGCTCAGCTGGCAGGGACATACGCTTGTGACTCTCATGACCTGGGTTCAAACCCCAGGTCTCACATATTTCTCATATTATTTTTCAACGTGAATTCCCATGCAGCGCTATCATTGATGCCTACCATACACCTCAAAATCTGATCATCCACGCGTCCCAGAGTATCCACATCAAAGGCTAGGATTGAAGAACATGCTATGCTTTAGTCAAACGTGTCACACATGATTCAAAAAGTCCAACAAATTTTCAGTTTAATGGGCCAGAGTTCTAGGGCCTGCACCTCACAATTTGGGGTCACCCCCCCTGGTTTGCTTTGCTTTTCATAATTTATTTATTTTATTTATTTTCATTGTTTTAATTAATTAGTTGTTTTCTTTACAAAATACAAAAATTTAATTAAAAACCAGAAAAGACAAAAAAAAAAGAGTAAATATTTTTATTATAATTATTTTCTTGTAAATAAATTAATGTATAATGAATTTAGTTTTAATTAGGATGTTTGCAATTTAATTTTTTTAATAACAAAAATACAAAAATATAGAACTAGGCTAATTAATAAGTTTTCTTCCTTCTAATTTTCTTTTTAGCAATGATAATTATTTATTTATTTTCCTATTTAAATTGTACATAGATAAATTAGGTTTTAATGTAGATTATATTTTAATTCTTTCATAATAAATAAAAATATTAGAATTAGGGTTTGCCTTTTAATTTAATTTCAATTAACTCCTTTTTCTTATTAAATCTAAAAAACACAAAAATACCATTTTCATTTAATTTTAATTTTAAATTCCTTATTAATTTTAATTGTTTACTAAAAGGGTCCAACGCCCTAGTTTCGTGTTTAATTCCTTTATTCCGCACATTTATTTTGTATCGTTTAAATAATGATGTATATGCCCCAAAGCCTTGTAACATTATTTCTCGCACTTTTATTTTTATTGCTTCTTTACTTTCAGTCAAATCGGGTTCGGTTTATTTTGGCGATGTGGACCCGCGCCATTTGTAATAGTTTAGATTTATTTTCTCGCAAATATATAACTGTTAATAAATACGCATGAAAGAATGTATGGACTTAAAATTAAAATCAAGCGTAGAACACAAATGAACATGACAAGATAAATGCAAATGAAAACGACACACAAATCACACACCACCCCTAGGGTACGCCTCACTGTTGCCTTTCGAAAGGTGGTCGTCGAGTAGAAGACGTCTTAGTAAGTCCTCACGATCCAGGAACCTGGCATGAGGGTAGCTTCTAAGGTGTCTTCCCATTGCTCCGGTGATCACCATGTCCCTAAAACTCGAATTGACCCGAACACCTCCAACAGTGGTGCTACCTACCTCTCAATGGTGGGATGACACTACTTTAAAGGACATTTACACAGACGAATTCCTTAGGATAGGTAGGTTCTCAAGGATACTTGCTCTAATTTCAAACAAATCAAAATACTTTTCACACCAACACACTTTCAAAAAACTTTCAAAACAAACTTCTCAAACACTCTGACGTACGAGTTGAACTGAAACTTTTCAAAGAATATTTTTGAAACCCACATTGAAAAGCAAGCAAACATTTTGAAAACACATTGAGCAAGTATCTAAGAGCCCATGGATAACCATGGATAGAAAGGGTGCTAGCACCTTCCCTTTCTATAACCTACCTCCCGAACCGAGAGCAATCTCTTTAAGGAATTTTTCTGTGCTTTTGTCCTTTCCAATGGGAGAAAATAAAAGACGGTGGCGACTCTTGCTTCCGCGACATTTCGCGAACCAGCTTTAAAACAGTCAGTTCCAGATCCACCGATCACAAGACCCCTAAGAAGAGAGGTAATCTATCTGCTGCTAATGTTTTAAATTCTTCTGCTATTCCAACATATCCCAACCCCAGCTTCACATGAACTTCCAATCCCCATACCAACTATTGATGAAACCGAACCAGAGGATGACCCTTATGAGTCACTGACTCTCAGGAGATCCCGCACCAAAAATCCAAAACCCACACCATCAACAGCATCAGAACTTGACAAAGTTCTTTCTGAAATTGATCAACGTGTTTCCTCTCACCTCTCAGAAAATCCAAACACTCAACCAGAGATTGCCCACTCTCCTCAACCAGAACATACTCTCTCACCCATACCAGAAGAACCACAAATTCCACAACAACAAGAAATTCCACCTCCTTCTCCACAACCAGCAATTCCTCCTCCCTCTCCATAACCAGAACTTCATCCACTTTCACCTCAACCATCACCTCCACAACCTGAGTTTCATCACTCTGAAACTCCATCCCCTGAGCCACAACCTGAACCTCATTCTCCTCAATCCTCTAAGCCACAACCCTTGGCAATTCATCTGCCATGTGGTACAACTATAAACATACCCCAACTGCCATCCTCACCAGAAACTACCCCTCCAAACACTCCAAACAGTCCAATTATCATTTCTGATTCTCCCACTCCATCTCCCAAACAAACTACAGAAGACCACAGCAGGACCTTCATCGATTTAACAATCCTTGACCATCTTGCTGATCTCAAAAATAAAATAGCCATCCCCAAACCCAAACAGCTAGATGTTGGTGCTGGCATTTTGAATTTTGAAACAGGCTTGCAGAATTGGATTGCTTCTCTAAAGCAGGTTTGTCCTGGAATGATTGATCCTGCTGCCTCAGACCAACTCTGGACACGTTTCAGAATGTGGGTACGCGCTGAAGCCCTCAAGTTGCAAGACATCAATTATGAGCAAGCACAACAGAACTTCAGCAAGCTGCTGAAGGAAGTTGGAAGTCAGCTGCTGAAGGAAGAAGTGCTCCTTCTGGATAGTGAGCCATGGTCTGAGAAGCGTCCAACTTCAAAAGTGCAGCCAAAAGAGGATCAGACAACTCAAGCTGAAGAGGTTAGTCAAGATGAAGATGTTGCAGAAAGCTCTCAGAAGCTTCCTGCTTCTGACATTTCTCAAGCTGCCTTGGACAGGCAGACTCTGGAAGAGCTGAAGCTGAATGATATTCGTCTGCAGCAAAGAATGGATGAAAATGATCAGAAGATGAAGGAAAGGATGGATGTGCAAGATAGCAAGATAGATACAGTAGTCAGCATGGTGCACAAGTAGAATGAAACTGCTGATCAGATTAAGACAATGCTAGAGACTCTGTTCACACGCTTTCCTCCCCAACCTTAGATTTTCATTCATGATATTTTCACTGTTTTCTTTGCATATCATCTGTACTGTTTGTCTGGCTCTGAATTTAATATAACAAGTTTTTCTGCTCTGATCATTTTAGCTTATATTACTTACACTTTTTGATTGCTGACAAAAAGGGGGAGAACAAGAATGATATTTTTCAATAACGGATTACTGAGACAAAAAGTCTCAAACATTCTAACACTCTGATATACTTGAATGTTTTCTGTTTTTGCATAAGTCTACAGGTACAAGAAGTTAATCACCTCTGATACACTGAAGCTCTGATATTCTGATCTGAAGCTCTGATATTCTGATGTTCAAAGAAAGTCAAAAGATCTGATCCTGAAGAACTCTTGGAATTAAAAAGGGAAGTAATAAATTCAGGGGGAGTATCTCCGATCTAAACTCTGATATCTCTTTATCCCTTATCTTTGATAACTTCCTAATTAATTCTGATACAACTTATTATTTAGTTATCTCTGATACTTTTCACGCTAATTTTCAATTAAAAAATATCTAGTTTTTGTCATCATCAAAAAGGGGGAGATTGTTAGAACAAAGTTTGAATCTACTACCCTAAGTTTAAGTTTTGATGATAACAAAATGCTAAGATACATTAATTGTATGATTCATGTAAGACACATATGCTATCTAAAAATTACATTCTGTCTTACAGAAACTCTGATGGGTATCAGCATGAGAACATCCTCATCAGCATCAGAAAATTGGATATCAACATCAGCATCAGAAGATGTTATATCAGATACCAGAATTAGAAGATCAACTTGAGCGTATGCTGAAGCTTGATGAACAGATCTGCGCTTAACCATCTGAACTCTGATAAAGACAACAACAGTTCATCAGCACCTAAGCAGCGTCAGAATGAGCCAAAGCCAGAACACGCTCAAGTGGCAACAGTACTGTGCATTCAAGATGATTTATTACCAACGGCATCATTCCAGACAAGATCTTCTTAATAAGGAAAGAATGTTATTGGCATTGAAACAGAATTATTACTCCAACGTACACTATTTCCAATGCTATATAAACAAGTCAATGAAGATTGAATTGGCTAATGCTCTACAACAATCTACACGCCTAAAGCTATTCATCATCTTCCTCACTCTCAGTTTGCTAAAGCTCTCAAATTCTTTATTCAATTACTTTAGCACTCTAGTTCTCATAAGCTTAAATTGTGTAGTATCACAGTTGTGATAAACAGTTTTTGTAGAAAACATTCACACACCTAGATTTCAATTCTTTGTAAGAAAGTAATTCCTTGAGAAACCGGTTTGTGGTTTGCATCAAGAAGGCTTTAGCAGTTGTTAAAGCAGTTGTAATATTCAGTTGAATATAGTGGATTAAGACCTCGTTGGAGAGAGGCGAAATCACCTTGACGGGTGGACTGGAGTAGTTTGAGATCAAACGAACCAGGATAAAAATACTGTGTTGACTGCAATTGATTTCAGTTTTACAATTCAACCCCCCCTTCTTGTGTTTTTCACTTCTTCAGAGGGGGATCACACCGTGGTCCTCCCTACCAAGTTCAATACCAGACACCTCTGAATCAACCGACAACGAGTTTCTTTGTTATATTGTGTAGGTTCTGCATCCGTTGGATTAAGTGATCGGGTGAGGGTCGCCTAACTTAATTGGTGCATTCCCTATTTTCTAATAGTATAACATGTAACCTTTTTAAATACTTGGGATCATTCACTTATATTCACCGAATCCCTACGTAGTTTGTGTTTAAGATGGTGCTGACTGCTAAATAAACTACTCGGGGTTACTTTAAAACTAAAACTTAAGGTTTCGATACAAAGGATACTGAAATCGATCTAGCATAATTTTGGGATTTAGAGTGTTACGAAGGTATCCATATTGTTTCTGTTTTACCCAAAGTTTCTCATATATCTTAAAAGTGAGCAACCAATATACTTTTCGAATGCGTCAAGTTATGCAAGTAAAGAACAAATTTTTTGTTATGGCTCAAGAAAGTGGGGAAATTAGATAATAGCGGAAAAGTTTGCATATAAGAACTTGAAAGTACATAGATGTTTTAATTACGGAAAATACAAGTAGGAATGCAAATCTACTTAGAAAACAGTAAAGTATTACCTAACTAACTCCCCTAAGCTTGAACCAAGCAGTGTCTCAATGCTTATAAACAAAGAGGAAACTGGAAGAGAAACAAATGTGATCTACTCTAGATCATTGTTACATCCTCTTCCTTGCCCTTATGCTCATCCACATCCTTCCCATCCAGCCGGAGGATGTGGCATACCCACATGGTACAAATATTCCTAAAAGTCGTCCATGCGTACAATTAAAGTCGCCATTTCCTCGGTCATTCTTACAGCCCGACTGTGATGCGATGGGAGAACTGACTTGAGAGTTTCACATTTGATCGCAAATGTTGCGGTTAGCAAGAGTCGCCACCGACTTTTCTTTTATCCAAAAGGAAAGGTGAAAAAGCACAGAAAAGACCTTTGAGATTGTTTCTTGAGTTCGGGGGGTAGATTATGAAAAGGGAAGGTAATAACTCCCTTTTCATCCATGGTTCTCCAGGGGCTCTTAGTTACTTGCTAGATCACTTGCTTTTGTTTGAAATTGTGCTTTGTGTGGTTTTTGAAAGTATTTTGTAAAGAGGCCATTGTTTAGGTAATCTTTGTAATGATTCTCGTTCGTAAGAAGGTATACAAAGGTGTTGATCTTTTGAAAATGTTTTCAAATTTTGTAAGATGTTTTGAAATGTGTAGGTGTGTGTTTTGAAAATAGAAAGGATGTTTATTTTGAAATGGAGCAAGTAATTAGGAGCAATCTACCTACTCAAATGTCTTTCTTGTTCATTTCTTTTCCTTTGACATTATTGTCTTACTATTGATTTGGTAAGCAACCCTATCTTTGGGTGTAAACGGGACGAGCATGGGTCATCGTATAGCCATGATTAACAATGTTGCAAGGTATCTTAGCATTCTTTTTGAGGGACTAAGATCATTTGTAAGACAACTTAGATAGCGCCATCGAGGGACTATGATCTTGTATTTGCTTGTTTTTGCTAAGATACCTTACATGCGTAATATGGCCATTTTGTATAAGGCAACCAAGTGGAGTTTACCCTAGGGTTGTTTGGGTGCAAGTGTGTTATTTTCATGCTTGTTTTTGTCTTGGATTAAGGTTTTCTATTTGATTTATTTTTGTTCTTTCCATACAAACCCTAATTACTAGCATGTGAATATAAAGCACTTAAATTGCAGAAAATAAAAATACTAAGCTATTACATGATTTGTGGGAAGAGGGTGTACAAATTGAATGAGGATTGCAAGAATTTAAAGCCTAATTAGTCTATTACAACCATATTGAATTGATATCATTGTACAAGAAAATGAATAGATATAAAGTACAAATGCAAATGGAAAAAAACATGATTTTTGTTTGGATTTTTTTATGAAAGGAGTTTTAATCATAAACCTAATTAGAGAAAAATAATTAATCAAAATTAAATTAACTTAAACTAATTAAGAAAAGAAAATAATTAAGAGAAAAATTTTAGGTTTTATTTAAGAAAAGATTTTAAATTAAAAATAATATAAAAATAATTAAAATAAACCTAAGTTCTAAATTAATTTTAATTTACAAGAGGATAATATAGTAATTAAATCTAATTATCTAAATATTATTTAATTAAGAAAAGAAATTAATTGTTAAAAAAATGTTTTTATGAAGAAAATAAAGTGAATATATTATTGCCTAAATAATAAATAAATTATTTTTGGGATTTTTTTAAATAATAATAATAATGAAATAAATAAAAATAATAATAAAAATAAATTATGAAATGAAAATAAAAAAATGAAATAATAAAAACAAAGAGCCAGGGGGGTGCTGAAGCAAGGCCTGGAGTTAGTTAGTAAAAATAAAAAAATAAGTCAGGCCCAAAGGGCCCAACGCCTGCAAAAACAAAACAAACAGAAAAGTGAAAAATATGGAAAATGAAAAGGGTATCACTGGGGCTCGAACCCGGCTCCCATAGGTTAACAAGCACGCGCTTTACCATTGGGGTGACTATATGTGATACAGTGGCCAGAACTGGGTCGTGGTTTCCATATTTCGTTAAGGAAATTTTGCTGGTTTGCGTTTTGCGTTTGTGTTTGCAAAATATCGCGGTAAGCAAGAGTCGCCACCGACTTTTATTTTATCCAACAAGGAAAGGAAAAAAGCACAGAAAAATTCTTTTTTCGAGATATTTCTGAGTACGGGGGGTAGATTATAAAAAGGGAAGGTATTAGCACCCTTTCTATCCGTAGTTATCTACGGGCTCTTAGGTACATGCTCATCATTTTCAAAATTTTTTTCTTTGTGTTTGTAGATTTTGAAAAGTTTTTATTTTAACTTCGCTTTAACTCTTGCTTCTGTCTTCAAGAGTGTAATGAAGTGTTTTTGAAAACTTTGTTTGTAAAGGAGTGTAAGTGTGAAAAATTTGTTTTGATTGAGCAAGTACTTAAGAACTAATCTACTTACTCGAAAAAAGAATCGTTCTATGCTTGTTTCCTTTAGACAATGCTATCCCACTATTAGTGAGTAGGTAGCATCGTCCTTAGAGTTTTGAGGGTCAATTCGAAAGGGACGTACGGTCACTAAAGCAATGTTAGGACATCTTAGTAATAACCCTAATGTCTTAGATCATTTATCCGAGGCAACAATATCCGAGGAACCTTTCCGAGGCAACTTAAATCTTTAGACAAAAGGACGACCACTAAAGTATCCTATACTCAATGACCGTTTACCGAAGGCAACCAAGTGAGAGTGTACCCTAGGAGTGCGCATGTGCGAATGATTCAATTTAAGTTTATTTTATCTTTGCACATTTAGGGTGATCTAACTGTTTTAAATTTAGACATACATTCTTGTCATGCAAACCCTAATTATTCATACATCTAACAGATAATAATTTACGGAATTTTAAAGTGCGGAAATTAAACTACGCTATTACAAGGCTTCGGGTATTTACATAGTAAAAAACAAACCCTTTGAAAATAAAAGCGATAAATGTAAAAGTCCTAATTAAAACTATTACAAACTGTGAGCAGATATAATAATTGGGTAAAAATAAAACGCACGATAAAATTAGATTGAATGCGAAACTAGGGTTTTGACCCTTCTAACCTAATTAAAAGAAAAAAAATTTGTTTTTTGTTGTTTTTAATATTTTTAAAAGAAAAGAACTAAGTTTTTTCTAAATTAAATGTGAAAATTAATTAGTGATTAAATTAATTAATAAAAATAATTACATGACCTATTTTGGTTTCTTTGGTTATTTTAGGAAAAAATAAAATATAATTAAGTTAGTAAAAAACCTATTGATTCTAATTAATTTTAATTATTTGCAAAAAGAATTAAAGTTGTCTAAATTAATAAACCTAATTAAATTAATTAATTTATTGATGAAAAATAAAATTCTAATTTTAATTGGACATGAAAATATTTTTGGTGATTTTTGATAAAAGAAAATAATTTAATTTGTTAGTAAAATAAATAAATAAATAAATTAAAAGAAAATATGGAAAAGAAATAAAGAGTGAGAAATAGGCCTGAATCAACAATTCTGGGAGGTGTAAAAAGCAATTTCATGGGCCCAATAATTATGAGATCCGTTTGACTTTTGATTCCAGCCAATAATCAAGATTTGGCCATCCAGCCACTTGGCATATCAAATCTTGAGAGAGTATGATAAGCCTTGTAGTTATGCACGCAGTGAATTTCCTGAAAGAAAATAGAAAAATAGCAAATGCTGGAGGCAGAGATCGATCCCCTGACCTCCAGCCTTCCAATGCCTTAACCCCCAGCTGGCTACCACTGGGCTATTTTGTTCTTGTTGTACAATAATGAAGCAATAATGATAATATGTAAAAACAAATATTAGTGGAAAACAAAAAAGAAAATGCGCGCTGGAATTTGAATGGACCAATAGGGGAGTGACAACTCATCGTCTCCTTCCTCTCTCCGTCGCTAAAGGTTTGATAACCTATACCTACAGACAAACGTCCGTTGCTACAAACCTGTGCTTTCTCAAAATCTTCCACAGGCCATGGAAATAACATCTAAAGCCATGGTTGTGTTCGTCTCGTCCTCCTGAACATGATAGTACCACTTACGAAGGCCAATTTTCCCTGTAATCAAAAACCCTAAAACAAAGCTATGAAACCTAGCAATGGTGATTTCTTGTATAGGTCATATAAATGAAATTAAATGATGCAGGAAGCTTGCAAATGCCTCATAGATCAAGAATATGCAATTAATTCATCCTAACAATACCTATATTATGAGATTCGAATTCAAGAACAGGGCTATGTTGTGATGGACTTACAGTGCGTTTTAGGACTGGAATGGACTTGTTCTTGATTGCTTTAGCTTGCTAAGAGTCCCAGGAGTCGATTGGGATCCTTCAAAGGTCTTGAAACTGCCTCTAAGTGCCAATTCGATCTCACACTTTTCTTGCTTTTTTTCAGTTTTGGTTCTGCTTCTTGTGCCTATTTCTAACTTCTTTTTAGGTCTGCACGCACTCTATATGTACCAAGCAATGCATTAGGGTTGATAACTGCATCCAAATCTTCCTCCATCAATGATTTTTGATTTGATTTGATTCACTTTCAATATCATTCCAAAAATAGCTTTTTTCAATCTTTTTGTTCACTCTAATGCCTTGCACGAATTTGAATGATTGTTAGCTGTATAATAAAGCCTGAAACAAGCACAAAATCTCTTACTTTCAATATTTTGGATTTTATTTGATTTGTTTTGATTTAAATTGAATTAATTCAAATAAAAATAAAAATAAATAATAAAAATAAGATATGGACAAGTGGAAAAGGCTATAGCTCGTGGGCTATGTTGCCAACTCAAAACAAGTGAAAAAGATTGGGCCCATTTGGCAAAATTTGAAGTTTTGGGCATAGTTGACTTTTGGCAATTTGCAAAAAATGTCAACTTCAACAATGCATAACTTCCTCAATTTTGACTCTTTGGAGGTGTTCTTGGACTTTTTATAAATCTCGAGATGTTCTCTAATCAACCCTTTTGGTCGCATCTTACTTTGATGTTCCATGCGCATGTATGAAGCTTTGACAAAAAAGGTGTTTTTGTTGACTTTTCAAAATGACCTATAATGTCCAAATTCATAACTTCTTGTGAGTGCATATTTTGAACTTGGGAGCTGAAGATGGATTGTAGGGAATTGCATCCTCTTCAAAATTATCTTTGGATGGGTCATTTCTCATAAAGTATGAGAAAGTTATTCTTGGTCAAAGTTGAGTTGACTTTCCTGCAAAACCCTAATTTAGCAACTTTTGAGTCTTGATAAATTATGAGCAATCCTTGATGAATCATGATCAAACCTTGATAAAATGATGAAATATACTTCAAAATGAGGATGTTGACCAAAAATATTAAAGTTTGACTGTATGTGGGCCACAATTGACTTTTGCCCTAGCATAGTCGATTTTTGGACCTTTGAGCAATTGACTGAGCAAACTTCCTCTGCAAGGCTTGAAACTTGACATGGATGATTTTGAGAACATATTAGGACAATGTTGAGCATTTGGGACCACTTGGACTCAAGTATCTTGATGCAACATGAAACCCTAATTTGGGGTAGACTGCCTTAAGAGAGAGCTTGTCTGGCCAACCCTTGGACTACCTTGAGCAACTTGAGGATCTTTCTTCACATGTTTTGAGAAATATGGGAGGGAAAATTTTGGGGTACAACAGCTGCCCCTGTTCAATCTTCTTAAACCTGAGGATGTAGATTGACTCTCGTGCCTTTCGTGATCCGAAGGTGGAAGAGGATTGAACACTAGAGTGCCCAGAAATTTGCACTCGCATGAAGTGGTAATTGTCTTGCGATATCGGGAATGGGCTTACAGATGCCATTTGGAAATTGCTGACGATGGGATGGGCTTAAAAATTCCATCTGAAGGAGTGTCAATCACATAAGAGATTCCTTAGCGAGAGCTTGTATACCCGTTGTTGAGGAAGATTCCACTGGGGAAGGCTGATTTTTGTTGAGAGAAGTAGAATTTTAGGAGCTTTGGTCATCCGTATATTCTACTGAGGAAACATCTCTAGCGAAATTTAGGAACTCGTCCGTTTATTCTACTAAGGAAACATCTCTGTCGAAATTTAGGAACTCGTCCGTTTATTCTACTGAGGAAACATCTCTGTCGAGATTTAGGAACTCGTCCGTAATTCAACTGAGGAATCATCTCTGCCAAAATTTAGGAACTCATCCGTAATTCAACTGAGGAATCATCTCTGCTGAAATTTAGGAACTCGTCCGTAATTCAACTGAGGAAACATCTCTGTCAAGATTTAGGAACTCGTCCGTAATTCAATTGAGGAAACATCTTTGTCGAGATTTAGGAACTCGTCCGTAATTCAACTGAGGAATCATCTCTGCCGAAATTTAGGAACTCGTCCGTAATTCAACTGAGGAATCATCTCTGTTGAAATTTAGGAACTCGTCCGTAATTCAACTGAGGAAACATCTCTGTTGAGATTTAGGAACTCGTCCGTAATTTAACTGAGGAATCTTCTCTGCCGAAATTTAGGAACTCGTCCGTAATTCAACTGAGGAATCATCTCTGTTGAAATTTAGGAACTCGTCCGTAATTCAACTGAGGAAACATCTATGTCGAGATTTAGGAACTCGTCCATAATTCAACTGAGGAAACATCTCTGTCGAGATTTAGGAACTCGTCCGTAATTCAACCGAGGTAAAAGCTTCATAGCTTGAATTTTGTGAGAATTTAATCGTATCCTTCCTGAAAGGTAAAGGTTAGTTGTATGTAATGCATGATATGTATCAAGCGATGATGTTCTCAAAATAAATGAGATTGTGTCGTATGATGCGTATGCATGTCATAATGTATGGAAATGTGATGTTTTTAGCTGGGAAAATAAATCCCGGATTGCTGCTGGAGAAAAGAATTGAATTCTTCGTTTTTGCTGGGGATAGTGGATGAAGATGATTGTGAGAATAAACCTGCAGGAGAGGATAATTCCGCTGGGGAATAAACTGATGAGAGAATGACTCTGTGGGGAAGAGATGCTCTGCTGAGGATTTTGCTGATAAATTCAGCTGGGGATGAATTACCGTTGCTGGCGATGATGAAACCTGTCGGGGATTGAATTTCTGTTTGTGAAAGGAATAAACTCTGCTGGGGATGATTTTCCAGTTGCGACTTCACGGGGAATAACCTTTTAGACTCTACTGGGGACAATCTTCCAGAGTCTACTGGGGATGATTTTTTCAAACTCCACTGGGGATATCTTTTATACTCCGTTGGGGATAATTTCTTTTAGTGCTGATGGTAGATAAACTCTGCTTTGGAGAGAATATCGTCAATTCATTCACAGTTGCGAGTCTCAGCTGGGGAGAATTAACACCACTATCCTTCTCTTACCCTGCGGGTAGTGAATGCGCCTTCAATCATTTTCTCCAACTAGGTCCATCCCTATACCTGGTGGGTAGAGCAACTGTACGGCTTGGACATTTCTCGTTTGCCCATGTTTCTGATATTACAAGTAATCGTCTTTTGTTTTGCATGTAAATATTCATGAGCAACAATTAATGTCAAATGCATATATCAAAAATGAACATTGTACGTTCTCGCAAAACAAAACAGAAAAAGGAAAACAGTTTGGAAATGACTTGTATTGATTTTGAAGTTAGCCTGTAAATAGGAGTTTTTTGTACAAGAGACTGACGTCCTAGTAAGAGAACGCCGCCGCACAATAGAGTTTATAAAATTTGTGAAAAACAAAGAAAAACAGCTATGTGAACAATCCCACTGGGCTCCAACTCTGCTATTGCCTTTATGTCCTCGAGCATCTCATCACTTTGCTACTTGGTTGAAGGTGGATCAGACTGATTGTTGCCGTCCGAGCTTGATAGTTGATACCGATGTCTGGTTGCAAGGTGATCCAATGAGACATAGTGTTACGCTTTGATCCCTAATTTTTGCCTGGACCGCCCTTTCGGGTTTTCAGTCCACCGGGATACCCTTTTTTGCCCAAGCGCCTTTTCCGGTTTTCGACTTGTCGGGTGTATAGTTTTTATTTATTTTCATCCCTTATCTTTGCCCGAACCCTTTTGGTTCACCGGGAAGCCCTTATTTTTGCCTAGGCCAGTCAACCTAGCGGGTCTTTGATTATGCGTAGTATTTTTTCACTATGTCTGCATTGACGGGGTGAGGAAGGTCGTCACCATCCATGGTGGTTAGAGTCATAGTTCCTCCTGAGAAAATGTTCTTAACCACAAATGGCCCTTCATAAGTAGGGGTCCATTTGCCCTGGGATCACCTTGTGGTAGGATGATGCGCTTGATCACTAGATCCCCAACTTGATACTCTTGTCGTTTAACTTTCTTATTAAATGCCTTGATTATCCGTTTTTGATACGTCTGACCATAACAAATAGCAGTAAGTCTTTTTTCATCGATTAAATTCAGCTGATCAAGCCGAGTCTGAATCCAGTTATCTTCGCTCAAACCTGCATCCTTCATAATCCGAAGAGAGGGTATCTGAACTTCAATGGGCAAGACGGCCTCCATGCCATAAACCAATGAATATGGTGTTTCCCCTGTTGACGTCCATGCTGAGGTACGATACCCATGAAGAGTAAACGGTAACATCTCGTTCCAGTCTTTGTATGTCACCGTCATCTTCTGCACAATCTTCTTAATGTTCTTATTAGCCGCTTCGACAACCCCATTCATCTTCGGCTGGTAAGGAGAAGAGTTGTGATGTTGTATCTTGAACTGCTTGCAGAGTTCAGTGATCATCTTATTGTTGAGATTTGTACCATTGTCCGTAATGATCCTCTCTGGTACACCATATCGACAGATCAAATTGTGCCGAATGTACCGTGCCACGACGTTCTTGGTCACTGTAGCAAAGGATGCTGCTTCAACCCACTTTGTAAAGTAATCAATCGCTACCAAGATGAAACGATTCCTGCTGGACGCAATAGGTCTGATCTCGCCGATCATATCGATGCCCCACATTACAAAAGGCCAAGGAGCTGTCAAAACATTCAGAGGTACTGGAGGTATGTGCACCTTATCAACATAGACTTGGCACTTATGACAGGTCCGAGAATGCTGATAACAGTCGGCTTCCATGGTAGACCAATAATATCCTGCCCGTAGGATTTTCTTCGCCATGGTGTGTCCACTGGAATGAGTCCCGAAAGTACCTTCATGTAACTCTGCCATGATCTTTTTTGCCTCGTTCTTATCCACACATTGCAGTAAGGTCAAATCATGGTTACGCTTGTAAAGGATGCCATTACTGATGAAGAACTTCACCGCGAACCTCCTCAGAAACTTCTTATCATTAACGGATGCACCCTCGGGGTACTCTTGAGCTTCAAGATACCTCTTCACCTCGTGAAACTAAGGTTTTTCTGTTACCTCTTCCGTCTCAATGTCACAACAATGTGCAGGTTCGTCCAACCTCTCAATGGTAATCTGGGGAGCTTCATTGTCCATATGACCTTGAACATAGAAGACATCGTAGCTAGCGCGTTCGCCAACTGATTCTCCTCTCTAGGGAAGTGTTCAAAGGTTATCTCCTCGAAGTGTGGAAGCAAAGTAAATACATACTCCTTGTAAGGAATAAGATTTGGGTGCTTGTTATTCCACTCGCCTTTGATCTGACTGATCACGAGAGCGGAATCTCCGAACACACTCAAGAACTTAATCCTTAGGTCAATAGCTGCTCGAAGGCCCATGATACATGCTTCATACTCTTCCATATTGTTGGTGCAGTTAAAACATAGTCGGGCGGTGAATGGAGTATGAGAGCCTTCAGGAGATATGATCATGGCGCCAATGCCATTACCCAAAGAGTTTGAAGCTCCATCAAAATACATAGACCATCAGGATCCCTCCTCAGGTCCTTCATCTGGTCCAGGTGTCTCACAGTCAATCACCAACATGATGTTCTCATCCGGGAATTCAAAGTTCATAGACTGGTAATCATCCACTGCCTGATGTGCCAAATGATATGCCAACACACTTCCCTTGATTGCTTTCTGGGTCGTGTATTAAATGTCATACTCAGTCAAGATTATCTGCCATCTTGCTATTCTTCCGGACAAGGCAGGCTTCTCGAATATATACTTGATTGGACCCATCTTTGATATCAATAGAGTAGTGTGAGTCAGCATATACTGTGTCAGCCAGCGAGAAGCCCATGCCAAAGCGCAACAAGTTTTCTCAAGCAACGAGTATCGGGTCTCGCAGTCGGTAAACATTTTGCTAAGGTATTAAATATCATGCTCTTTTCGGCCAGACTCGTCATGCTGCCCCAGCACACACCCCATCAAATTGTCGAGTACTGTCAATTATAAGATCAAGGGTCTTCCTTCAACTGGAGGCATCATAATAGGAGGCTCTTGGAGATATTCTTTGATCCTTTCGAAAGTGGCCTGGCATTCATCGTTCCATCTTACCACTTGATCTTTCTTCAGTAATTTGAAGATTGGCTCACAAGTAGCAGTCAGGTGTGAGATGAACCGGGCAATGTAGTTCAAACGTCCCAAAAAGCCTCTGACTTCTTTTTCAGTTTGGGGAGCTGGCATTTCTTGTATAGCCTTCACCTTTGCAGGATCCACTTGAATACCTTTATCACTTACAACGAAACCCAACAACTTACCAGACCTCACCCCGAAGGTGCACTTGTTCGGGTTTAACCTCAGCTTGTACAACTTCAACCTGTCAAATAGCTTCTGGAGATGGTCAAGATGTTCCTCTTCAGTCTGGGACCTTGCAATCATGTCATCAACGTATACCTTAATCTCATGGTGACTCATGTCGTGGAACAAAGCGACCATGGCGCGCTGATACGTCGCCCCAACATTCTTCAACGCGAACGACATGACCTTGTAGCAAAAGGTACCCCATTGAGTAACAAATGTTGTCTTCTCCATGTCTTCGGGATCCATCTTAATCTGATTATAACCGGAGAAACCATCCATAAAGGAGAAGAGCTTATGCTGCACGGTGTTGTCAACCAGAACGTTGATATGAGGCAGAGGGAAATCATCCTTGGGGCTTGCCCTATTCAGATCCCTATAGTCAACACACATCCGTACTTTACCATCTTTCTTCAGCACTGGAACCACATTGGCAACCCACTGCGGGTAAGAAGTAACTGCTAGAAAACTGGCATCAAACTGTTTCAGAACCTCCGCCTTGATTTTCTCAGACATCTCTGGGCGCATCCGGCGAACTTTCTGTTTCACTGGAGGACAGTCTTCCTTGGTGGGCAAGCGGTGAACCATGATATCGGTATCCAACCCAGGAATATCTTCATAAGACTAGGCAAAGATCTCAACATAGTAACGCATCATCTGAATCAATCGTTGCTTGACACTAGACTCCAGATTTGCACCGATCTTGACCTCTTTCTTGTCTATCTCTGTACCCAGATTTATTGTTTCCACTGGCTCTTCATGTGACTGTATGGCCCTCTATTCCTGAAGTAACAGTCTAGCAAGTTCACCAAGCACTTCGCAATCATCTTCACCTTCGTCCTCAGCTTGGTTGATCGGACTTTCAAAGTCATAATTGGCAATAACAGGGTCATTATCAGTGGGATCCAGAGCGGATGTAGACCTGTATATGTGAGTGTGTGTAAAATAGTTGTTTTGCAAGATAGGAAAGAAAAAAACAAGGAGCGCAAAATTCGTAATGCAAGAAAACGTCCAATGCTTTTATTGATGATATATGGAAATGACACATAATAAGCCCTCAAACAAAGCCACAATGTCTCGGGTAAGGCACCGGGCCGTAAAGTTTCAAATTGTCTGTTACAAACTCAAAACAAAAGTCTGATTACTGTGTAATAAAAGAAATGGGCACGAAGTCCTTTGCCTTCCAATTGCTTAATCCACCGTCGGTAGTCGGGTAAATCCAACTGTCAAACTCAGACTCTTCATCATCATCTTCTATTGCATTCACTTTCGGATTAGTAATACGCAGGGGAGGTCTTCCAATCCGCGCACGCCGAACAACCCTTTGAGCTTCTGCAGTAAAACCCAAACCAAACTTGTCAGTCTTGTGTGCAAAGTCAGGGAGTTGGCCCCAATTTGCACACCCACCTTTCTTAATAACATCCCGGGCATCCTTGAGGGAAGCTATCTTCATTGGAGGATCTTCAGCAACCGTTTCAGTCAACGCCAGCGTCTGGGGGACTTCTTCAAAGTTTTGACACAGGGTTTCAATGAACTCCCCGTCCATCTCCACATACCGAAAAGAGTTGAGGTGGCTTACCATCTACTCCTCTTCTCTTCGTACTGTAATAATTTTCCCCTTCACTGGGTATTTCAGCATCTGGTGGAGCGTAGAAGTAACAACCCCAGCTTTATGGATCCACGGGCGACCCAGCAAACAAGAATAAGATGGTCGAATGTCCATCACATAGAATGTAGACGCAAAATTATGGGAACCAACCTTAATAGGTACATCCACCTCTCCATGTACCATCCTCTTAGACCCGTCAAATGCCCTAACCACAATATTACTCGGCTTCAGCACCAACCCTTCACAGTCTAATCGGTCTAACACTTTCTTGGGTAAAACGTTCAACGAGGACCCAGTATCTACCAACACATGAGCTAGAGTAGTGCCTCTGCACTCGATTGAAACATGCAGAGCGTCATTGTGATTATTTCCTTTGGCAGTCAAATCTGCATCGGAGAAACCCAACCCGTTATCAGCAGTCAAACTAGCCACACAGTATTTGAACTGGTCAGCAAATGTTTCCTGGGGCACGTGCGCAGTCTTCAGGAAAGCAATCAGAGCCTTAGCATGGGCTTCTGAGCACAACAATAAAGACAACATAGAGATCTTCGACGGGGTTTGCCCCAGCTGTTCGACTATATTGTAGTCGCTTTTCTTGATGATCTTTAGAATTTCCTCTATCTCCTGTCTAGAGGCTTCAACAGTAATCTTTTTCGGTGCCTCCGTCTGGGCAGGCTCACCGATGATCCCTTTGCCCCGAGTGTCAGATGACTCGGAGACAGGGGTAATGATTCAAACATGAACAGGGATAGTAGCAGATGTATTGGCAGGTGTAATAGCAACAGGTTTCTGAACAGTTGGTGGGGAGATCTCAGGGGAGAAAAGTCTTCCGCTTCGGGTGACTTTACTAGATCCAACAATATTGCTGACATCAGTATCATCCTCTTCATCCTTCAAGTCTTGTTTAATCCCATGATAATACACATCGGCCCCATAGTGCCACGGGACAGTCTTATCCGACGTGTAAGGGATAGGTCCAGGAACAGTAATGATCAATGGAGTAACTCTCGGAACAGATGTAATTCTAACAGGCTTTCTCGAGGAAGCCTTGGAAGAATTGGCGGAAATGGTGATTATGGAAACGTATTCAACAAGAATCAATGGAATCAAAGTCTTCTCGAATAAGATTTCTTTGTTATCCATCAGGCGTTGGACACCTGACTTCAATAGATGGCAACCAGTAGGTAGGATGGAACACAAGTGGCAACCTTCGCCACAACCCGGAAATAAACCAACCAATAATAAGTTCTTCTTCACTGTCATCAATGGAGTATAAATGTCTTTCACGGAAGTCACAAACGAGTTATCATCCCTAGCATTCACCCCATGCTTGGGCATAGGAGCAGTCATGACATTAGGCTTTTCCGGTGCTTCAAACTCGATCTCCTTAGCATCAATCAGATCCTGCACTTTATTCTTCAAAGCCAAACAATTATTGGTATCATGCCCCGGGCTATCAGAGTGATAAGCACAACGGGCGTTCAGATTATACAGCGGTGATGTGGTGTTGGGATTCTTTGGAGCCTCCTTCGGAATCACCAAGTTGGTCTTCAACAATTGAGGCAGAATTTGAGATAGAGTCATACTGAGCTGAGTACACTGCCTTTGCAGTCTCTCTACTCTTTGCTGATTGTTGCGTTGTGGGGCAACAATTGGTCTTGAAATAACTACCGCATTAACTGCTTGGCGGCGCTCAGGTCGATTTTGGCTCCTCGAGCTGTAAAATGCACTAGACTCCTTCTTGAAAGGCTTCTTCTCTGTACTTGACGAAGCACCTTTCTGTATCTTGCCGCTCTTGATACCGGCTTCAATTCTCTCCCCAGTCATGATCAATTCAGTAAACCCGAACGATGAACTACCGATCAAATGATTAAAATACGGACCAAATAAAGTCCCCAGAAACATATCCATCAACTCCCTATCAGCCAGAGGGGGTTGTACTCTTCCAGCAAGATCTCTCCATTTCTGAGCGTAGTCCTTAAAACCTTCGCTCGCACCCATAGACATACCCTGAAGTTGGGTACGCGTGGGAGCAAGCTCAGCATTATATTGGTACTGCTTGTAAAAAGCAGCAACAAGGTCCTCCCAGTTACAGACATGAGCTCCTTCTAGTTGATAGAACCATTCAAGTTGAGTCCCTGACAGACTATCTTGAAAGAAATGAACCCAGAGGTTCCTATCAGCAGTATATGGTTGAATCTTTCTGACATACGAGCGGAGGTGTAACTTCGGACAAGAGACCTTGTCGTACTTAGCAAAGATAGGAGCTTTGAACTTGTGCGGGATCATCACCCCAGATGCCAAACCCAAATCTTCGAAGTCCAACCCAGGTATCTTCTGGATCTCCATTGCACTTAGCCGGTCTTCGAGTTGCTTATATCTATCCTCGGTAGGAGGATACTGGTCTTCATCAAAGTCAGTGTCATTGTCTGAAACCACAGGGCTAGGACCCTTCCTTTCTTCTTGATTCTCTCCCCCTCCAGATGAGTGAGATAAATCAGCTTCTTGTCTCAACCGGTTCCCAAATCTGTGACCCATATTCAGGAGGAATGTCTTCTTCTTCTTCTTCTTCTTCTTCTTCTTCTTCTTCTTCTTCTTCTTCTTCTTCTTCTTCTTCTTCTTCTTCTTGTCTTTCAAGATAAGAGTCTTCAAATCTTGTTGACCCTTGGCCAAGTTCATGAACATTTCCTAGAACTGAGCATTTTGAGCTTGAAGAGCCTTAATAGCTTGATTAGTAGATGTTTCAGAAGACATGATTGCTGAAATAAACGACGAAGAAGATGAGAAACCTGTAAGGGTACCTGTGATGAGGTACATGGGAATGGAATGCGTATGAAATGATTTCAAAGACTTAGGGAGATTCAAATTTGTAAACCAAAATAAAACACACTTTTATTAGATTAAAACTTGAAACAATGTTTAACAAATGCCTTTAAGGCATTACAAAAGAAAAACTGAAAAGCAAATCTAAACTAGAAATAGCAAAAGACATCAGCGCTCCCATGGTCGTTTTCCTTGCGTGCTGACATAGTCGTTGATGGTTCTTTCAGTCTCCAGCTGCCTTGTAAGCTTTAGGATCTTCTGTTCCTGCTCATGATACTTCTCTCTGTAAGTATCCCTTTCTTCCCTTAGCTGGATCCAAGACCTCTTCAATGCCCTAATATCAGTAGGCATGTAAGGATGGAGGACCGTACAAGGAACCCCTTCTTCATCAGTATGCTCTACAATTATTGGCAAGACAACTTCATATATCATCCCCAGCTTTTGAGCATGGGCTCGAACCCACCGGAGATATGGTTGCATCGGGTGATAAGTCTTCATTCCTAGCTCATGCGGATCAGACCTGTTCACCTTATCCCAAGCTCGTATAAATCTGCGATGATGTCCCTCAACATCTCCTTGGAAGTCAAAGATAATGCTTGGAAGCAGCAGCTCATGAGGACCGTCCCTTCGAGCTCGTCCAAACTGTCGTAAGGCCAAACAAGGATTATAGGTTATCCCTCCTCTAATTCCCAGCAATGGGGCATTAGGGTATTCTCCGCACCGGTCAATGACAGCTACCTCTTCCATGTCTTTAGTACTCCAAATGATGTCTGTGTGAGCAAGGGACATGATTCTGTAGGCCCAACCCATACCTTCTTCATTCTTCAGTACATATTTGGGGAGGTGAGAAATAAACCACCTCGCCAGCAGCGGTGCACAACACATAAGGGTTCCCTCTCTTCGAGCAGTACGGGCATAAAGAGCATGTAGAATGTCACCTAAGAGAGTGGGCACTGGATTACGTGACATGAAGATCTTGACTGCGTTCACGTCGATAAAATAATCTGAATTAGGGAACAGAACCAAGCCATAGATGAGAAGAGCCAGAATGTCTTCAAATGCTTGAAAGTCCAAGCTGTCCCAGAACTGTTGAGCTTGATCAATCAAGAACTTAGCCAGGAAGCCTTTAACCCCACTCCGAATGTCCCAGTTAGACACTACATCAGCCTTTGTCAGATGGAGGGCTGAAGCAATATCCTCCGGCCTAGGAGCTATCTCCAAACCTGTAAAGGGTGTCTGCTCTAAAATAGATATGCCGAGTAAATCAGAGAACTCCTCCAAAGTAGGGACTAACTGATAGTCCGAGAAGGTGAAACAGTGGTGCAATGGGTCAAAGAACTGGAACAAGACGCTCATCATTTGCTCATCCAATTTTGAAGTGACCAGGCTGAGGAGATGACCATGTCTTCTGAAAAAGGAGGAAGTATCAGGAACTTTTGAAACCAACTCTCTAAGCTGAGCAGGGATTTGTACGAAGTTGATGCGAATGGTATTTCTGCGCATAAATGCCATGACCTACAAAACAGAACAAAGATGAATCCCCTCGGTCTTTGAAATGGTTAGTCTAATAGAATATGCATGCGATGTCACGATGCATGATGTCATGATAGAAACACACCACAGGTATCACAGATAGCAAACATGGTAAAGGCACACAAGTCACACAGTAGCCCTTAAATTTCAGGCTGGCATGGAGTTTAGGTATTACCCTCTTTCAGTTTAGTTGGTTCAACCTGTCCTAGTAATAGTAACCTGGTTCTAGAGGATCTCAATATCACTGACCATCCTCGATCAATCATAATTCCAGTTTAGCAACCTTTTCTTGCATCCGGAATCATCACGAGAGTATGGTCTCAATGAGTGTAGCATACTGCTACTTTTCTATGGCCAAGTTGGTCAATTATAGGTTCTAAGGTCAGTTGATGCTTAATGACCCCTTAGCAGCCCCATACTCTCCTTGTTCCTCCATAAGAGATATCGGTACAAACTAAAGTGTCACACCAACGTAGCTACTGCTTCAACCGTATCGGTCTACGCCGTACAGTTCCCTCATAGTCTATTGCTACTTACCTAAAAGGTATCCCCAGCTCCGAGTTAGGATCTATAGTAACTCTGATACAAATCCCATAAATATAAAGCAAACAAATCAAACAATTGAAAACAATATGATGAACTAATCCTAAGGTACACCCCACTTATATTGCTCCCCAGCAGAGTCGCCAGTTCTGTGATACAGTGGCCAGAACCGGGACGTGGTTTCCCTATTTCGTTAAGGAAATTTTGCTGGTTTGTGTTTTGCGTTTGTGTTTGCAAAATGTCGCGGTAAGCAAGAGTCGCCACCGACTTTTATTTTATCCAACAAGGAAAGGAAAAAAGCACAGAAAAATTCTTTTTTCGAGATATTTCTGAGTACGGGGGGGGGGGGGGGGGGGGGTAGATTATAGAAAAGGAAGGTATTAGCATCCTTTCTACCTGTAGTTATCTACGGGCTCTTAGGTACTTGCTCATCATTTTCAAAATTGTTTTCTTTGTGTTTGTGGGTTTTGAAAATTTTTTGTTTTAACTTCACTTTAACTCTTGCTTCTGTCTTCAAGAGTGTAATGAAGTGTTTTTGAAAACTTTGTTTGTAAAGGAGTGTAAGTGTGAAAAATTTGTTTTGATTGAGCAAGTACTTAAGAACTAATCTACCTACTCGAAAAAAGAATCGTTCTATGCTTGTTTCCTTTAGACAATGCTATCCCACTATTAGTGAGTAGGTAGCATCGTCGTTGGAGTTTTGAGTGTCAATTCGAAAGGGACGTACGGTCACTAAAGCAATGTTAGGACGTCTTAGTAATAACCCTAATGTCTTAGATCATTTATCCGAGGCAACAATATCCGAGGCAACCTTTCCGAGGCAACTTAGATCTTTGGACAAAAGGAAGACCACTAAAGTATCCTATACTCAATGACCGTTTTCCGAAGGTAACCAAGTGGGAGTGTACCCTAGGAGTGCGCATGTGCGAATGATTCAATTTCAGTTTATTTTATCTTTGTACATTTAGGGTGATCTAACTGTTTTAAATTTAGACATACATTCTTGTCATGCAAACCCTAATTATTCATACATCTAATAGTTAATAATTTGCGGAATTTTAAAGTGCGGAAATTAAACTACGCTATTACAAGGCTTCAGGTATTTACATAGCCAAAAACAAACCCTTTGAAAATAAAAGCGATAAATGTAAAAGTCCTAATTAAAACTATTACAAACTGTGAGCAGATATAATAATTGGGTAAATATAAAACGCGCGAGAAAATTAGATCGAATGCGAAACTAGGGTTTTGACCCTTCTAACCTAATTAAAAGAAAAAAAATTGTTTTTTGTTGTTTTTAATATTTTTAAAAGAAAAGAACTAAGTTTTTTCCTAAATTAAATGTGAAAATTAATTAGTGATTAAATTAATTAATAAAAATAATTACATGACCTATTTTGGTTTCTTTGGTTATTTTAGGAAAAAATAAAATATAATTAAGTTAGTAAAAAACCTATTGATTCTAATTAATTTTAATTATTTGCAAAAAGAATTAAAATTGTTTAAATTAATAAACCTAATTTAATTAATTAATTTATTGATGGAAAATAAAATTCTAATTTTAATTGGACATGAAAATATTTTTGGTGATTTTTGATAAAAGAAAATAATTTAATTTGTTAGTAAAATAAATAAATAAATAAATTAAAAGAAAATATGGAAAAGAAATAAAGAGTGAGATCCGTTTAACTTTTGATTCCAGTGCGTATGCGTTTGACTTGGCCTATGGTGTTCCTTCCTGGATGGCCATCAGATTTGGCCATCCAACCACTTGGCATATCTGATCTTGAGAGAGTATGATAGGCCTTGGAGTTATGCACGCACTGAATTGCCTGAAAGAAAATAGAAAAATAGCAAATGCTGGAGGCAGGGACCGAACCCCTGACCTCCAGCCTTCCAATGCCTTAACACCCAGCTGGCTACCACTGGGCTATTTTGTTCTTGTTGTACAATAATGAAGCAATAATAATAATATGTAAAAACAAATATTAGTGGAAAACAAAAAAGAAAATGCACGCTGGAATTTGAATGGACTAATAGGGGAGTGACAACTCATCGTCTCCTTCCTCTCTCTGTCGCTAAAGGTTTGATAACCTATACCTACGGACAAACGTCCTTTGCTACAGACCTGTGCTTTCTCAAAATCTTCCACAGGCCATGGAAATAACATCTAAAGCCATGGTTGTGTTCGTCTTGTCCTCCTGAACATGATAGTACCACTTACGAAGGCCAATTTTCCCTGTAATCAAAAACCCTAAAACAAAGCTACGAAACCTAGCAATGGTGATTTCTTGTATAGGTCATATAAATGAAATTAAATGATGCAGGAAGCTTGCAAATGCCTCATAGATCAAGAATATGCAATTAATTCATCCTAACAATGCCTATATTATGAGATTCTAACTCAGGAACAGGGCTATGTCGTGATGGACTTACAGTGCGTTTTAGGACTGGAATGGACATGTTCTTGATTGCTTTAGCTTGCTGAGAGTCCCAGGAGTCGATTGGGATCCTTCAAAGGTCCTGAAACTGCCTCTAACTGCCAATTCGATCTTACACTTTTCTTTCTTTTTTTTCAGTTTTGGTTCTGCTTCTTGTGCTTGTTTCTAACTTCTTTTTAGGTCTGCACGCACTCTATTTGTACCAAGCAATGCATTAGGGTTGATAACTGCATCCAAATCTTCCTCCATCAATGATTTTTGATTTGATTTGATTCGCTTTCAATATCATTCCAAAAATAGCTTTTTTCAATCTTTTTGTTCACTCTAATGCCTTGCACGAATTTGAATGATTGTTAGCTGTATAATAAAGCCTGAAACAAGCACAAAATCTCTTACTTTCAATATTTTGGATTTTATTTGATTTGTTTTGATTTAAATTGAATTAATTCAAATAAAAATAAAAATAAATAATAAAATAAGATATGGACAAGTGGCAAAGGCTAGAGCTCGTGGGCTATGTTGCCAACTCAAAACAAGTGAACAAGATTGGGCCCATTTGGCAAAATTTGAAGTTTTGGGCATAGTTGACTTTTGACAATTTGTAAAAAAGGTCAACTTCAACAATGCATAACTTCCTCAATTTTGACTCTTTGGAGGTGTTATTGGACTTTTTAGAAAGCTTGAGATGTCCTCTAATAAACCCTTTTGGTATCATCTAATTTTGATTTTCCATGCTCATGTATGAAGCTTTGACAAAAAAGGTATTTTTGTTGACTTTTCAAAATGACCTATAATGTCCAAATTCATAACTTCTTGTGAGTGCATATTTTGAACTTGGGAGATGAAGATGGATTGTAGGGAATTACATCATCTTAAAAATGATCTTTGGATGGGTCATTTATCATAAAGTATGAGAAAGGTATGCTTGGTCAAAGTTGAGTTGACTTTCCTGCAAAACCCTAATTTAGCAACTTTTGAGTCTTGATGAATTATGAGCAATCCTTGATGAATCATGATCAACCCTTGATCAAATGATGAAATATACTTCAAAATGAGGATATTGACCAAAAATCTTGAAGTTTGACTGTATGTGGGCCACATTTGACTTTTTCCCAAGCACAGTTAATTTTTGGACCTTTGAGCAATTGACTGAGCAAACTTCCTCTGCAAGGCTTGAAACTTGACATGGATGATTTTGAGAACATATTAGGACAATGTTGAGCATTTGGGACCACTTGGACTCAAGTATCTTGATGCAACATGAAACCCTAATTTGGGGTAGACTGCCTTAGGAGAGAGCTTGTCTGGCCAACCCTTGGACTACCTTGAGCAACTTGAGGATCTTTCTTGACATGTTTTGAGAAATATGGGAGGGAAAATTTTGGGGTACAACACTATACATCCGTTTATATAAACAAAACAATAAATATGTAAGGCAAATCAAGTCCTGATGACTTCATCTTCAACCTCCAGCCGGTGTACCTGTAACTTCATTTCTCAACAAAAATGGAAGATGAAAAAATG